>JAFMOC010000038.1:4740000-4897500 GCA_019802505.1 Corydoras sp. C115 | reverse complement strand
CACCAATCTATCACTGGGCAGACACTCACTCAGACACAAACACACTCTTTATGGGGCAATTTGGAGAATTCAATTGACTTGATCCATGTTTTTGGACTGTGGGAGGAAAACGGAGAAACCGGAGGAAACCCACACGGACAGACACGGGGAGAACATGGAAACTCCACCCAGATTGGGATTTGAACCGGGAATCCCTAGGGCTGAGAGGAGAACATGCTAACCACTAAGCCTTAACCCCTCAGGACCTGACAATTTACATTTGGATTTTCCATCCATCCATTATCTTCCACTTTATCCTCTACTAGGGTCGAGGGGGGGGGTGTTCTCCTTGCTCATTCAAGGAAGAACGTTTCGGGCGCTGGGCAGATACACCCAGGACAGGGTGCCAATCTATCACTGGGCACACACTCACTCACACACACCCAAACACACTCTATGTGGGGCAATTTGGAGAATTCAATTGACTTGATCCATGTTTTTGGACTCTGGGAGGAAACCGTAGAACCCGGAGGAAACCCACACGGACACGGGGAGAAATGGAAACTCCACCCAAATTGGGATTCAAACCGCTGAGAGGAGAACATGCTAACCTCTAAGCCACCGTGCTGTCCCTCTTTAAAGTCACCATGTCCCAATATTAATGCAGTTTCCTTCATAAAGGTATTAAAAGACAACAGTTTACCTAATTCCTGTGAAGAAAGCTTATGAGTGTTCATTAGCAGTTATAAAGTCATTTTCAAGTCATTACAAAGCTTTCTGACGCCGGTCGTTACAATAAGTTAAGTAACAGTTGAAGTTTACGTTTAATAATGCATTATGTAATATTGTATTATAAAGTCCTATGGCCTAATCTCATAACGCATTATAAGTGGTTATGAACATTAACGTCCATTAACAGGTTTATGGCAAGTGTCATTATGAATACTTTATAAAGCATTATGTTTTATTTATGTGTTTATAATTTATTAGGCAAAATAGATTCATAAAATAATACAGGATTATTTGCAACCCTGCTCTCAGAAGCGCCTGATCTTAATTGCCCCTATATTTATTAATAACACTCCAACCTTTTAAATCACTACTGCTTTGGTCCACGGCTGTTAGCGCACTCATCTCTCTCATAAAGGCTGTGTGGTGGAGTTTGTGGAAGGCGTCCTCTAGTGCTCACGCTGCCCGAACCACACTGTGGCTGCCAACAGCTCGGCTCTGCTGCCACACTCGGAACCGTGTGCGGCTGCTAGCACTGCCGTGTGCTTCAGACTATGAGTGTTATCATCACTGCTCTACCACCATAAACACCATACTGTGAGATGCTCTTATGAAACTCACTACTACTCACTCATGTTGCTACAAAATTGACTGTAGAGGTTATTTTTGTTTACTGTAAAATTTCTGGGGCCATTATACATTTTATGTTTTTTATAAACAATAAAATGATTATCCATCCATCCATCCATTATTTCCAAATTTATCCTCTACTACTATAAATATATTCATCCATCCATTATTTACCGCTTTATCCTCTACTAGGGTAGCAGTGGGGGGTTCCTCATGCCCATCCAGGGGAGAACGTTTCAGGTGCTGGGCAGATACACCCAGGACAGGACACCAATCTATCACTGGGCACACTCAATCACCGTAGGGTGGCACGGTGGCTTAGTGGTTAGCATGTTCTTCTCTCAGTGCTAGGGATTCCCAGTTCGAATCCCAATCTGGGTGGAGTTTCCATGTTCACCTCGTGTCCGCGTGGGTTTCCTCCTGGTTCTCCGGTTTCCTTCCACAGTCCAAAAACATGGATCAAGTCTATAGAGTTCTCCAAATTGCCCGATATAGAGTGTGTTTGTGTGAGTGAGTGTGTGTCCAGTGATAGATTGTTGTTCTGTCCTGGGTCTATCTGCCCAGTGAACAAAACGTTCCCCTCTGGATGGGCATGGGGAACCCCCCCCCCCCCCCCCCTAGTAGAGGATAATGTGGAAGATGGATGGACAGCGGGATTTTCTGGATTTTATTTCCGATTCTGTCTCTCACAGCTGAAATGTACTTACAATCAAACTTACAGACCTCTCTGTTTGTTGTCGGTGGAAAATCTTTAGCAAAATCAGCAGTGTAGCAAATACCAATTTCCAGCTGTACATTTGTATGTACTGTGAGATCAAATCGAAAGCAAAAAGAGTATGAGTTTAGATATCCACGGTTCCTTCACACACATTTGTGCATCTTCAAAGCTTATTTTTATCCGCTTGATTTCACAAGATGTTTGCCACCTCCGTAAATGTCACGGCGCACTGCTATTTGACGTCGGAGGAGGTTGAGGGAAGGTCAAGTAAATAAATGTCAGATCTGTTGGCACACCAAGTTGTGGTTTTATGATGAAATACAGATCGTATATTTCATTAATTTTTTTCTTTCTTCCAGCTTAAAAAAAAAAAAAGATTTTTGTAGATTCAAATTAGTTTTATTGGCATGACTGTATGTGAAACTATTTCCAAAGCATTAGAGAAATAATCCAAAAAACAATAAAAGAAACAATATTTATCCATCCATTATCTTCAGCTTTGTCCTCTATTAGGGTCATCCTTCCCATGCCCATCCAGGGAAGGACGTTTCAGGCTCTGGGCAGACACACCCAGAACAGGACACCAATCTATCACTGGACACACACTCACTCACACAGACACACTCTATATGGGGCAATTTGAAGAATTCAGTTGACCTTGATCCATGTTTTTGGACTGTGGGAGGAAACTGGAGAACCCAGAGGAATTCCACATGGACACGGGGAGAACATGGAAACTCCACCTAGATTGGGATTCAAACCAGGAATCCCTAGTGCTGAGAGGAGAACATGCTAAGCACTAAGCCACCGTGCCGTCGTTATAAAGTTTTAAAAGTATCACTGGGCACACACTCACTCACACAGACACACTCTATACGGGGCAATTTAGAGCATTCAACTTACCTTGAATCCATGTTTATGGATTGTGGGAGGAAACCGGAACCAGGAATGAGGATCCAGGAACATGGAAACTCCACCCAGAACCCTAATAGCGCAGATAATCCGAGGTCAGCACTGTTTTGCTCACAAATATTGAAAACTATGTGCATCTTCTAACAATGCATCTGCACCACAACAAGAATCTGAATTACATTAAAGCTTAGTTGTTAATTTTATTAATTTGTTCTGTGCAAATATGCAGTCTAAGCCATAATTGTACATTTTTTCATCTGAATGAATTGCTCTTATTAAATTGTTTTTAATTATGTCCTTCAACATCAGTTTGAGATTACATCAAGTTATATTCATTACCACGGCTTTTTTATAATTATCTACCCAGCGGCCAAAACATTCTCCCCTGGATGGGCATGGGGAACCCCCCCGCGACCCTAATAGAGGATTACACAGAAAATAATGAAGGAATGAATTAATTAAATATTTTGAGCTAGGGCGGCACGGTGGCTTAGTGGTTAGCACGCCCTTGTGTGTAATTCATTCATTCATTCATTATCTCCCACTTTATCCTCTATTAGGGTCGCGGTGGGGTTCCCCATGCCCATCCAGGGGAGAACGTTTCGGGCGCTGGGCAGATAGACCCAGGACAGGGCGCCAATCCATCGCTGGGCACACACTCACTCTCTATATGGGGCAATTTTGAGAACTCAATTGAATTGATCCATGTTTTTGGACTGTGAGAGGAAACCGGAGAACCCGGAGGAAACCCACGCAGACACAGGGAGAACATGGAAACTCCACCCAGATGGGGATTCGAACCGGGAATCCCTAGCGCTGAGAGGCGAACGTGCTAACCACTAAGCCACCGTGCCACCTTGTGTGTAATTATTTTTAATAATTTCAAAATGTTGACTTGGGTGAATTAGTGGTTAGCATGTTCTCCTCTCAGTGCTAAGGTTTCCCGGTTCGAATCCCAATCTGGGTGGAGTTTCAATGTTCTCCCCGTGGGTTTCCTCCTGGTTCTCCGGTTTCTTGCACAGTCCAAAAACATGGATCAAGTCAATTGAATTCTCCAAATTGCCCCATATAGAGTGTGTCTGTGTGAGTGAGTGTGTGCTCAGCGATGGATTGGCGCCCTGTCCTGGGTCTATCCGCCCAGCGCCCGAAACGTTCTCCCCTGGATGAACATGGGGAACCCCCCGCGTGACCCTAATAGAGGATAAAGCGGAAGATAATGGATGGATGTTTTGAGCTATTATATTGTATCCATAAATATATATTGAGCTGTACACTCACTGCATTGAAATATCATTTGAATGCACAATGATGAAATGCTATTTGTTAAATTTGATGGAATCATGCATCACAGTCTTTTATAGTCAGTGTCAGGGCAAGTCATGCAGCATCGGAGCATTTCGAGCATCAGTACCAAACAGCTCAGTTTCCTAGAGAACGCTTTGAAACAGCACGATAAGCCAGTCTGGCTCTATAACGGGGAGAGAAACTCCACGCTGCACTCGCCTCTTATAGAACCCGAGCTGAGCCTCTCAGCGGGGGTGTGCTGGAGTCATTTAGCGGCTGTAATTTGCTAAATGCTTTCATTCAGTAAAGCTCGCTGCTGGTAATTGGCCTTGAGCCTAACACCGCACACTCACTGAGATTCCTTACTGCTGACTCCAGATCTGAGGAGCCCGACGTCCAGATATACAGCGCATCCATCCGCTATGCCTAATGAGTCTTATTTCATATGAATAAGGGTTTAACATCAATGGAAAGGTGGATGCTGGGAATGAAGACAGGTCTGTGCAGGTCATGGTACATAACTCTTCGAAAACACGTCTTTTCTGAGATGTTGCTGTGGATTTAAATACAAGGTTGTTGTGTTTTTGGAAACAAATTATTTAATAATATTTATATATATATTTGTATATTTGGTCATTTAGCAGACACTTTTATCCAAAGCGACTTACAAGGTGAGAACAGGGTTAAACACAACATCCCTGGAGCAATGAGGGTTAAGGGTCTTGCTCAAGAACCCACATTGGTAACTTCAGTGGACCTGGGATTTGAACCCCCAACCTTCAGATTGATAGCCCAACGCCCTGTAATTAATTACATTTACTCATCAATGGGTGGTACAGTGGATTAGTGGTTTGCATGTTCTCCTCTCAGTGCTGGAGATTCAGGTTTGAATCCCAAACTGCGTGGGTTTCCTACGGGTTCTCTGGTTTCCTCCCACAGTCCAACAACATGGATCAAGTCAATTGAATTCTCCAAAATTGCCCCATATAGAGTGTGTCTGTGTGAGTGAGTGTGTGCCCAGTGACAGATTGGTGTCCTGTCCTGGGTGTATCTGCCCAGCGCCTGAAACGTTCTCCCCTGGCTGGGCATGGGGAACCCCACCAAGACCCTAATAGAGGATAAAGTGGAAGATAATGAATGGATAGACATTTACTCATCAGTTTGGATTATTAAAAGCACTGTTTAGCTTATTGTGTACTTAACGTCAACATAACATGTTCTTTCATCCATTATCTTCCACTTTACCCTCTACTAGGGTCGTGGGGTGGTTCCCCATGTCCATCCAGGGTAGAACGTTTTGGGCAAGTACACCCAGGAGAGTTTGTTTCAGTTTTTAAAGTTTGTCTCCATTTGCAGCAGATCTATATGACTATATGACACGGGGAGGACATGGAAACTCCACCCAGATTGGAATTCGAACCAGGATCCCCAGCGTTGAGAGGATAACATGCTAACCACTAAGCCACACAAATTACACACACACATATCAAACCATCAGTGTTTGAAGTTTGCTACTCTACTTTTGCACCAGAGCTATATGATTAGGAATCAGTGACTCACACACAAACAGCAACAAAGCCAAACGATTCCTCATTAAAATTGAATCAAAGTGTTTTTCAAGATGAAAAGGAATCATTAATAAAGCGATAACCGTCCAAAGCCTTTGGAAATTTCATGTTTTCATCTAATCAGGACAGAGCACGCTGAGGTGCGCAGTGGACCGTGTGTGTGGTGATGGTTTTACTGGTTGTTTGAATTTAAATGCTGATTATTAAAAGCTTGCTATGGATAGATAGGTAGTCTTTCTAACTAGTAGTAATATATCCATCCATTATCTTCCACTTTATCCTCTACTAGCGTCGCAGGGGGGGTTCCCCATGCCCATCCAGGGGAGAACGGTGGCTTAGTGGTTGGCATGTTCTCCTCTCAGCACTAGGGATTTATGGTTCAAATCCCAATCTAGCCCAGCGATGGATTGGATCTGCCCAGCGCCTGAGATGTTCTCCCCTGGATGGGCATGGGGAACCCCACCGCGACCCTAGTAGAGGATGAAGCGGGAGATAATGAATGAATCCCAATCTGGGTGGAGTTTCCATGTTCTCCCCGTGTCCGCGTGGGTTTCCTCCGGGTTCTCCGGTTTCCTCCCACAGTCCAAAAACATGGATCACGTCAATTGAGAACTCCAAATTGCCCCATATAGAGTGTGTCTGTGTGAGTGAGTGTGTGTCCAGTGATAGATTGGCGTCCTGTCCTGGGTGTATCTGCCCAGCGCCTGAAACGTTGTCCCCTGGATGGGCATGAGGAACCCCACCTATTAGAGGATAAGACAGAAGATAATGAAAGGATGGAAACCAAATGAACAATATTGATAGATCGATTTATAATCATCTCATGGGCCGGATGTGGCCCGCAGGCCTTGAGTTTGACACCTATGGGCTACAGTCTGTAAGTGTAGAATTCCAAAGCTCATCTTTATGGTTTGAATCCTTGAATTCCTGGTTTGAATCCCAATCTGGGTGGAGTTTCCATGTTCTCCCCGTGTCCACGTGGGTTTCCACCAGGTTTTCCAGTTTCCTCCCACAGTCCAAAAATATTTCCCCTATACATAGTCTATGTTTGTGTGTGTGAGTATGCCCAGCAATAGACTGGCGCCCTGTCCGGGTGTATCTGCCCAGCAGCTCCAGTTCCTCCCATAGTCAAAAAGCATGGATCAAGGTTAATTGAATTCTCCAAATTGCCCTCTTTTTGCCCTCCAAATTGTCTCTGTGAGTGAGTGTGTGCCCAGTTATAGATTGGTGTCCTGTTCTGGGTCTATCTGCCCAGCGCCTGAAACGTTCTCCCCTGGATGGACATGGGGAACATCCCACGACCCTAATAGAGGATAAAGCGGGAGATAATGAATGAATGGAACTTTTTTACGTCTCTTGGGGTTTAATGTGGTTAGGTCCGGCATGCCCACATTAGTTATCAGCATGGTGTGATCAGTACCATCGTTGTTTTTGCCTGCAAGCCTACATCCCACATCTGCAGTTTAATAGATAACCACTGTCAACATTATAATGCAGTTTTTTATGAATATCTAATGGTGAATAACAGAAGGTTAGTGTGTTATTGTAAGCTCTGAAGTGTTTTTTACATTAATTTATAGGCTGAATTAATTTTACTGACATTGCTTTTTTTGGCACGATCTCGTACTTGATGAATTGGGCTTTAAAGCCATCGATCACACATTGAGTTTATTATTAAAATCACCGGGGTGTAGAAACCACATGCAAAAGTAAAGTTACCTCCAATGCTTTGTATCAAAACGTACTGAACTTAGATCAGAGGTTGTTCAGATTTCCAAATTCAGGCTAATTAATACTGATAATTAATAAACTGGCTAATTAATAAACTGATCATCACCCCCACTTCCATCCATCCATTATCTTCCACTTTATCCTCTACTAGGGTTGCGGGGGGGTTCCCCATGCCCATCCAGGGTAGAACATCTCGGGCGCTGGGCAGATACACCCTGGACAGGGCACCAATCTATTGTTGGACACTCACTCACACAAACACACTCTATATGGGGCATTTTGGAGAATTCAATTGACTTGATCCATGTTTTTGGACTGTGGGTGGAAACCGGAGAACCTGGAGGAAACCCACACGGACACGGGGAGAACCCTTGTGTGGGATTCGCTCCCTTGAGGGGAGTCTGCTTAAAACTCAGCATTCCAATTCATTTTATTTCTTGATTCATACATTCATTATCTTGCACTTAATCCTCCACTAGGGTCGCAGGGGTAGGGGTGTGTGGTGGGGGGGTTGTTTCGGGCATTGGGCAGTTACACCCAGGACGCCAATCTATCTCTGGGAACACACTCACTCACTCACACAGACAAACGCACTATCACACACTTCATGGAGCAATTTAGAGCATTCAATTTACCTTGAAGACATGTTTTTGGACTGTGGGAGGAAACCGGAGAAAACCAATGCGGACACGGGGAGAACATGGAAACTCCACCCAGATTGGGATTCGAACCGTGAATCCCCAGCGCTGAGAGGAGAACATGCTAACCACTAAACCACCGTGCCATCCTCCAATTCTATTTACATTAATAGAAGTCTAATTCTGAGACTCTGTGCAGGCTGCTGGTATTTATTATTGACCAGCTTTTGAAAACAGTAATTCTGGGAACAGACACTGATGTTATTCAAAAACCAAAAGAAAAACAATGAAAGAAAACAAACGTACACATTAATGTAAAAAGTTTAAAGCACTGTTTGCTCTTCAAACTTTTTGCCTTGTTATTGGGTGAGTTTATTTACATGACTTATTGCTTGCACTCGAGCGTCCTGAGTGTGATGGGGTGTGCTTTGGCCAACCCATCAATCAAACTGAATTCTCATCCACTATTCTGACACCTGATTATAGTTAAAGCAAAGACCATGGATGGCTTAAGATGGATGATCCAAATAGAGTAGAAAACTTATTAAACCAAAATAATATCCAAATAAAGCCCTGCTGTGTAAACATTCCTGATATAAGTTTACAAAGGCGCTCAGTGATAGATTGGCGCCCTGTCCTGGGTGTATTTGCCCAGCGCCCGAAACGTTCTCCTCTGGATGGGCATGGATCAAGGACAGGACGCCAATCTAATTACTGGATACACACTCACACACTCTATATGGGGCACTTTGGAGAATTCAATTGACCTTGATCCATGTTTTTGGACTGTGGGAGGAAACCGGAGAACCCGGAGGAAACCCACGCAGACACATGGAGAACATGAAAACTCCACCCAGATTGGGATTCGAACCGGGAATCCCTAGCGCTGAGAGGAGAACATGCTAACCACTAAGCCTCCATGCCACCCCAACTTCTTAATCATATATGGGTTTTTTTTTCAAGAAACCAATGTTGTAATTACTCTATTGTCTATCCAGGGAAGAACGTACAGGCACATGGTAGATACACCCAGGACAGGATGCCAATCTATCACTTGGCACACTCACTCACACACACACACTATATGGGGCAATTTAGGGCATATAATTTCTTTTGTATTCATGTTTTTGGACTGTGGGAGGAAACCGGAGAACCTGGAGGACACCCACGCAGACACGGGGAGAACATGGAAACTCTATCCAGATTGGGATTCAAACCTGGAATTCCCAGCACTGAGAGGAGAACATTCAAACCATTAAGCCAACGTGCCGCCCCCTCTTTGGTGGACTAGCGAACAGAAATCACTCTACATGGCTGCGGTTCAAACGCCACGCTCAAGCAGTGCACCTCAGTTCCCCGGAGACGTGACATTCCACACATCAAACCCAGGTCCTGCACAACAGGCCCAATCCGCCGGGGCCTTCACTTTACCCTGCCACGTGACATTTTGGATTTTGGATGAATGGAAGAGCACTGGACCCAGAGGACCTGATTTTCAAACCGATTCAAGGTGTTTGTTTGAAGAGAGGCTTTATGAATTGTTGTCTGGGAGCAAATAAAACCCTCCACCACATTAATGTTGTGATACAGGGCAATAATTCAAACAAAATGAACAAAATGTCTCTATGGCCGAGCATCACAGGATGGGTTTTTTGTGAGCTGATAAGAATCTATTTATACAAAATTATCAATCAGTTAAATAATTAACATAGACATATGGCATGGTGGCTTAATTTAGCATATTCTCCTATCAGCACTGATTTATATGTGTATATATATATATATATATATATATATATATATATATATATATATATATATATATATATATATATATATATATATATATATATCCTCAGATTCCGGGAATCCCGGTTCGAATCCCAATCTGGGTGGAGTTTCCATGTTCTCCCCGTGTCCACATGGGTTTCAAAACTTTAGTTCATCCATGAAATTACTGCATTTCGTTGTTTATAATGAGCAATGACAATAAAGTTGAATTCTATTCTATTCTATTCTAAATTAGAAAAAGCACTGGGCTGATATTGTCAGGACAGGGCGTCAATCTATTAATGGCCACATCAACACTATATAGGGGCAATTTAGAGCAACCAATTTAACTTGAGGGGCGGCATGGTAGCTTAGTGGTTAGCATATTCTCTTCTCACAATCTATAAACTCAGCTCAGAATATATCTAATATAAAATATACAAATATAAATATAATATAGAATATTCAACTATAAATATACTATATATAAATAAAACAGTATACATAATATAAATATAGAATATAAATATAGCAGCAGTAATCATACTCTAGTAGGCACGCATTGGGGGAGGGAGGGGGCATGCCCATGCCCATCTAGGGAACTGCGGAGATCCACCCCAGACAGGGCGTCTAGCTATCGCTGGGCACACTCAGGGAGAACATTCATGAGGAGAACATGGAAACACCTCCCAGATCGTAATTCAAACCCGCAACCCCGGCGCTGAGAGGAGAACGTGCTAACCACTAATCCACTGCCGTCTTTCTGATAATTCTACCTTTAAAATGCCCTTTCTAGTCCTACAATTAAACACCGTTGACTTTAACATTAGTTAGTTAGGAGAGTTTAATAAAGCGGCGATTAAGGGAACTTTAAATTGATACTGCATGGTACTAAAGAGGGCGGCACGGTGGCTTAGTGGTTAGCACGTTCGCCTCTCAGCGCTAGGGATTCCCGGTTCGAATCCCCATCTGGGTGGAGTTTCCATGTTCTCCCCGTGTCCGCGTGGGTTTCCTCCGGGTTCTCCGGTTTCCTCCCACAGTCCAAAAACATGGATCAAGTTAATTGAGTTCTCTAAATTGCCCCATATAGAGTGTGTATCAGTGAGTGAGTGTGTACCCAGCGATGGATTGGTGCCCTGTCCTGGGTCTATCTGCCCAGCGCCCGAGACGTTCTCCCCTGGATGGGCATGGGGAACCCCACCGCGACCCTAATAGAGGATAAAGCGGGAGATAATGAATGAATGGTACTAAAGAAAAACTAAATTGAAATGCTAATCTACAAAACTCTGTACTCTTGAACTCTCAGTAGCTTCCTTGTCGGTAAACTAAGCACCGAGTGTTCCGAAGCCTCTGCTGAAATAGGACATGACCCTGTTTTGGTTTAATTACTGGATCAGAACGCATGTTTCATGTTGGAATACACTCTGGTGTCCTTTGCGTCGGCCAGGTCTGTCTCAACTTTCCTCTTTTTCTCAGTTTCACGTTCCCCTGATGCTGCTATTTTCAGTTGCTTGCTTTCAATTATTTACCCCAAATCTTGTTTACTGCAGAAAAGCTGCTGCAGAGTGCAGGAGGAGGAGGAGGAGGAAATGTGAGCACGGCAAGCGATTACCCAGAGAGCATGGAAGCATGTTCAACGCATTGTTTGTTAGCACCGTTACGTTGCTTTTGGAAAACGCCTCAGTTCGCAGTCAGGTACACGGTTGATGTTACGGTATAAGTTCGAACCAGGATAGAGAACAAAAATGAATCCATAGACATCCAGAGTTCATCAACATTAAAACCATGGATATTGTAACAGGTTCCAACAATGAACCCAGTCCGCCACTGGGGGGAGCAAGGGGACCATCCATCCATCTATCCATCCATCAATTATCTTCCACTTTTTCCTCTACTAGGGTCGCTGTGGGTTCCCCATGCCCATCCAGGGAAGAACTTTTAGGGAGCTGGGCAGATACACCCAGGACAGGACATCTATCACTGGATACACACTCACTCACACAGACACACTCTATATGGGGCAATTTGGAGAATTCAATTGACCTTGATCCATGTTTTTGGACTGTGGAAGGAAACCGGAGAACCTGGAGGAAACATGGAGGACACGGGGAGAACATTGAAACTACACCCAGATAGGGATTCAAACCGGGAATCCCTAGTGCTGAGAGGAGAACATGCTAACCACTAAGCCACCGTGCTTTACATGAATAATGAATATATATATATATATATATATATATATATATATATATATATATATATATATATATATATTCATTCATTCATTATCTCCCGCTTTATCCTCTATTAGGGTCGCGGTGGGGTTCCCCATGGCCATCCAGAGGAGAACGTCTCGGGCGCTGGGCAGATGCACCCAGGACAGGGCGCCAATCCATCGCTGGACACACACTCACTCACACAGACACACTCTATATGGGGCAATTTTTGAGAACTCAATTGACTTGATCCATGTATTTGGACTGTGGGAGGAAACCCGGAGGAAACCCACGCAGACACGGGGAGAACATGAAAACTCCACCCAGATGGGGATTCGAACCGGGAATCCCTAGCGCTGAGAGGCGAAAGTGCTAACCACTAAGCCACCATATATATATATATATATATATATATATATATATATATATATATATATATATATATATATATATATATATATACCCCGGATTCTGGGAATCCCGGTTCGAATCCCGATCTGGGTGGAGTTTCCATGTTCTCCCCGTGTCGGCGTGGGTTTCCTCAAGGTTCTCCGGTTTCCTCCCACAGTCCAAAAACATGGAAATATATATAACTTACGAGGTTACGGTGCTCAGCTCATGGGACTGTTGGTATAGCGAGACCTTTTTAGAAAAGATAAGGCTGCATTATTTACTGTTGGTCTGTATATTTAGTAACAGAAAAGGCAGAAGTTACGCGGATCAACAAACCAACGTAACATCTGATCTCCAGCAGGAAGCTTTTATTTGTGCAGTGCAGACCGTGTTGTTACAGCAGAAGCATACATTTATCATTTTCAGATATTCTCGGAAAAGCATTTCAAGCTCGAGGGGAAAAATATTGCTTTGATTGACAGCTATCAACTCTATGCTCACGGTGGATAAAAACGTCTGCCAAATGACCAAACCCAACGTACTTTGGAGTGTGCAATGCACCGTCATCATTATAATTATGATGATGATGGGGCGGCATGGTGGCTTAGTGGTTAGCATGTTCTCCTCTCAGCTCTAGGGATTCCCGGTTCGAATCCCAATCTGGGTGGAGTTTCCATGTTCTCCCCGTGTTTGCGTGGGTTTCCTCCGGGTTCTCCGGTTTCCTTCCACAGTCCAAAAAGGTCAATTGTGTTCTCCAAATTGCCCCATATAGAGTGTGTTTGTGTGAGTGAGTGTGTGTCCAGTGATAGATTGGCGCCCTGTCCTGGGTGTATCTACCCAGCGCCCGAAACGTTCTCCCCTGGTTGGGCATGGGGAACCCCCCGTGACCCTAGTAAAGGTTAAAGCAGAAGATAATGGATGGATGATGATAATGATGACCATGTTCGTGTGGGTTTCAAAAAAGTGCTCATTCCCAAACCTCAGTGTCTGCTTTGCACCCTGCCTCAGCCTTTTGGGACACGACCCTGCTGTATGTAAATGAATGGTGCAAATCACATTTGCAAATCCCTCACCAACACTCGCAGCCGTGTGCCAGCGGCTGTATGAGACACAGATTTAGCCCCTTAATACCTGCCTGTTTTCTAAGTGCATGACTGCTGCAGACAGACTAATGGATTCAGCATTACTATCTGTGATAAGGAGACAATAAGGTTGGAATGTTTGCATAATTATATGCTTAGGACGGTGGCTTAGTGGTTAGCATGTTCTCCTCTCAGCTCTAGGGATTCCTGGTTCGAATCTGGGTGGAGTTTCCATGTTCTCCCCGTGTCCGTGTGGGTTTCCTTCGGGTTCTCCGCTTTCCTCCCACAGTCCAAAAACATGGATCAAGGTTAATAGAATTCTCCAAACTGCCCCATATAGAGTGTGTGTGTGTGAGTGAGTGTGTGCCCAGTGATAGATCGGCGTCCTGTCCTGGGTGTATCTGCCCAGCACCCAAAACGTTCTCCCCTGGATGGGCATGGGGAACCCCCCCGCGACCCTAATAGAGGATAAAACGGAAGATAATGGATGGATGGATTTGCTTAGGAACAATCATGATGGTGCGCGTTTGGAAACGAGTACTGGCCGGGTATAAATATACAATCCACCTTGATTTAAGCTAAACTGGAGTGTTCAGAACTACGAGGGTCCCTTTAAAGTCCATCCATCCATTATCTTTTGCTTTATCCTCTACTCGGGTGGCGGGGGGAGGGTGGGTTCCACATGCCTCACCAGGGGAGAACGTCTCGGGGCAGATACACCCAGGACAGGGTGCCAATTTATCACTGGGCACACATTCACTCACTCAAACAAAGACACTCTATATGGGAAAATTTGGAGAACTCAATTGACCTTGATCCATGTTTTTGGACTGTGGGAGGAAACCGGAGAACCCGGAGGAATCCCACACGGACACGGGGAGAACATGGAAACTCCGCAGAGATTGGGATTCGAACCTGAATCCCCAGCGCTGAGAGGAGAACATGCTAACCACTAAGCCACCATGCCACCCCACTCCTTTAAAGTGAATATTTACCTTTGTTTTACCTCTATCACAAGGCTGGTCTGTTTGCAGAAGGCCAGAAGCTGAAGGACAATGGTTCAGGGTTGTGCTGTTTTAAAATCTGTCCTGCGAACTTGAGCCTTTGTGATCCACATGTGCTTCGTGGCTCAGCCGTTCTGACACTGCGCTGTAAATTGCGGGCCTTAACAGAGCCAGGTGCGTCCCGTCAAACTGTCCAATCAGTGTGTAACAAGACTCCAGCTTGTTGGAGGCACGTCTGAAGGAGAGTTCTAGAAAATCACATGAACGCACTTCCAGTTTGGACACAATGTCTGTCTCATTACAGATAAAAAAGAGGACTGACGGAAACATGCTGTCAGACTTTTTATAAGGTGGATGTTAAGGGTTACTTTAAGAACCAAAATCAACCAATAAAACTTATTACAATTTGTCATTAATAGACCTCATTTACTTGTGTATATATATATATATATATATATATATATATATATATATATATATATATATATATATGGGTGGCATGGTGGCTTAGTGGTTAGCACGTTCTCCTCTCAGCTCTAGGGATTCCCGGTTCGAATCCCCATCTGGGTGGAGTTTCCATGTTCTCCCCGTGTCTGCGTGGGTTTCCTCCGGGTTCTCTGGTTTCCTCCCACAGTCCAAAAACATGGATCAAGTCAATTGAATTCTCAAAAATTGCCCCATATAGAGTGTGTCTGTGTGAGTGAGTGTGTGCCCAGCAATGGCCCAGCGCCCGAAACATTCTCCCCTGGATAGGCATGGGAAACCCCACTGTGACCCTAATAGAGGATAAAGCGGGAGATAATGAATGGATGAATTAATTCTTGTCTACTGTGAGCCTGTATCAGGTTCTCCAAGTGTTCTAAATACCTGTTCATACAGTTAGCAGTGGGCAGGTTGGTATTTCGATGGGCTTCTGGACAGTGCTGTTCTGTGAGGTAGAACCGGCTTAAGGGTCAGAGAGCTGGCTGAGGTCAATCTGTTCAGGGCTCGGTTCTTGACTCTGTAGAGTTTTAAATTGTTTCTCTGGGACTTGACTTTAAGTAGATTCAAGAAACGCAGAGATCTTTTATATTTATAATTTAGGGAAAATTTGGGATCCCTCTCTTTTACATTACATTTGGTTATTTAGCAGACGCTTTTATCTAAAGCGACTTACAAGGTGAGCACAGGGTTAATCACAACACCCCTGGACCAATGAGGGTTAAGGGTCTTGCTCAAGGACCCACATTGCTAACTTCAGTGGACCTGGGATTTGAACCCACAACCTTCAGATTGATAGCCCAATGCCCTGACCACTGAGCTACCGCTTTTAACTTTCCTTCGGTGTGATGTTCACATGTAGTGGATGTTTCCCAGTTCCTGTACTTAATAAAGTACATGTGAGAGCCCCATATCGTTCTCCACACTGCATGTGGATTGGGACGTTCCTGAAGGGTTCCACCGACATGCCACTGATCAGAAGTTCACTGTATCCTTCGAAACAACTTTCCATTTTGATGTGAACTATAAAACCGGCTCGAAAGTGATAGTCGACAGCTTTTTCTTCTCCTGAAAACAAATCAAAAGGCTTTCTGCTACAGCGCTGCTTATGGTTGCTCATGTTCTCAGAGGAGAACCGAGGAGAAGAGTCCTTCACAGCAGGAGCGCAGCACTAGAGTGAAGAGCCTCTTTTAGAGCTACTAAGAGTGTCTTAATACAGAGTTTAAAATCTTCCAGGTCTCCGGGGAACCTTCAAAGAGGCCAATTCCCTCCCTCACTCGCTTTCATCTCACCGTGACCCTCCACTCACCTCCACCGCAGAACTTTCAAAGCACTTCGTGCGTGCATGTCCACACCACGGCATCGCCAGTAAATATATCGTAAATATGTTGCAAAATAAGGGTGGCACGGTGGCTTAGCGGTTTGCATGTTCTCCACTCAGCGCTGGGGATTCCCGGTTTGATTCCCAATCTGGGTGGAGTTTCCATGTTCTCCCCGTGTCCGTGTGGGTTCCTTCGGGTTCTTAGGGTTCCTCCCATAGTCCAAAAACATGGATCAAGGTCAATTGAATTCTCCAAATTGCCCCATATAGAGTGTGTCTGTTTGAGTGAGTGTGTGTCCAGTGATAGATTGGCGTCCTGTCCTGGGTCTATCTGCCCAGCGCCCGAAATGTTCTACCCTGGATGGGCATGGGGAACCCCCCCCCCCACGACCCTAGTAGAGGATAAAGCGGGAGATAATGAATGAATGAATGAAAATATAGCTGATTTAAAGAATTAAATGAATTGGGTGCATCAAGAGAAAATTGGGGAGCTGCACGGTGGCTTAGTGGTTAGCATGTTCTCCTCTCAGCACTAGGGATTCCCGGTTCAAATCCCAATCTGGGTGGAGTCTCCATGTTCTCCACGTGTCCACGTGGGTTTCCTCCGGGTTCTCCGGCTTCCTCCCACAGTCTAAAAAACATGGATCAAGGTCAATTGAGTTCTCCAAATTCCCCCATATAGAGTGTGTTCTGTGGGAGTGAGTGTGTGTCCAGCGATAGATTGGCGCCCTGTCCTGAGTGTATCTGCCCAGCGCCCGAAACGTTCTCCTCTGGATGAGCATGGGGAACCCCCCCGCGAGTTTCCATGTTCTCCCTGTGTCCATGTGGGTTTCCTCTGGGTTCTCCGGCTTCCTCCCACAGTCCAAAAAACATGGATCAAGGCCAATTGAATTCTCCAAATTGCCCCATATAGAGTGTGTGTGTGGGTGAGTGTGTGTCCAGCTGTAGATCTGCCCAGCGTTCTCCTGGGCAGATCTCCTCTGGATGGGCAAGGGGAACCAACCCACGACCCTAGTAGAGGATAATTCGGAAGATAACGGATGAATGAAGAGGGAATTGGGCTCAACTTTAATGTCTTCAAGATGTTTTGAATTATTTTTTATATTTTTTAACATTTTTTAAAAACTATTTTTGCCATGCTTTTTTTCTGTTAAAAAAAACGTAATTTTTTTAAAAATTGGGATTTATTTTATTAAAAGACAATGCCATTCCACACTGTTATATCCCTCGCTTAATTCTTTCGAAAGTAAAATGATGCAGTGATTAATTTCTATTTGGAGAAATAAAATGCAAACACTGCACACAAAAAAATCAGTATAACACGTGACTGTTGTAAAGAAAACACAATAAATTGAGTTGAATTCTTAATATATACGTTTTGAAGTGGATATTTTGTATGTTCTTTCACTGTATTGACAGCATGCACTTGGTTTGCGTTTGAATTCTTTGCAAAATATGACGATTCACGCTCTGTTCATTTTATAGTCCACGTTTTCAGCCTGTGTATTGTGGTGTTGGCTCCCTCTAATGGTGAACCGTTATAATTACCTTATAAATTTGATTTCCCTCTTTGAAAAACACAACTTATAATAATTATATACTTCGATCCTGGAGGTGAAATGTGTGGCTGAAGCCAACCCTTCGTTCATATTGCATTATTGTACTTATATTCAAATAAAAAACATAAAAAAATCTGAAAAGTAACATTTTAAATACTTAAAGTATTCTTTATTTCCCCATATGTGATTCCAAAATAATTAACAATAATATTATGAACTATTATTATTATTACTATACTATTATTATTATAACAGAACTATTATGAACAAAACTATTATGTCTATTTAGCATAATTTTTTATATTTCCAGTTATTTTGCAGTTTAATTTTTACTCCTTGAGAGTAAAGCCTTTTATTCTGACCCATTCAGTCCTTTAATTAAACAATAAAACAATAATTTCCACACAATCTTTATTTTTATCTATTAGATTAGATAAAAATGGCAACATTTTTTAGAATTAAACTGTATTTATATAAGAATACATGTTCTTAACAATTCTGGATGATTTCCAGATTCATTATCTTCTGCTTTATCCTCTACTCGAGTCATGGGGGGTATTCCACCTCCATCCAGGGGAGAACGTTTTGAGCACTGGACAGATTTAATCGCACAGACACACACTACATGGGGCAATTTAGAGCATTCAATTGACCTTAAATCCATGTTTTTGGACTGTGGGAGGAAACCGAAAATACATAAGGCTACATATATATATATAAGTAAAATTTACCTTGTTATAGAATTAAAATATTTTGACATTTTTTATTTAAAATGCATTTGTTCTCATTTTCTTATTTGTAACTAAACCAAGTTATAAAAGAAATTCTTTAACAATTAGTATTCAGCTAATATGTTTATATTTATACTGGCAGTGTATCTGAAGGAAGAACATGCAAATCACATGCTGTGCTTTCTTTCTTCTGGATGTGCATGACTTAAGAAAATATGACACACTAGTGCACTCAGCAGCAAATGGAACAGAGATAGAACTTTACTGAAGGTAAGAATATAATTGCAGCTCACCTCGATTTAAACTCTTTCACATCACGTTTACATACGGTGCGATTTTATTTGATGTCATTCTTAGCACGTCAAAGATGTTTTTGTGTGTGTGTGTGTGTTAATGTTTTCTCCTCTCTAGTTTGATATAGATGCCCAGTTCTGGTCGGAGGATTAGTTCTCCCTGAGCTCTGAGATCATCTCTCTTCTGACAGGAAGTGATGTTAAAGGACCGAAGAATGTAGGCCAGAATCACCTTCTCCTCCATCAAAGCAAATCGTTGCCCTACACACACACACACACACACACACACACACGTCAGTACCTTCATGTTATTTGTGGCAACTGCAAGAAGCACACACACACAACTTATATACACAATGTTTATATATAAGCTTAAAAAGTTTAAGGACAAATCAAACACAAATCATTTTAACTGTTATAAGTTCAACGAACTTGAAATGGTGTTTATTTTGAAATTGTACTTTTAAGTTCTAATTCTAAAAAAAATCTTATTATTTAAATGTATATATATATATATCTCTTAAAAATTTCAAATCCCAATTTCTCGCAGCACGGTGGCTTAGTAGTTAGCATGTTCTCCTCTCAGAGCTGGGGATTCCCGGTTTGAATCCCAATCTGGGTGGAGTTTCCATATTCTCCCCGTGTCCTTGTGGATTTCCTCCGGGTTCTCCGGTTTCCTCCCACAGTCCAAAAACATGGATCAAGTCAATTGAGTTCTCCAATTTGCCCCATATAGAGTGTGTGTGTGAGTGAGTGTGTGTCCAGCGATAGATTGGCACCCTGTCCTGGGTGTATCTGCCCAGCACCCAAAACGTTCTCCCCTGGATGGGCATGGGGAACCCCCCCGCGACCCTAATAGAGGATAAAGCGGAAGATAATGGATGGATGGATCCCAATTTCTCTTTAGAGAAAAACTTTAGGTGTTAGTCTGGCGTGGGACGCGAGTTGAAATAGTCAGACTCGGCAGGTTTTAGGATACGGTCACCGAGAATGAATATGAACTTCTCAAGTCTCCAAACTAATATTTGTTCTTCCGTGCAGCTAACAGCAGCACATCTATCATACTGTGTATTAGGGGTGTCTTCAACTAAGGATTTTCATAGTCGAATCTGATTCGTCAGATTTTCCCTATAGTCGACTGATCGAATCAGTTAAAATTTCACCACAAGATGGCGCTATAAGCGTGGTTTTTAAAAAATATTTTTTTTTTATATTTTACTTGTTTTTCTAGAGCACCGTAAATGGGATCCCCGTTCTGGACTTTTTTTCAAAAAAAATATAAATTTTATTGATTTTATTTGACAAAAGGCTATATATAAAACGAAAACAAAGACATTTCATGTAAAAACTAATGCTTATCAGCAGCCATGGGCACCCCCATGTGCTCAAAATGGTACATTTGACTATGAGGTTCATAGTCGACTACGGTTCTCCGAATCGAATCGTCGAATCAGCGAATATTGCAGCTCACCCCTACTGTGTATCATATCATATTTAAGTCTATTTAAGATATGCATATGCAGTCTATTTAAGACTTCAGAAAAATACCAAGACAGAAAAAAATACAGAAAAACAGAAGTGTGTAACGTTATTATAATTAATCAAATATTTTTCAAAAAATTTATTGACTATTCAGATATGAGATGTTCAGAATTGGGTCAATCAACAATGACACTGAAAAAATAAATGTCCATTAAAAGCCCCCTGTTAAATACCCACTTTAAGAATTGTGTGTGTGTGTGTGTGTGTGTGATTCTGACCGATACAGTTCCGTAGTCCAGCTGAAAATGGGATGTAGCTGTACGGGTTTTTGCCTCCTGAGTTTTCGGGCAGGAAGCGCTCAGGCTGAAACTTCTCGGGTTCAGGAAAGAAACGAGGATCACGATGCAGTGCGTAGGTGATGATCATAGCATTCACTCCTTTGGGTATTTTATAGCCATCTATAGCAACACACACACACACACACACATTAAATAAATAAAGAAACTGGTATCTGGATTTGTAATATATATATGACATGCCTTATATACAGTAATGCTCCGTCTGAATCAATCCACCTGTCAATAACTATTTTTAGTTATATAAGAACCATGATGCAGAAATGCAGAGCCGTTGACTCCCACAGTCCAATACATGGATCAAGTCAATTGAATTCTTCAAATAGCCCCATATAGAGTGTGTCTGTGTGAGTGAGTGTGTCCAGTGACAGATAGGCACACTGTCCTGGGTGTATCTGCCCAGCGCCCGAACCCCACCGCGACCCTAATAGAGGATAAAGCGGAAGATAAATGAATGGATGAACCTCATAAATCTGCAACATTCATTCATTCATTCATTATCTCCCGCTTTATCCTCTACTAGGGTCGCGGTGGGGTTCCCCATGCCCATCCAGGGGAGAACATCTCGGGCGCTGGGCAGATAGACCCAGGACAGGGCGCCAATCTATTGCTGGGCACACACTCACTCACACACACACACACACTCTATATGGGGCAATTTGGAGAATTCAATTGACTCGATCCATGTTTTTGGACTGTGGGAGGAAACCAGAGAACCCGGAGGAAACCCACGCAGACACGGAGAGAAGCCTCATCTCATATTACTGTGAACTCCCCTGTGAACTCGTATTCTGAGGAAATGACAATAAAGACTGAATTGTCAATTATGTTATAATTTTATATAAATTTGATCAATTATTGTAATGATTCTTTCATGATGCTTAATCTATTATAGATGCGCTTAATTGTAATTTCCTAAATATGTTTCTAAGTGGGGTGGCACGGTGGCTTAGTGGTTAGCACGTTCGCCTCTCAGCGCTAGGGTTCGAATCCCCATCTGGGTGGAGTTTCCATGTTCTCCCCGTGTCTGCGTGGGTTTCCTCCGGGTTCTCCGGTTTCCTCCCACAGTCCAAAAACATGGATTAAGTCAATTGAATTCTCCAAATTGCCCCATATAGAGTGTGTCTGTGTGAGTGAGTGTGTGCCCAGCGATGGATTGGCGCCCTGTCCTGGGTGTGTCTGCCCAGCGCCCGAGACGTTCTCCGCTGGATGGGCATGGGGAACCCCACCGCGACCCTAATAGAGGATAGAGCGGGAGATAATGAATGAATGTTTCTAAGTGTTCTGATCCAAATTCATGTTTAAGGAGAAAACAACCAGAACACTAGTTTGTTGTCATCCAGGATTTGAACCTAGGGCCTTTCACACCCGAAGAGAGAATAACACTCGTAGACCAACGAGCGTCATTCAAGTAAGCTGTTGCTAGGAGTACTAGTTCAGGTTTGATGAATTTACAGTATAGTTGGTTTTCTCCATGGCTTCTGACTTGTGGTGTTCTCATTTGTAAGTCGCTTTGGATAAAAGCGTCTGCTAAATGACTAAATGTAAATGTAAATGTAAACATGGAAACTCCACCCAGATGGGGATTCGAACCGGGAATCCCTAGTGCTGAGAGGCGAACGTGCTAACCACTAAGCCACCGTGCCTGCAACATTATTTAGGTAAATAACACTAATTACTAAAAATCCTGATTAAATACTGATTATTTGTACAAAATCCAGCCTCCTTTTTTCCCTCAAAAAGGGCAAACGATTTTGTGGCAAAAGATTTAATGTCAGGGCAGCACAGTGGCTTAGTGGTTAGCATGTTCTCCTACTAGGACTAGGATTTAATGTCCACTCGGCAAACCTAAACTCTCTGACTATCCAATTGTCAGGTTAATACGCTGATGTAACGTACACCTGCTAGAGGGCCTTGGTTTTGCAAACTCAAAATGTGATTGGTTGAAGTATCTGACTTATTTATTTCCATCAGCCGCAGAATTGATAATGAATACTTTAATAAGAAAATACACGTCTAGAAGCGGCGTAACCAGGTAACCGTGTGTGTTACTTACTCATGTACGTGTCCTCACAAATTCTGCGAGCAAAGAATGGTACGGAAGGGAAAAGCCGCAGCGCCTCCTTTATCACACATTCCAGGTAACGCAGTCTCTTCAGGTCGTCTGTATTAACAGCTCGCTCCGACTCACCTGCACAACAGCACACAGCTAAAACCTGCTGGAAACCTCAAACACTTCCTATTAGGGCTGTCTTCAACTAAGGATTTTACATTTACATTTACATTTAGTCATTTAGCAGACGCTTTTATCCAAAGCGACTTACAAATGAGAACACCACAAGTCAGAAGCCATGGAGAAAACCAACTATACTGTAAGTTCATCAACCTGATTGTTATTCGAAGCTGCGCCCCCCCCCCCCCCCCCCTTTTTTTTTTTTTTTTTTTTTTTTTTTATATATAACTTTTATATAGTTTTTATATATATATTTTAATATATATTTTTTATATATATATTTTCATAGTCGAATCTGATTCGTCAGATTTTCCCTATAGTCGACTGATAGTCGAATCAGTTACAATTTCACCACAAGATGGCGCTATAAGCGTGTTGTTTTTTTTTTCTAAAATCTATTTTTTTTGCGTTAATATCGCAGACGTGCTGAATGAGCTGTCAACATGAGTCTGCGGGTGTAACTGTAAGAAAAAAGACATAAATGTTAATATTTGTTTTATTCGATGCCCGCATTGATAAACGGCTGAACTGTTTTTTTTTCACCTTACCCGTTTTAAATGATGCGCCATGTTGGTTGTTGTCGTGTGATATGCAAGAATTAGATGACATAACTTGCACTTTACTTTCTTGGGTTCGTTTTTATCTTTTTCAAAAAACTCCCGTACTTTGGAAGCTTTTTTAGTAGCCATAGCCATCATGGAAAAATACACCGGTAGATGCTAACGGCCCTGTAGCGTGTTCAGCTCTGCTCATTTGGAATGTGCGACTAACTGCAGGGGGAGCTTTATTAATGTGTAGCCTGTTGTTAAAGCGCACACATCATTAAAAAAAATATTAACAGAAATTAGGATGATTTTATTTGACAAAAGGCTATATATATAACGAAAATAAAGGCATTTCATGTAAAAACTAATGCTTAGCAGCAGCCATGGGCGCCCCCATGTGGTCAAAATGGTACATTCGACTATGAGGTTCATATTCGACTACGGTTCTCCGAATCGAATCGTCGAATCAGCGAATATTGCAGCTCACCCCTACCTCAAACACTTCATATATTATAATTCTACAAATTATAAAAACAGAATCCCACTCTCCAAATCAATAGCACTCCTCAGTTAGTAAACTCACAGAGCCGAATCAGAATCAATCACAGAAATCAGTCAGAACACTTACTGACCCCCAAAGAGCAAGTCGAAGCAAAGCTGCCAGAAAAACTCCCTGATAAGTTGTTTTTGAAGATAGAAAACTTGTTAGGACCGAGGCTCATTTTAAGATGATACTCATGTTAGCATGTTCTCCTCTCAGCACTAGGGATTCCACGTTCGAATCCCAATCTGGGTGTTCTCCCCGTGTCCGCGTGGGTTTCCTCCGGGTTCTCCGGTTTTCTCCCACAGTCCAAAAACATGGATCAAGCTCAATTGAGTTCTCCAAATTGCCCCATATACAGTGTGTTTTTGTGAGTGAGAGTGTGTCCAGTGATAGACTGGCCTCCTGTCCTGGGTGTATCTGCCCAGCGCCCGAGACGTTCTCCCCTGGATGGGCATGGGGAACACCCCGTGACCCTAATAGAGGATAAAGTAATGGATGGATGGACTCACCTGCGGCACGGTGGCTTAGTGATTAGCATGTTCTCCTCTCAGCTCTAGGGATTCCCATTTCAAATCCCAATCTGGGTGGAGTTTCCATGTTCTCCCCGTGTCCCCGTGAGTTTCCTCCGGGTTCTCCGGTTTTCTCCCACAGTCCAAAAACATGGATCAAGCTCAATTGAGTTCTCCAAATTGCCCCATATAGAGTGTGTCTGTGTGAGAGTGAGAGTGTGTCCAGCGATAGACTGGCATCCTGTCCTGGGTGTATCTGCCCAGCGCCCGAAACGTTCTCTCCTGGATGGGAATGGGGAACCCCCCACGAGGATAAAGCGGAAGATAATGGATGGATGGAAGATGATACCCCCTATAGCCATAGTTTCTGGAAACCTTCCAAAACTCACCAAACACCTCAAACAGCTCCTGCTGAACTTTGTGCTGGATGTCTGGATTTGCCCCGAGCAGGTGAATGGCCCAGTTCATAGCAGCCGCTGTAGTATCATGACCCTGCCAAAAGGTGAAGACCAAACAAACGCACTCCAATCAGCATGAAGCGCATCTTCAACGCAAATCATTTGAACTGTTTAGTAAGATTATAATTTTGTGGACATGGTGGTTTACGGACGGTGCTAAATGATAGAACAAGCTCCTAAATCCCGACCTCAAACATGAACGTGTCCACTTCCTCCTGGATGTCCCCCGCCGTAAGTCTCCGCCCATCCTCGTCCATCGTCTGCAGTAGCATGTCGAGAAAGGCCCGCCTTTTTTTCTTTCCCTGCTCCGATTCGCTGTCCGATCCCTGCTCGTGTACACTTTCCTCCCGCTCACGGATGACCTACGTGTGAAAACTGGTGTAAAATCGGACCCGAGGCCGTGACATCACAAACGAGGCGGAAACAAAGAAACATACACTTTCTGTGAAGGAGTGAAGGATCTTCAGGCAGCGATCGTGCTCTTTGCCCTCGCCCAAGAAGTGAAACAGAAAATCAGGCCAGTACCAGGGCATCCGCTGGCGTTTGCTGATGACGTCACTCATCCTAAAGCACACAGAAACCATCTCATGCTTTAAGGTGTTTGGATAGTTGGATAGATACACCCAGGACAGGACGTCAATCTATCACTGAGCACACACTCACACACTCTATATGGGGCAATTTGGAGATCTCAATTGACCTTGATCCATGTTTTTGGACTGTGGGAGGAAACCGGAGAACCCGGAGGAAAGCCTCGCGGACACGGGGAGAACATGAAAACTCCACCCAAGTTGGGATTCGAAACGGGAATCCCTAGTGCCGAGAGGAGAACATGCCAACTACTAAGCCACCCAGGTTCCTTAACCACTAGCCTATAACTGTCCCCTTAGATTGCTTAGCGTTAATTATCACCCAGATATCATACAGATGTGGCACTGTTGCCCCCACTGCACTGAACCAAAGGTGGCCCTCATATTTTGGCCCATGTCTCAAACGTCTGGTCTATATTTGGCAGGGCCACCTACTGTATATGTAGGTTAATTTTACTTTAGGTTAATCCATTCATCCATTATCTTCCGCTTTATCCTCCATTTGGGTCGCGGGGGGGTTCCCCATGCCCATCCAGGGGAGAACGTCTTGGGCGCTGGGCAGATACACCCAGGACAGGACGCCAATATCACTGGGCACACACTCACACACTATATGGGGCAATCTGGAGAATTCAATTGACTTTGATCCATGTTTTTGGACTGTGGGAGGAAACCGGAGAACCCGGAGGGAACCCACGCGGACATGGGGAGAACATGGAAACTCCACCCAAGTTGGGAATTGAACCGGGAATCCCTAGCGCTGAGAGGACTTTTGGTTAATGCATGACCCAAAGCTCAAACGTCAGTTAGTTGAGTGCTATCTCTCTATGGGGCAAATGGAAACAGAGCCAATAAATCGTGTGTGTGGGAGTGTGTGTGTGTGTGTGTGGGGAGTGGTAGCTCAGTGGTTAGGGCGTTGGGCTCTCAATCTGAAGGTTGGGGGTTCAAATCCCAGGTCCACTGAAGTTACCAATGTGGGTCCTTGAGCAAGACCCTTAACTCTCATTGGTCCAGGGATGTTGTGATTAACCCTGTGCTCACCTTGTAAGTCACTTTGGATAAAAGCGTCCAATAAATGACCAAATGTAATGTAAATGACCAAATGTGTGTGGGTGTGTGTGTGTGTGTGTGTGTTCAATCCACTACCCACGCTTCAGCGCTGTTTTAATTCACAGGGAAGCGCAAAATTTCGGACAGTTTAATCCTTCACCATAGCTTTCATACTTACATGTAGACACTGCGCACATACTCAGAGTCAGAGTTGCTCTGGGCGTAGATCTTCTTTCCCATCGCTGTTTCTGTTGGCACAGTGCAAAAGACAGAATGTAGAACGTTTCAGAGAGGACAATAGCCATGGATATAGGTATAAGATAGCGATAAGCATCGCGACGAGCCATGCACTGGGTGTAAGATAGAACCGTGTGACTCAATAGAGCACTTAAGTCATGTCATCATGTAGTTGATGCCATCATGGGGGGGGGGGGGTTCCCCATGCCCATCCAGGGAGAATGTTTTGGGCGCTGGGCAGATACACCCAGGACAGGATGCCAATCTATCACAGGACACACACTCACTCACACAGACACACTCTATATGGGGCAATTTGGAGAATTCAATTGAACTGGGATTCGAGCCAGGGATCCCCTGTGCTGAGAGGAGAACATGCTAACCACTACGCCACCGTGCCGCCCTTTATATAACGTCTATAATCTAATTCTACAATAAATAAACATGTTGGGCAGCATGGTGGCGTAGTGGTTAGCATGTTCTCCTCTCAGCGCTAGTTCGATTCCCATTCTGGGTGGAGTTTCCATGTTCTCCCCGTGTCCGCGTGGGTTTCCTCCGGGTTCTCCGGTTTCCTCCCACAGTCTAAAAACATGGATCAAGGTCAATTGAATTCTCCAAATTGCCCCATATAGAGTGTGTCTGTGTGAGTGTGTGTGTGTGTGCTCAGCGATAGATCGGTGCATCTACCCAGTGCCCGAAAAGTTCTACCCTGGATGGGCATGGGGAACCCCCCCCCCCAAGCCTAATAGAGGATATAGTGGAAGATAATGGATGGATGAACATGTTTTAAAGTCAAATTGCTTGGTTCAGTGTACATTACAACACAAGAGGCATGAACATGAACGTACCGCAGATGATGTCAAGGGCACAAAGCGTGATGTGGCTGAAGCAGTTGAAAGAATCCTTCCCAACGTGCTTGTTCAGTTTCTCGACAAGGACCTCCGCCTGCTCGTTCATGACCTCCAGAAAATCAGCCAGGATGGAGAAGTGGAAGGTGGGAGTGAGAAGCTTCCGTCTGCGCCGCCATTTATCACCTGTACTGAAATGAAAACGGGAATGGCTTCATAGATCCAAAAACACTATAGACAGCAATGGATTGGTGAAGGGCTTGGAAATGAATCTTAACCTAAATACATACTGTATAAACATCCATCCATCCATTATCTTTGGCTTTATCCTCTATTAGGGTCGCGGGGGGGTTCTCCATGCCCATTCAGGGGAGAACGTTTCAGGCACTGGGCAGATACACCCAGGACAGGGTGCCAATCCATCACTGGATACACACTCACACAATTTGGAGAACTCAATTGACTTCACAATATTTTTGGACTGTGGGAGGAAACCGGAGAACCCGGAGGAAACCCACGCGGACACGGGGAGAAAATGGAAACTCCACCCAGATGGGGATTCGAATCCCCAGCACTGAGGGGAGAACATGCTAACCACTGCTGCCCTACTGTATAAACAGATTAATATATTACAGAATGACACGGTGGCTTAGTGGTTAGTACGTTCTCCTCTCAGTGCTAGGGATTCCAGGGTCAAATCCCAATCTGGGAGGAGTTTCCATGTTCTCCCCGTGTCTACGTGGGATCTCCGGTTTCCTCCCACAGTCGAAAAACATGGATCAAGGTCAATTGACCACTCTATATTGCCCCATATAGAGTGTATTTGTGTGAGTGAGTGTGCCCAGTGATATATTGGCGCCCAAAACATTCTCCCCTGGATGGGCATGGGATAGATAATGGAAGAAAATGGATGGATGCTTATAGTATTTTATAGTTTATAGGTTTTTTTTTAATAGTTTTTGTACCTGGTTAACAGTCCTGTTCCAAGCCATGGGTGCAAAAACTTGTATGCATATGCCTTATCCATGTGAGTGGAGTTATTCAGAATTGTCTAAAAGGATACGCACACACAGCAGAGGTTACACATTAACCACAGTGTACAGAGCTACAGTGATGGCATCAATACAATACAAACATTAAGCAGGTGATACGGCTAAGAATTAAAACTTTGGCTCCCCTAAACTTCTCTTAGATTCAAGATTCAAAGCTTTTATTGTCATATGCACATATAGAAATGTTTCCCTGTACAATTATATTCTTACTTGCCGTCCGCCCTGGATGAGTAAGAAAAAGTAAATATAGTAATCCATCCATTATCTTCTGCTTTATCCTCTATTAGGGTCGTGAGTGGGTTCCCCATGCCCATCCAGGGGAGAACGTTTCAACGCTGGGCAGATACACAGTGGGACAGGACAGTGCGCCAATCAATCGCTGGACACACACTCACTCACTCACACACACTCTATATGGGGCAATTTGGAGAATTCAATTGACCTTGATCCATGTTTTTGGACTGTGGAAGGAACCCGGAGGAAACCCATGCAGACACGGGAAGAACATGTAAACTCCACCCAGATTGGGAATCGAACCGGGAATCCCTAGCGCTGAGAGGAGAACATGCTAACCACTAAGCCACCATGCCACCCAAATATAGTAATAATAATGAAAATATAAATATATAAAACATATTGTAAGGTTGGGTGGCACGGTGGCTTAGTTTCCATGTTCTCCCCGTGTCCGTGTGGGTTTCCTCCGGGTTCTCTGGTTTTCTCCCACAGTCCAAAAACATGGATCAAGGTCAATTGAATTCTCCAAATTGCCCCATATAGAGTGTGTGTGTGTGAGTGAGTGTGTGGCCAGTGAAAGATTGGCGCCCTGTCCTGGGTGTATCTGCCCAGCGCCCGAAACGTTCTTCCCTGGATGGGCATGGGGAACCCCCCCCTCCCGCGACCCTAATAGAGGATAAAGCGGAAGATAATAGATGGATGTTTTCACAATGTCTATGCCACTTGATGCAGAAGTACCTCAACGTTCTCTGCGTGGAAGAGGAAGACAAAGGGGATGGGTCCGAGCCAGGCCTTTAACAGCGGGGCATCCCGAAACTCTCTGCTGTAGCCAATCAACTGGTTAAAGAAATCTGTAACAAGGAGGTTAATGTAGACGTGATGTATTATAATAAACATACATCTAACATATTACAGTTATTCATTTTGAGTGTAGACAGCGAACACAACATATGATCGTATTTATAACTGATTTGTTTGTGCTCGTTCACACGTTTTTATTATTTTCTTTATTATTTAGTGGTAAACTTTAGGGGTGTCTTCAACTAAGGATTTTCATAGTCGAATCTGATTCGTCAGATTTTCCCTATAGTCGACTGATAGTCGAATCAGTTAAAATTTCACCACAAGATGGCGCTATAAGCGTGGTTTTTAAAAAAGATTTTTTTTTTATATTTTGTTATATATTTTATATTGTTAAAGCGCACACATCATTTTAAAAAAATATTAACAGAAATTAGGATGATTTTATTTGACAAAAGGCTATATATATAACGAAAAAATAGACATTTCATGTAAAAACTAATGCTTAGCAGCAGCCATGGGCGCCCCCATGTGGTCAAAATGGTACATTCGACTATGAGGTTCATAGTCGACTACGGTTCTCCGAATCGAATCGTCGAATCAGCGAATACTGCAGCTCACCCCTAGTAAACGTCCGGTTAGAAACCAGCCTTGCAACCTGAAGGTTCCAGGTTCGATTCCTAGTCCCACAAAGTACTATGGCTGAAGTGCACTTGGGCAAGACACTTAACCCGTAATTGCCTCCTGAACACCGTATACAAGGCTGCCCACCCATCCCAATCTGGGTGGAGTTTCCATGTTCTCCCAGTGTCTGCATGGCTTTCCTACAGGTTCTCTGGTTTCCTCCCACAGTCCAAAAACATGGATTCAAGGTAAATTGACTGCTCTAAATTGCTGTATGGCCTGTGTGTGTGTGAGTGAGTGTGTGCCCAGTGATAGATTGGTGTCCTGTCCTGGGTGTTTCTGCCCAGCGCCTGAAACGTTCTCCCCTGGATGGGCATGGGGAACCCCCCTATAACCCTAGTAGAGGATAAAGCGGAAGATAATGGATGAAGGTACAATTTATTAATAAATTCCCATATAAGAAAATGTTAAACATTCACGAGCTTAAATACAAAAATAACTTTCAGATAATTACATCCATCATCTTCCGCTTTATCCTGTACTAGGGTCGCGGGGGGTTCCCCATGCCCTTCCAGGGGAGAACGTCTCGGGCGCTGGGCAGATACACCCAGGACAGGGCTCCAATCCATCAATTGGCACACACTCACTCACACAGACACACTCTATATGGGGCAATTTGGAGAATTAAAATGACCTTCATCCATGTTTTTGGACTGTGGGAGGAAACCGGAGAACCCAGAGGAAACCCACGTGGACACGGGGAGAACATGGAAACTCCACCCAGATTGGGATTCGAACCTGGACCCCCCAGCACTGAGAGGAGAACATGCCAACCACTAAGCCATGTGCCACCTGGATAATTACATCCATCCATCCATCCAATATCTTCCTCTTTATCCTCTCCTAGAGTCCTGGGGGGGTTCTCCATGCCCATCCAGCGGAGAACGTTTCGGGCGCTGGGCAGATACACCCAGGACATGGTGCCAACCTCTCTGGGCACACACTCATACACACAAACACACTCTATATGGGGCAATTTGGAGAATTCAATTGACCTGGATCCATTTTTTTGGAACTCCACCCAGATGGGGATTCGAACCGGGAATCCCTAGCGCTGAAAGGAGAACATGCTAACCACTAAGCCACCGTGCCGACCAGATAATTACAGAAAGCTGTTAAACAGATGCGACGCGGTGGTTTAGTGGTTAGCACGTTCACCTCTCAGCTCTAGGGATACCAGGTTCGAATCCCCATCTGGGTGGAGTTTCCATGTTCTCCCCGTGTCTGTGTGGGTTTCCTCCGGGTTCTCCAGTTTCCTCCCACAGTCCAAAAAACATGGATTAAGTCAATTCATTCATTATCTCCCGCTTTATCCTCTATTAGGGTTGCGGGGGGGTTCCCCATACCCATCCAGGGGAGAACGTCTCGGGCGCTGGGCAGATACAGGACAGGGTGCCAATCCATCGCTGGACACACACTCACTTACACAAACACACTCTATATAGGGCAATTTTGGAGAATTCAATTAACTTAATCCATGTTTTTGGACTGTGGGAGGAAACCGGAGAACCCGGAGGAAACCCACGCAGACAAGGGGAGAACATGGAAACTCCACCCAGATGGGGATTCGAACCGGGAATCCCTAGTGCTGAGAGGCGAACGTGCTAACCACTAAGCCACCGTGCCGCCCATCAAGTCAATTGAATTCTCCAAATTGCCCCATATAGAGTGTGTCTGTGTGAGTGAGTGTGTGTCCAGCGATGGATTGGCGCCCTGTCCTGGGTGTATCTGCCCAGCGCCCGAGATGTTCTCCCCTGGATGGGCATGGGGAACCCCACCACGACCCTAATAGAGGATAAAGCGGGAGATAATGAATGAATGAATGAATGTTAAACAGATAAAGAGTCACAGTGAGTTCGGTTCTCTCACCTCGGGAGTTGGTTTTGAACTGCAGAGCGTTCCCGATGACGGGGTACGCTGCTCCGATACAGGGTACCGGCTTCAGTGTGACCCAGAGCCGCAGGTAGTCCCGCAGAAGCCGGTACATCAGCCAGGCGAGCAGCAGCAGCACGCCGCCCGCAGCCGCGGCCAGCAGCCCGAACCGCGCCATGTCCCGACAGCGTCCCCTGCTCCAGCGCCGCCGCCGGTTTTATAAAGCACCGAGTCGACTCAGCGACCGACTCTCTATACTACAGTCAGGACACACCGAATGAACAAACGACACATCACTATTACCCCATTACCCCCACAGGAGCTTTTATTGTCCTCGTTTCTAAGTCCCACCCGCAGCCATAACAACGTAAATATTACGTCCAACTCCGTTTCCACATCACTGTACCTTTTATTAGCCTCATTAATCATATTACAATCATTATATAAGCTACAGCTCATTGTTTCTACACTTACCATATAACTGGACTTTATATAACTGTTTTGCCCCGGGGCAATTGAGTTTGGCACCCTGCTGTAGAGAAAAAGATGGACTACAGAGTGTAACTGTAGAACTACAAAGTACTGTAAGGTTTTTGTAATACTTTTAAACATCCATCCATTATCTTCCTTTATCCTCCATTTGGGTCATGGGGGAGGGGGGTTCCTCATACCCATCAAGGGGAGAACGTCTTGGGTGCTGGGCAGATACACCCAGAAAAGGACACCAATCTATCGCTGGACACACACTCACTCATACATATACATTTTATATTCTATATGGGGCAATTTGGAGAATTCAATTGACCTTGATCCATGGTTTTGGACTGTGGGAGGAAACCGGAGAACCTAGAGGAAACCCACACGGACACGGGGAGAACATGGAAACTCCACCCAGATTGGGATTCCAACCGGGAATCCCTAGCGCTGAGAGGAGAACGTGCTAACCACTAAGCCACCGTGCCGCCCTACTTTGAAACAAGATTTAGTAATTCACGATAGTTTGACCAACTTGTTGTTGAATAGTTCAGGGACCAGAGAAAATGACCATGACTTGACCAGGACCGTTGAATTGGAACATAACAGTACAATTTATGTGGCGGGCCAAACAGGATAAAGATTTATTGAACACATTAAAAGTAAAGGTTTTCTAAACATCCATCCATTATCTTCCGCTTGATCTGCTAGGGTCGCGGGGGGTTCCCCATGCCCATCCAGGGGAGAATGTTTCCGGTGCTGGGCAGATACACCCATGACAGGACACCAACCTATCACTGGGCTCACTCACACACACACACACACAAACATACTCTATATGGGGCAATTAGGAGAATTCAATTGACCTCGATCCATGTTTTTGGACTGTGGAAGAAAACCAGAGAACCTGGAGGAAACCCATGTGGACACCGGGAGAACATGGAAACTCCACCCAGATTGGGATTCAAACCAGGAATGCCTAGAGCTGCTGCCCTTTTCTAAACATGTATAGGAATAAAAACAGACAGAAATTTAATTCCATTATTCCATCATTTATTTATGTATTAATTAATTATCATCAGTTAATCCTCTACGAGGGTGGCAGGGGGGTTCCCCATGCCCATCCAGGCAGATACACCCAGGACAGGGCGCCAATCTATCGCTGGCACACTCACTCACACAAACACACACTCTATATGGGGGAATTTGGAGCATTCAATTTATCTTGAATCCATGGTTTTGGACTGTGGGAACCTGGAGGAGATCCACGCAGACACGGGGAGAACATGGAAACTCCACCCAGATTGGGATTCGAACCAGAAATCCCAAGCACTGAGAGGAGAATACGTTAACCACTAAACCACCGTGCCGTGGTTAATTCAAAATTTGAGCATGGTCCAAAAAACCATATCGCCGGGTCATTAATAACAATAATAATGGAACAATTTTCCTAGTTGCGCTGCTTCCAGACCTGTAGTTTCTTATTAAAGCATTTAATCACATTTTCGCTCTTAACTGTAAAGAGGACGACTCTTGAAAGTTGTAGCATCCAGTTGACGTTCACATTATTTGGTATCCAGTACGAGTTCATGGAAGTTCATCACAAAAACAAGAGTTTATAGCTCTGTCCAGGTGATAGGGAATTTGGGTCAGTTTATCAAGTTGGACGTCATTCAGGTTTAAGTTCACATTCAGGGTATATATTTACTAGGCTCCTTTTTATTTATTAACTTTAAATGATGCTTCGGACCATCAGGTGACCTTCTTTAGTCCCTTATTGTCTTAATATTTCCACAAAAAAACCTACTTATACATACTGTACATACAGAATACATACAATGTGTTCTTTAGTGATATTACCTCAACTAATAAGATGTGATTATGATAATTACCTCAGCAAGGTGCCAATTCTCACTCCATATCCAAGGAATGATCTTCCCAAATTTGTTCAGTATCTTCAAGAAACAACTCAAAACACAGAAAAATCTAGGCATTGGATTCGACCTGAGGGGCGGACGTGCTAACTACTATGCCACCCATCTAGGGGAGAACGTTTAGGGTGCCAGTCTATCAATGGGCACACTCACTCACACAGACACACTCTTTATGGGGCAATTGAAATCATTTAGTTTACCTTGAATCCATGTTTTTAGGCAATTTAAAGGAGAGAACATAAAAACCCAGATGGGACATGAGCCTGGATGAGCGGACTTGTTAAATGAAACAAGGTAAATTCATCCATCTGTTATCTTCTACTTTATCCTCTACTAGGGTCGCGGTGGGGTTCCCCATGCCATTCCAGAGGAGAACGCTTTGGGCGCTGGGCAGATACACCCAGGACAGGGTGCCAATCTATCACTGGGCACACACACTCATACAGCACACACAGACACACTCTATATGGGGAAATCTGGAGAATTCAATTGACCTTGATCCATGTTTTTGGACTGTGGGAGAAAACCGGAGAACCCGGAGGAAACCCACATGGACACGGGGAGAACATGGAAACCACCCAGATTGGGATTCGAACCGGGAATCCCCAGCGCTAAGAGGAGAACATGCTAACCACTAAGCCACTGTGCTGCCTGTCAGGAAATCAAAACATCTTAATCATTCATTCATTCATTCATTATCTCCCGCTTTATCCTCTATCGGGTCGTGGTGGGGTTCCCCATGCCCATCCAGGGGAGAACGTCCCGGGCGCCGGGCAGACAGACCCAGGACAGGACACCAATCTATCACTGGACACACTCACTCACTCACACGAACACTCTATATGGGGTAATTTGGAGAATTCAATTGACCTTGATCCATGTTTTTAGACTGTGGGAGGAAACCAGAGAACCCGGAGGAAACCCACATGAACACGGGGAGAACATGGAAACCTCACCCAGATTGGGATTCGAACCGGGAATCCCTAGCGCTGAGAGGCAAACGTGCTAACCACTAAGCCACCGTGCCGCCACCATCTTAATCATGTGCTACAAAATACCAATAAAAAGAAATCTAAGCATTGGAATGATACCAAGTTCTACAAACATATAACCCTCAGAAGTTATGACTAAAAGACGCAAAATTTCACCTGGAATTTAATACATTTTTAATCTTCTAATACAGAAAGTGTCCTTGGCAGTGAACCACGTCAGCACATCTGCTATTCGTATTTATGATGTAACCCGCACCGCTAAATTCAGACATTCAGATTCAAGCTTTGAATACAGGATGCGATGGTGTTAGTCGACCCTGCTGCTGGAAGCTAATGCAAGCCGGAACTTCTGATGGAACGCAGGGATGCGCTCTTTCTGCAGAGGCCAATAGACAATGCAGCGTCGCTTGAGCATGCCTCTGCGCAGCAGGAGCGAACGGCTCAGGTGATAATCGGGGACGTCCTGCAGAAAGATCAGAATCAACGAATCACGACTTTCCTCCATGAGCTGCTGGAGAGCGTAGTGCACTTTAAACCTGCAGGAAATAAACACATTCACAAACGAGTTACAGTCACTGTACCATAAGTTCATCCATCCATTATCTCCCACTTTATCCTCTACTAGGGTCGTGGGGGGGTTCCCCATGTCCATCCAGGGGAGAACGTTTCGGGCGCTGGGCAGATACACCCAGGACAGGACGCCAATCTATATCCGTGACGCACTTGTTTGTAATTATTTTTATATATTTAATATAATATGTGGATGGCACGGTGGCTTAGTGGTTAGCATATTCTCCTCTCAGCTCTAGGGATTTCCGGTTCGAATCCCTATCTGGGTGGAGTTTCCGTGTTCTCCCTGTGTCTGCGTGGGTTTCCTCTGGGTTCTCCAGTTTCCTCCCACAGTCCAAAAACATGGATCCAGGTCAAATGAATTCTCCAAATTGCCCCATATAAAGTGTGTCTGTGTGAGTGAGAGTGTGTGTCCAGTTATAGATTGGTGTCCTGTCCTGGACAGCGCCCGAGACGTTCTCCCCTGGATGGGCATGGGGAACCTCCCCGCGACCCTAATATAGGATAAAGTGGAAGTTAATGGATGGATGGATGGAATTTCAAAATGTTGACTTGGGTGTCTTAGGGATTAGCATGTTCTCCTCTCAGCGCTAGGGATTCCCGTTTCGAATCCTAATCTGGATGGAGTTTCCATGTTCTCCCCGTGTCCGCGTGGGTTTCCTCCAGGTTCTCTGGTTTCCTCCCACAGTCCAAAAAAAACATGGATCAAGTCAATTGAGTTCTCCAAATTGCCCCATATAGAGTGTGTTTGTGTGAGTGAGTGTGTGTCCAGTGATAGATTGGCGCCCTGTCCTGGGTGTATCTGCCCAGCGCCCGAAACGTTCTACCCTGGTTGGGCATGGGGAACCCCCCCGCGACCCTAATAGAGGATAAAGCGGAAGATAATGGATGGATGGAGATATGTTGACTTATATTTGTGTGTAAATGTGTTCAAATGTAATGTGTTTTTTTTTTAGTTGTCACTCGATTTAGGAATAAGTCTAGGAATTGGTAAGGTAAATGCTCTAAATTGCCACATATAGAGTGTGTCCGCAGTGATAGATTGGCGTCCTGTCCTGGGTGTATCTGCCCAGCGCCCGAAACGTTCTCCCCTGGTTGGGCATGGGGAACCCCCCCCAACCTATAAAGGATAAAGCGGAAGATAATGAATAACCATAAGTGAACATACAGTATTCACTTCCTAATTTAAATCTAGTACCACTCATTCAGCTCTTTACTGTGATGATGATGCATGCATTGAGGTAAATTAAGCTGCTGTCTGCTTTAAAGTTTTGGTTTTTCGTCAGTGGAACTTGTTTTGGAAGTGCACCATTCTCAAAAAGAAGAATTAATAATAAATAGAAGAAGTGGTTCTTGGTTTTTGGCCAAATTTCATCTCGTGACTTTTGGTTCTGCTTGTTTGGGTCTCTGTGGTTGTTCTTGACTTACTGTCTGCACCAGGGGTCATTGAGCAACGCCTCAGTGACGATGAAAACAATCTTCTTGGACCTCCTCATGTTGTCAACAATGGTCTCGAGTCTGGAATGTCCCGGAATTGCGTTGCGGTACTCCAGGAAAAAATTCAACTCTGACTTTTCCAAAGACAACAGACTCCGTTCCACCCAGGCTTTGTCCTCCTCTGCGTGGATGATGTAGGCGTCATATTCGTACTGTTCATCGTGCAGAGTTTCATAGGTGGAATCGTCCTTCATGCCCAAAGTGCGATTGATCAGGATGTTCCAGAAGAACTGAATCCTCCATCCTTGGAAGTGCACCAGAAAGGCGATGACCATCAAACCAAGCACTAGGGTGCTGCTTAGTATGCAGAGAGCCTGGAAGGGCGTCATGTCCTTACAGGACTCGGGGTTGAAGTACTTTAAAGAATGGTTGAAGTACACAGTCGGGGTGTTGCAGACGTAGTTCTGGATCACGTCCGGAACGCTGGCGTTGGTGGAGTTGAGCCATTGGGAGAACCACAGGATGCTTTCACAGGTGCAGTCAAAGGGGTTACGGTCCAGCCGAAGCTCGGTCAGGTTGGACAGCGGCACCTTGAAGGTCTCCGGCTTCACGGTGGTCAAGAGGTTTTTCTGCATGTTCAAGAAACGCAAGGATCGCAAGTCATCGAAGATGGACTTGTGCAAGTAGTTCAACAGATTCCCACTGAGGCTGAGTTCTTTAAGTTTTGAGAGCCCTTGCAAGGCTGCAACTGGAATCTCATCCAGCCCGTTGTAGTCCAGTTCGAGAACCGAAAGGTTCTGAGCATCCTTCAGGAACAACACGGGACCTCCGGGATTGGCGTTCTTCCAGAACCTGGCCAGGTTGTTGTGTTGCAGTTTGAGCACTCTGAGATGTTTCAGTCCATCCAGCAGGTCCGGGTTGATGTTCGCAATGTTATTATTGCTGAGATCCAAGAAAGCCAGATTGCTCAGCATTCGGAAAGGAGATGGTTCTATGGCAAGGTTTGGGGTTATGGCAAGGCCAAGCATCAGAGTTCTGAGGCTGGGAACATGAACGAATGACATAGATGTTATCCCAATTTTCTGCTGATTGTAGGACAGGTAGATTTCCTGGACATTGTCAAGACCCTTAAACTCTTCCCCTGTAAGCTGCTGGGAGATAAAGTTGTGGCTGAGAACAAGTGTGGTTAGGTTCTTCAGGCTCGAGAATGCCTCAGAGTCCAGTTTTGTAAGGCCTGTACCTGACAGATTCAGACTTCCCAAGTATTGGGATCCATTTAAGGAAGCAAAGGTGGTGTTGGTGATGGTCTTTAACCCCATGCTGCTCCAACTCAAGTTAAGCTTTCTCAGACTCCTAAGTCCAGAAAACATATTCGCAGGAATTTCCCTAAAATAACAGTGGTCCATCCACAGATACTCCAGCCTGACCAACGTCTCGAAGGCATAGTCTCCGATAATGGGATACGGCGAACCACGACCCTTTGTTAACGCTGCTTGTAAGTTGAGTTCCCTTACGTTCTTTAGTCCCAAAAATGTCTCCTTGGTCAGGTGTTTGATATTGTTGTTCTTCAAAGAGAGGAACTCCAGGACAGGAAGCCACTGAAAGCTGCCTCCGGCAATTTTGGCCATGTTGTTGTTGGTCAGATCAAGAACGGTGAGGTTCGTCATGGCCAGGCCTTTAAAGGTGATGTTGCTTAACGTGACTTGCTGAGCATTTTGGAGGGACAGGTTCCTCACAGCAGTGTTGCTCAGCTCCTCACACACTGTGCTCAGGATACTCGGGCTGAGTTTACAACCATCCAGCACCACGTTTTGGAACTTGGCTATTGGTTTGAAACAGCCATTTTCCACCTGAAAAAAAATTTTTTTTGGATAAATTTCTAGGCAACCAAATGAATAGAAAACAATTTACAGCAGACCTTAAGGTGATGTTGCTGATTGGTTTAATTAATACATTTATTTTCTTACCTGCTCAACCAAGTTGGGGTGGGTCCTAGACTAAAGTTTATCACCCCACCCGAGAAATCTGTGCTCGAGTGTAAAGAACGTCTCGGGCGCTGGGCAGATACACCCAGTACAGGGCGGCAATCGATCACTGGGCACACACTCACTCACACAAACACACTCTATATGGGGCAATTTGGAGAATTCAATTGACCTTGATCCATGTCTTTGGACTGTGGGAGGAAACCAGAGAACCTGGAGGAAACCCATGCGGACACGGGGAGAACATGGAAACTCCACCTAGATTGGGATTCGAACCGGGAATCCCCAGCGCTGAGAGGAGAACATGCCAACCACTAAGCCACCATGCCGCCCCCACTAGAATAAATAATAAAGTAAATCAACCATTTGGTACCACAATATTTACAACTAAAAGACAGCAGGGGTTATTTAAGTTTAATGTACAGAACAACTGCTCATATTTATTGCACTATATTAATAATAAACAAGGTCCAGAAAGACATGGAGGACAGAGTTTGGTGTGGATGAACTTGACTGGCCTGCACAGAGTACTGACCTCACCCGGATAGACTTTAGAAAGTTAACAGCAGAGGTCATTTAAGTTTAATGTACAGAACTGGTTTATAGCACTGTATTAATAATAAACAAAGCAGATAATGATATCAAGTTGACTGCAGTTCACATAGAAGAGTGATATTGTTCTTATGTCAATAAACTTGGTCAAAGTCCATGTGAGTCAAAAGTCAAATAAGTTCCTCTTAGTTCACATTTTTACTTCTGTATACAAATTTGAGGATTCATATACAATTTGAGGAAATGCAACATTACTGTTGTGAAAATAATAATAAATCTGCCAATATTATGAATCCTAACTTATTTATATTCTAGGCCTTTGATACCATGCAAATAATAATAATAATAATAATAATTATAGTAATAAAAAACTTACTGGCAGCTTACTGGGTGGCACGGTGGCTTAGTGGTTAGCATGTTCTCCTCTCAGCACTGGGGATTCAGGTTCGAATCCCAATGTGGGTGGAGTTTCCATGTTTTCCCTGTGTCTGCATGGGTTTCCTTGACTCCCAATTGAGTGGGTTTCCGGGTTCTCCGGTTTCCTCCCACACTCCAAAAAAACATGGATCAGGGTCAATTGAATTCTCTAAATTGCCCCATATAGAGTGTGTTTGTGTGAGTGAGTGTGTGTCCAGTGATAGATTGGCGTCCTGTCCTGGGTGTATCTGCCCAGCGCCCGAAACGTTCTCCCCTGGATGGGCATGGGGAACCCCCCCGGTGGGGGTTTGCATCCATCCATCCATCCCATGCCCACACACTCACTCACACCAACACACACACAAACACACTCTATTTGGGGCAATTTGGAACATTTAATTGATCTTGATCCATGTTTTTGGACTGTGGGAGGAAACCCATGTGGTCACGGTGAGTCCCTAGTGCTGAGAGGAGAACATATATATATATATATATATATATATATATATATATATATATATATATATATATATATATATATATATATATATATATAATATTTGCTTGATTCTGTTGTATACATCACTTTAAAACATACTTTATTAATAAAGTGTCATGTCTTGCTTATCAGCTTGCATCAGAAACCATTAGCAGTGATGTAAAGCACTTTTTAATCTTTTTATATCATCTGATTTCTCAGTAAACGTTCTTTTACCATCATTACAGAGCATGCTCTCATTAGGAACAGAAACTTCCTACGTTAAGTTTCCTGGACCCTTCTCTAGAACACCTGCATTGCACAGCTGCAGCACTCTCACCTTCTTCAGCGGCAGCGAGGAAAGTCCCAGGGTCCGAAACGAGGAGGAGTTGCTAAGGAATAAGAAGTCGTCTTTAACGAGGCTCTTGATGTCGTTGCCACTGAGCACCAGAGTCTCCAGGCTCTGCAGCTGAGGTGTTGAGCCCAGACGAGCAGAGGTCAGCTGGTTCTGGGACACATCCAGCCAGGTCAAGTTCTGCTCAGGTCCAGAGACACAGACAACAACCGTTCATCAGATGCAGAACCAGTCAGATGTTTGGACCCACCTCCTTTTGCTCCAATTATCGGCCTGTTTGTGGACTGCATTACATACTGTGTACAACGTTCTCTAATGGTGAGGACCCCAATAGTACCACCACAGAGTAGGTGTAATAGGTGCCTAGGGTTCCTTTGCTTTTAGGTTAATTAGCTTGTCTTTCCATTCACCACTTCACTTTGGTTAGCATGTTCTCCTCTCAGCGCTAGGGATTCCCGGTTCGAATCCCCATCTGAGTGGAGTTTCCATGTTCTCCCCGTGTCTGCGTGGGTTTCCTCCGGGTTCTCCGGTTTCCTCCCACAGTCCAAAAACATGGATCAAGTCAATTGAATTCTCCAAATTGCCCCATATAGAGTGTGTCTGTGTGAGTGAGTGTGTGCCCAGCGATAGATTGGCGCCCTGTCCTGGGTGTATCTGCCCAGCGCCTGAAACGTTCTCCCCTGGATGGGCATGGGGAACCCCCCCCCCGCGACCCTAATAGAGGATAAAGCGGAAGATGAATGAATGAATGAATGAATGAATGGTTGGGTGGTTGGGGCAGCACGGTGGTTTAGTGGTTAGCATGTTCTCCTCTCAGCACTAGGGATTCCCGGTTCGAATCCCCATCTGGGTGGAGTTTCCATGTTCTCCCCAAGTCTGTGTGGGTTTCCTCTGGGTTCTCCCATTTCCTCCCACAGTCCAAACACATGGATCAAGTCAATTGAGTTCCCCATGCCCATCCAGGTGAGAACGTCTCGGGCGCTGGGCAGATACACCCAGGACAGGGTGTCAATCTATCACTGGACATACACTCACTCACTCACACACACACACACACACACACACACACACACACACACACACACACACACACTATATGGGGCAATTTGGAGAATTCAATTGACTTCCATCCATGTTTTTGGACAGTGGAAGGAAACCGGAGAACCAGGAGGAAACCCACACGGACATGGGGAGAACATGCAAACTCCACCCAGATGGGGATTCGAACCGGGAATTCCTAGCGCTGAGAGGAGAACATGCTAACCACTAAGCGCCGCCCAGAACATTAATACGAATGTTTTTTAATCACTCATCAGTGAAACCTTTCTATTTCTCTCTAAATACATACAAATACTTTCACTCAGTAAAGCAACCGAGAGACAGAAATTCACTGGAACTGAAATGTCAGCGTTCCGGAGAAAGTAACAAATTCACTTCTGCATCTGAGAAGGCGGCTGGCCGCGCCGCCACATCCCTGTGGGTTAAGGTGACTCACAGGGTGAGGCTGATAAGTCGACTCATTAAACCTGCTACGACAAGTCAGCATCGTAACAGCCGTGTTAGCAACATAATAGATTATGTTCATATTATAGCATGCTCATATTATGTATATATCATGTATATATTATTCTCATATTATGTATATATCATGTATATATTATGCTCATATTATATCATGCTCATATTATGTATATATCATTTATATATTATGCTCATATTATATCATGCTCATATTATGTATATATCATGTATATATTATTCTCATATTATGTATATATCATGTATATATTATTCTCATATTATGTATATATCATGTTCATATTATGTATATATCATGTATATTTTATGCTCATATTATATCGTGCTCATATTATGTATATATCATTTATATATTATGCTCATATTATATCATGCTCATATTATGTATATATCATGCTCATATTATGTATATATCATGTATATATTATGCTCATATTATATCATGCTCATATTATATCATGCTCATATCATGTATATATATCATGTATATATCATGCTCATATTATGTATATATCATGTATATATCATGCTCATATTATGTATATATCATTTATATATTATGCTCATATTATATCATGCTCATATTATATCATGCTCATATCATGTATATATCATGTATATATCATGCTCATATTATATCATGTATATATTATGCTCATATTATATCATGTATATATTATGCTCATATTATATCATGTATATATTATGAATCTACATTTAAACACTTCACCTCTCCATGCTAACTACATTTCATTGGCCCTGTACTTGTACTCTGCACAATGACAATAAAGTGGAATTTAATCTAATCTAATCTAATGTAATCTAATAATCTGGCGACAACAGACAGAACTAGAGAGGTGCATTTCCTGTGATTGCAGAAATGTTCTCCCCTGGATGGGCACGGGGAACCCCCATATAGAGTGTGTGTGTGTGTGTGTGTGTGTGTGAGTGAGTGTGCCCAGTGATAGATTGGCATCCTGTCCTGGGTGTATCTGCCCAGTACCCGAAACGTTCTCCGCTGGATGGGAATGGGCACGGGGAACCCATTCCATCGCCTTGTGCAGCGAAACTTATCCCCAGGATGGGCATGGGGGGAAGCCCCATATTGAGTGTGTGTCTGTGTTTGAGTTTGCCCAGTGATAGATTGGCGCCCTGTCCTGGGTGTAATTTCCCAGTGCCCGAAACGTTCTCCCCTGGATAGGCACGGGGATGGACATGGAGAACCCCCCCCTCCCCCACAACCCTAGTAGAGGATTAAGTGGAAGGTAATGAATTAATGAATGAGTATAAAGCCCAAACTGCTCACACTCCCATCACTCGAACCTACAGCTACAGTGTTCACCCCCCCCCCCCCCCCATCACTAACCATGTGCCCTTTCTCCAAAAGTAAAGTACATACTCACGACCTACCTTTAACGGCAAAAAGGGCTCTCCTTTAAGTTTCAGCCTGTTACTAGTCAGGTCCAGGTGTGTTAACCGTCTGCAGTCGATTAGATCGCCGTCCTGCAGCAGATGCACCTGGTTGTGTTCCAAACAAAGGCCCCGCAGCTCAGGCAGAGCCTGACACAAACCCGCAGACAGTGACTTGATGCTGTTATAGCTGCCGTCCAGCTGCACCAGGCCCCTGTATCGCACCAGTGACTCGGGTTTGAGCTCGGTCAGGCGGTTGTGGGACACGTCCAGTGCGGTGATGTCCTCTGGCAGGTCCTGGGGGATGGCTTTCAGCTGCATGTGGCTGCAGTCGGCTGAGCGCTGCTCCACCTTGCACTCGGATTTGAGAGCATGACCGAGCGTGAGGACACCGGCACACAGCAGAAGCGACGGAGCCAAAGATTTCAAAATCTCCATAAAGGCTCCTCAGTGCAGACCTCACCTGATCTGACAGACACAAACATAAACCTGATTTCAGAATCAGAATCAGAATATCTTTATTGTCATTATACCAGGTATAACGAAATTAAGGTGCCATACTTTCGGTGTCACATACATAAATTTAAACAGATAAAGATTTAAAAGAGTTTTAAAAGAGTACACTATAATTTACAATTTACAAGAAAAAAATAAAAAATAAAAAATAAATAAAAATAAATTGAAAGAAAGAAAGAATCTTATTTACAATAGTGTGTAAGAATGTATAACCTGAGTTTGAATTGTATTTATATTTATATATTGCACGTTTATTTCTTTATATTTTTTATTGCACGTTCAAAATTTCCACCAAAAATTGCACATTCAATAGTGAATTTTGACTGTAAAAAAATTTTTTTTTTTACAGTGCACCATTTAGTGTTCGTACAGCGGTTGGGTAAAAGCTATTTCTGAGCCGGTTTGTTTTTGTTTTTATTGCTCTGTAGCGTCGACCTGATGGTAGCAGCTCTAGGAGATGGTGACCGGGGTGAGTTTTGTCTGTAATAATTTTGTGAGCTCTCTGCGGACAACGAGAACTGTGTAGATCCTCCAGGGTGGGTAGAGAGCATCCAATGATCTTCTCTGCAGACCTCACGATCCTCTGTAGTTCTTTTCTCTGTGCTGCAGTGCAGCTGGAGAACCACACACAGAGTCCGTGAGTGAGGATGCTCTCTATGGTTGAACGGTAGAAGGACACCAGCAGTCTCTGATTGATGTTATTATTCCTGAGAGTCCTCAGGAAGTAGAGTCTCTGCTGTGCCTTCTTAGCCAGTTTTTTGGTGTTCACTCCCCAGGTGAGGTCCTCCTCGATATTGATACCCAGGAAGCGAAAGTTTGTGACTCTTTCTACACAGTCCCCGTTGATGAATATAGGTTTGATGTCTTTCCTCACCTTCCTGAAATCTATGACCAGCTCCTTCGTCTTTGATGTATTTAGACTTAGGTTATTTTCTGTGCACCATAATGACAGTCGTTCCACTTCATCCCGGTAGGCTGTCTCGTCGTTTCCAGAGATGAGTCCCAGAATAGTGGTGTCGTCTGCGAATTTAACTATGGTGTTGCTGGTGTAAGAAGTGGTGCAGTCATGGGTGTAGAGGGTATAGAGCAGGGGACTCAGCACACAGCCCTGGGGGGCACCCGTGCTAATGCTGATGGCTGTGGAGGTGTGAGGTCCTATTCTAACCCTCTGTCTGCGCCCCGTCAGAAAGTCTTTGATCCATAGACAGGTGTGGTAAGGCAGACCCAGGTCCAACAGTTTGCACATCAGTCTGTGGGGGATGATGGTGTTAAAGGCCGAGCTGTAATCCACAAAAAGGAGTCGGGCGTAGGATCCTTGCTGCTCCAGGTGGTTCAAGGTTGTATGAAGAGCCGTGACCACTGCGTCCTCTGTCGACCTGCCAGCCCTGTATGCAAACTGATGTGGGTCAAAGTTGGATGGAAGAAATGAAAGTATGTGATTCCTGACCAGTTTCTCGAAGCACTTCATGACCACCGGTGTTAGAGCAACTGGGCGGTAGTCATTAAGGCTGTTTATACGTGGTGTCTTTGGTAGCGGAACTATGGTTGAGGTTTTCAGACACACTGGGATGGATGATTGCGAGAGTGACCTGTTAAAGATCCTAGTGAGAATTCCAGAAAGTTGATCAGCGCAGTCCTTCAGCACACGCCCAGTGATACCGTCAGGACCTGTCGCCTTTCTTGGGTTTGATGGTCTTTAGTGTGCGTCTTACATCCTCCTCTTTCACAGTAAGGGTGTTACTGTTGACAGTAGGGTGCAATATGTCGTTTCCCTGCGGCTCCTCAAAGCGTGCGAAGAAGACATTTAGCTCCTCTGCCAGTGTAGCATTTCCCCTTGTTATCTCCCAATTATTTTTGAAATTTGTGAGGTGTTGTACTGCCTGCCAGACTTGTCTTGTGTTGTTGCTTTCTAGGTGTTCGTCAATCATCTTTTTGTAGTCCTCCTTTGCTTTCCTGATGCCCCGTTTCAGGTTGGAACGTGCCGAACAGTAAAAAGCCCTGTCGCCAGACTTGAAAGCAACATACCGTTCTTTAAGTAGCTGTTGGACCTCTTTTGTCATCCAGGGCTTCTGGTTGGGATATACTCGGATATGTTTGTCCACTGTGACCGTGTCAATGCAGTTCTTTATGTAGCATAGCACACTGTCTGTGAACATATCCAAGTCCTGATCTTCAAAAACTTCCCAGTTTGTGTTGTTAAAACAGTCCTGTAGTTGCTCAGAGGCTCCTTTGGGCCAGGTTTTAATAGTTCTGGTTTTGATATGATTACTATTTCTGAGGGGGTGTAGGATGGGACTAGGAATAAGGATAAATGATCAGATTGACCCAGATGTGGTAGTGGTGTAGCTTTATAACCTAGTTTAATATTTGTGTACACCTTGTCCAATGTATTTGCTCCTCTGGTAGCACACTTAACGTGCTGATAGAATTTAGGAAGCACTGTTTTTAAATCCACATGATTGAAGTCCCCCGCTATAATGTGTACGGCATCAGGATACTGACTCTGTTGCTGGTTAATGTTGTCGTACAAAGAAGCTAGCGCCGAGTTAGCATTAGCATCCGGTGGGATATAAACAACAGTTAGCATGACCACAGTAACCTCTCTTGGTAAGTAAAAGGGTCTGCATTTAACAGTCAGAAATTCCAAGTCCGGGGAACAGTGACTGACAACAATTTCTGTGTTGGTACACCATTTGTTGTGAATATACACACAAAGTCCCCCTCCTTTAGACTTACCGGAGGCTATGTTTCTATCCTGACGGATGACTTACAAACCGTTCTGTGCATTAACTGTACAGTAATAATACAATCTGATATTATAAACATCCATCAATTATCTTCCGCTTTATCCTATATTAGGGCGCCAATCCATCGCTGGGCACACACTCACTCACTCACACAGACATGCACACTCTATATGGGGCAATTTGGAGAACTCAATTGAATTGATCCATGTTTTTGAACTGTGGGAGGAAACCGGAGAACCCGGAGGAAACCCATGCGGACACGGGGAGAACATGGAAACTCCACCCAGATTGGGATTTGAATTGGAAATCATGGTTACTTTTTATTATTTGTACTCTATATAATTAATATTTGGACTTTATTTTAACAAAGATGGTATCTTGCATAATTTATTATAAGGTATATATATATATATATATATATATATATATATATATATATATATATATATATATATATATATATATATACACACACACACACAGTATATATATAGGGATCCAGGTTCAAATCTCAGTTTCCATGCCCGGTTTCTTCCCACAATCCAAAAACATTCATTCATTCATTATCTTCTGCTTTATCCTCTACTAGGGTCGTGGGGGGGTTCCTCATGCCCATCCAGAGGAGAACGTCTTGGGCGCTGGGCAGATATACCCAGGACAGGGCGCCAATCTATCACTAGACACACTCACTCACACAAACACACTCTATATGGGCCAATTTAGAGTATGCAATCCCCAGCGCTGAGAGGAGAACATGTTAACCACTTTGCCACCATGCCGCAGTCGCAAGAATTCAATGAAATGTTCTAAATTGCCCCGTATAGTGTGTGTGTGTGTGTGTGTGTGTGTATGTCTGTGTGAGTGTATGCCCAGCGATGGAAACCATGTCCTGCCCTGGGTGTATCTGCCCAGCAGCCGAAACGTTCTCCCCGGATGGGCATGGGCAACCCCTCCATGACCTTAGCAGAGGATTATGCGGAAGATATTGGATGGGTGAACACACACACACACACACACACACACACACACACACACACACACACCTGAAATAAAGACAACAGCAGATCCAACCAGCAATAAATCTGGGCTGTGTTTCAAATATCGCCTCAACTCGATTATACAGTGCACAAACACAGTTTAATCAATATAGCGTTAGCATAGATTAACGAACACTAATACGCTATAAAAGCAATAATATAACAACAATTGTTTTGATTGGTGCTCAAATAGGATTTTTGCTAGCCCACTAAATAGTGCACAAGGTGGGATTTGGGACACGGCCTGGTCCGGCAGGAAAACCCTGCAGCGTCCTTCGTAGCACACTAGAAAGTTTATAAGAAAGTTTATAAGTAGCGCGATGGTTGTATTAACGTTTTTAAAACCCGTTCACGAATGTTTCCGCGATTTCAACGATTTAATATTCAACACTTACTATCTAATGTTTAGAGGAGTCGATTAAACGATGTCATTCGAGAACCATCATGTTTGATATTAGCTGAGTTTCATTATAAAAACGTACACTGCTCGAACTGTATAGTATTTTAAAAAGTTTAATTGGGAACATGCAGCAAATCATTAAATAAAAAAACATTGTAAACATACGCTTTTAATCCACCACGTCATCCATCTTCCAGTGCATTGAGACGTTGCCATCAGTGAATCGACTCTGAAACGGTTCGGAATCGATACGCACTATAGTTGTAATTCATATTACACAAGGGATTAAACTTACAAACGAATAAAGTATGACAACAACTGAAGTCTCACTAAATTAACATTCCTCTTTTAACATGTTGAATATGTACACTTTTTTTTTTCATTTTTAATTACTCTTCTGTCGTCTTTAAATGTTCATTTGAGGTTTAAATGATCCTCATCATCGCCGTGACCGTCTGACGTCACGTAAGGTGCTGACGTCATAGTTAAGACGGCGTTTCAATAAAGAAGGGTTTTAGAATGACACATAAAACAAGCATGTCCTTAAACGGGTCCAAATTTCTTGTATATTGTATAATGTACTGTACACCACTTTATAATGTTGAAATGGCAACTAAAACCACTTGAACTTGAGTTTTGTTTATTGTTTTTTTATTATTATTTATATATTGTTTATTATTTATTTGTAGATTTATCATTCATTCACTCATTCATTATCTTCTGCTTAATTCTATACTAGGGTCGTGGGGGGGTTCATCTTGTCCATCCAGGGGAGAACATTTTGGGCGCTGGGCGGATACACCCAGTACAGGATGCTAGACTATCGCTGGGGACACTCACTCACACAAACACACACAAACACACTCTTTATGGGGCAATTCATCCATCCATCCATTATCTTCCGCTTTATCCTGTACTAGGGTCGCGGGAGGGGGTTCCCCATGCCCATCCAGGGGAGAACGTTTCTGGGTTAATCACAACATCGCTGCAGCAATGAGGGTTAAGGGTCTTGTTCAAGGACCCACATTGGTAACTTCAGTGGACCTGGGATTTGAACCCCCAACCTTCAGATTGACAGCCCAACACCTTAACCACTGAACTACCACGCCCTGCCCAAAAACTTGCCATAAGACTGTTTCTCTCCAAGAGCAGTGGAGGCATAACTGTAGCATGGAAATGACAGTAGCCTGTACTATGTGCAAACACCAGTATAGGTGAAATACCCATCAATCCAAAACAATCTGCTTAATCTTACACTAGGGCGGTGGCTTGGTGGTTAGCATGTTCGCCTCTCAGTGCTGGGGATTCCCAGTTAGAATCCCAATCTGGGTGGAGTTTCCATGTTCTCCCCTTGTCCATGTGAGTTTTCATCCAGGTTCTCCGGTTTCCTCCCACAGTCGAAAAACATGCCAATTTCAACGCTCTAAATTGTCCCATATAGAGTGTGTGTGTGAGTGAGTGTGTGTCCAGCGATAGATTGGCGGCCCGTCCTGGGTGTATCTGCCCAGTGCCTGAAACGTTCTCCCCTGGATGGGCACAAAGAACCCTAATAGAGGATAAAGCGGTAGATTTATCCATCGATAGATTCTCCCAATTACTGTCAATTTGCCAATGAGAATGTGAATTTCCCCATTCTAGGACCCATCCATCCATTATCTTCTGCTTTATCCTCTACTAGGGTCGTGGGGGGGTTCCCCATGCCCATCCAGGGGAGAACGTTTCGGGCGCTGGGCAGATACACCCAGAACAGGACACCAATCAATCACTGGACACACACTCACTCACACAGACACACTCTATATGGGGCAATTTGGAGAATTCAATTGACCTTGATCCATGTATTTGGACTGTGGGAGGAAACCGGAGAACCCGGAGAAAACCCACGTGGACACGGGGAGAACATGGAAACTCCACCCAGATAGGGATTCGAACCGGGAATCCCCAGCGCTGAGAGGAGAACATGCTAACCCCCATTGTAGGACCAACAGAGGATTAACTTATCTTACCTTATTTTATAAAAACAACATGAAAATGATATTAAACAGTCCCTGTTGCTCATAACATTGTATGTGTTATAAATAAAACCTTGCAGCCTTTTACAAAGGTCACAATGCCCTGTTTGATTTTACTATACCATGGACTGAATTTGTTTTGTAAATCGTTGGTGGATGTGTCCTGAGTAAAGCACACTAGAACAATGTCAAGTATGGTTCGTATCTATAAACAACCTCTGAACTGATGGCGTTCTACATTATACTATACATCATTATATCATATATATATCATAATACTCACGTCGCTGGTGAATCCTGGCTTTGAAAATGTGGATCAGAGAAATCTGCATCATCCTCTCTCTCCTCCGCTTATAGAAAGCACTCGGTTATGAGTTTCTTTTCCTCTTTGGGTGCTTCCCCTATTTGACTGGTACAGGAAGCAAGAATTCACGGACAGCTACAGCTTCTAAACTTACATACTTTGTTCACCTGGCTTTGTGGTTTAGCTGTAAAGTACTGCCGTATGCTTTATAATCTACAGTGGAAGTTTGAAATTGCATTTTGGTCACGATGTAGGCTGCTTAAGCAGATCACTAGCACTTGTTTTGTCCTAGTTTCTTCCATGCTTCCCCGAAATTCCTGTTTGCATTAGCAACCACCTAAGTATTAGTATCAAATCAAATCAAATCAGGTTTATTTGTCACATACGTAGATATACATGGTACAGCCAGCAGTGAAATTCTTTCCTGACTTCTCCACATAAAGTTAAAATGTGTTTAAGAGGATAAGAAAAATAGAATAAAGATAAAATAAAAGTAAAATAAAATTGAACTGTGTATTTACACAGTGCAAATGAAATTTAAAAAATAAGAGAACTGTACAATTATGGCACTAACAGATATGAACTATTCATTCATTCATTCATTCATTTTCTCCCGCTTTATCCTCTATTAGGGTCGCGGTGGGGTTCCCCATGCCCATCCAGGGGAGAACATCTCGGTCACTGGGCAGATACACCCAGGACAGGGCGCCAATACATCGCTGGGTACACACTCTCTATATGGGACAATTTTGAGAATTCAATTGACTTGATCCATGTTTTTGGACTGTGGGAGGAAACCGGAGAACCCGGAGAAAACCCACGCAGACACATGGGGATTTGAACCGGGAATCCCTAGCGCTGAGAGGAGAACGTGTTAACCACTAAGCCACCGTGCTGCATAGATATGAACTAAAATGGTCTTATATGTTAAAAGTTATAATCAAAGTGAGTTGTGCTTTTATGTGCAAATAATGCAGTGCAGGGTTAAAATGGTTTAGCTATGAAGGTGTAGTGGGTGGGATTATGTCCGTTTAGTCCTGGTTCAGGGTCCAAATCGCCCTTGGAAAGAAGCTCCTCCTCATCCTCTCTGTGTTTGTCTTCAGGACACTAAAACACCGTCCTGATGGAAATAGAGTGAAGAGCTTGTTGTCAGGATGACTGAAGTCTTCCACAATCTTTTTGGCTTTGGACCAGCACCGCTTCCTGTAGATGGTCTGGAGGTTTGGAAGTGCTACTCGGACTAGTATACCACAGACATGATTTAATCTATACCTCATTCATTAGTTCCATATTGAAACAATTCATTATCTCCAGCTTAATCCTCTACTAGGCGTGGTAGCTCAATGGTTTGGGTGTTGGGCTATCAATCTGAAGGTTGGGGGTTCAAATCCCAGGTCCACTGAAGTTACCAATGTGGGTCCTTGAGCAAGACCCTTAACCCTCATTGCTCCAGGGATGTTGTGATTAACCCTGTGCTCACCTTGTAAGTCGTTTTGGATAAAGCGTCCAATAAATGACCAAATGTAATGTAAATGTCATGTAGGGGTTTCTCATACCCATCCAGGTGAGAACGTTTCAGGCGTTGGGCAGATACACCCAGGACAGGGCACCAATATATCGCTGGGCACACACACACTCACTCTATATGGGGCAATTTGGAGTCTTTGGACTGTGGGAGGAAACTTGGAGAACCCATGCGGCAAAGGGAGAAAATGCAAACTCCAACCAGATTGGGATTTAAACACAATGCTGAGAGGCGAACATGCTAACCACTAATCCTGCAACTAGGTATTTGGCAAATAGTTATTGCAATTTGCTCAGTAATTTCAATAAACATGTCTGTCGCATGTTTGGACTGTGGTTCTTTAATATATATAAGCCTTCTGCATATTTTGTGTCAAAATGTTTATATTTTTGATTACTACAGTGTTCAGTCATGATTACCTCATAAACTCTAATATTATCATCATTGTTTTAGATGACATCACTTCCTTTTTAAGTTATAAATTTGAGGGAAATAACCTCAGATATAAATAACTTTCTGACATATTCTCTTTAGGTTACCACAGCAGTTATGCTTTTAAAGTTACATTCTGTTCTGTATTTAATTAGTTTATCTGTTTAATTATATTTTTCATTGCACTTTCCACACATCTATCCATCCATTATCTTCCCATGCCCATTCAGGGGAGAAGGTTTCGGGTGCTGGGCAGATACACCCAGGACAGGACACCAATATATCACTGTACACACACTCACTCACACAAACACACTCTATATGGGGCAATTTGGAGCATTCGATTGACCTTGATCCATGTTTTGGATTCGATTGACCTTGATCCGGAGGAAACCCACGCAGACACGGGGGAAATATGGAAACTCCACCCAGATTGGGATTCGAACCGGGAATCCCTAGTGCTGAGAGGAGAACATGCTAACCACTAAGCCACCCCACACTCTGTCATCCGGGTCTGTTATTTATCCGAACAGCAGATGGCGACACAAACACACATATCACACCGACTGTGTCTTTGTTCTGTTTGTGTCACGTGTTGATTGGGAAACGTATATATTGTGAGATTAACGTGGCTGGTGTTTTATATAATCTAATCCAAGACATATTAACTATAAAACATCCACCTGTGAAGAGAAAACGAACGTAGACATGTTAAAAATCTGCGAGTGTTTGAGTGGTGCAGTGTGGACTGGAGACAGCCTGCATCAGGAGAACGACTCTGCAGACATGTAAGAACCCAGAAGAACCAAAACATCAGTGTTACAGGAATTCATACCCCTCAGACTGATACTGTAAAGAACATTATTTTATGTACATCTCATATCTGGTTCAGTGCACATGTAGATTTTATTTATACAATATTTTGATTGGAGGGCAGCAAGGTGGGTTAGGGATTAGCATGTTCTCCTGGTTCTCATGGATCAAGTCACTTGAATTCTCCAAATTGATTCATATAGAGTGTGTATGAGTGAGTGAGTGTGTGCCCAGTGATAGATTGGTGACCTGGGTGTATCTGCCCAGCGCCCGAAACATTCTCCCCTGGATGGGCATTGAGAACCCCCCCTGTGTCCCTAGTAGGAGAATTAAGAGAAAGATAGACATGAATGAATGAATGTTACAATCTGAAGGTTGTAGGTTCAAATCCCAGGTCCACTGAAGTTACCAATGTGGGTCCTTGAGCAAGACCCTTAACCCTCATTGGTCCAGGGATGTTGTGATGAACCCTGTGCTCACCTTGTAAGTCGCTTTCGATAAAAGCATCTGCTAAATGACCAAATGTAATGTAAATGGAAAATAGAACACTATGTGCATAGTTTAGGGGTTGTGGGGTGAACATGGTAACAAGATCACGGCATGCACTTGCATACATCACAACTTTATATGCAGTCACCTAGCAACCACAGCAGGAAGTGAGAATGGAATTGCACATGTGGTTCAATGAGTCATCTTCACACAGCTTGGTGTGTGTGTATGTCTGTGTGTGTATATGAGTGTGTGAGTTTGTGTATGTGAGTGTGTGTGTGTGTGTGTGTGTGTGTGTGTCTGTCTCTGTGGGTTAGTGTGTGTGTATGTATGTATGTACTGTATGTGTGTGTGTCTGTCTCTATGAGTGAGTGAGTGAGTGTGTGTGCATCTATGTGTGTGTCTGTGTGTCTGTGTCCATCTATGTGTGTGTGTCTATCTATGTGTGTGTCCATCTATGTGTGTCCATCTATCTGTGTGTGTCCATCTGTGTGTGTGTGTGTGTGTGTGTGTGTGTGTGTGTATCTGTCTGTCTGTCTCTGTGAGTGAGTGTGTGCATCTATGTGTGTGTTTGTGTGTGTCTATATGTGTCTATGTGTGTGTCCATCTATGTGTGTGTGTCCATCAATGTGTGTCTATCTATCTGTGTGTGCCTATCTGTGTGTCCATCTGTGTGTGTGTATGTATGTATGTATGTATGTGTGTGTGTGTGTGTGTGTGTGTGTGTGTGTGTGTGTGTGTGTGTGTGTGTGTCTCTGTCTGTCTCTGTGAGTGAGTGACTGAGTGTGTTTGCATCTATGTGTGTGTCTATATGTGTGTGTGGCTATCTATGTGTGTCCATGTCTGTGTGTGTTTGTGTGTGTCCATCTATCTGTGTGTGTCTATCTATCTGTGTGTGTGTGTGTGTGTGTGTGTGTGTGTCTATCTATGTGTGTGTGTGTGTGTCTATGTGTGTCCATGTGTGTATGTGTCTTTTGCATTGTAGGGTTATTAAAATGACAGGAACTCATTCATACTCTTATTTCCATTTTTTATTTTATTATTTTATTTTATTATGTTTAATGTCTTCAGTCTGTGCATTAAAGGATTTTTCATTCAGCGTCATTAGTGTGGGTTGGTTCTTTTCCGGTACAGATTGTTTTCGGGGAGAGAAGTTTGTTAAAGCAGATTTCCTGTGATTGACCTACGGTGGCTGACCTCATTCCCTCTGAACAGCTTCATGACTTATTGGGAAGTTGACTGCAAACTGGCTCTTCCTGTACGTTCCGACACATCAGTTGGAGCACTAGCATTATATTCAGCTGCAATTTGCCCCACTGTGCCCCGGCTATTAAAAGCACAAACGTTAAAAAAACTGGTCTTCTGCTACGTAATCTAGTCCTGTTTTTACACTGACAAACACTGATCGCTGATTTACAGGTTTCCGGTTTTTCTAATAAGTTAATTTTACTGCGGCCAAACTACAGAACACAGTTTCTAAAAAATCATTTGGAAAGAACTGATTCGAATGTGAAGCATCAGGGGTGGCATGGTGGCTTAGTGGTTACCATGTTCTCCTCTCAGCACTAGGGATTCCCGGTTCGAATCCCAATCTGGGTGGAGTTCCCATGTTCTCCCCGTGTCCGTGTGGGTTTCCTCCTGATTCTCCGGTTTCCTCCCACAGGCCAAAAACATGGATCAAGGTCAATTGAATTCGCCAAATTGCCCCATATAGAGTTTCTGTGTGTGTGTGTGTGTGTGTGTGTGTGTGTGTGTGTGTGTGTGTGTGAGTGTGTGTGTGTGTGAGTGTGTGTGTGAGTGTGTGCCCAGCGATAGATTGGCACCCTGTCCTGGGTGTATCTGCCCAGCGCCCGAAACGTTCTCCCCTGGATGGGGACCCTAGTAGAGGATAAAGCGGAAGATAATGGATGGATGGGTGAAGCATCAGAGATGTGTGTTATTGTCAATAATGTGATGGCTGGGCAAACTGCTCGGCCAATCAGCTTAAAGGACCAAAAATCCCCATTTTATATTAACATATAATCTATTTCTCATCTGATATTCCCTTTTAGGTCTGTTAAAACCTTTAAGTTCAATCAGGCACTGGCTTCGATTGCCACTTGTGCTTTTACAGCTAATGGTGTGGAATTAAAATGGCCCATCATGGAGCCTCAGTCATGTGGGGTTTAATTAAATAAAAGTCATTAATCAGTGGGACACGATGTCATTTGGACTCCTTCTGGACAAGCATGTTAGATATGGTCTATAAATGAGTGTTACTAATTGGTGTGTGTGAGAGAGAGAGAGAGAAAGAGCAATAAAGCTGTTTGCTCATCAGAGACTACAGGAATAGTGTTCTGCTGACAAAGGCAGGAGGCATCAATACTTTAGTAGTACAGCTTAGCATGGCGTAAGCCTCAAGAGCTATACACAGCAGTGTCGATCAATATCAATCCAACCACGACAATGAGCAAACATGAAGAAATGTATCTGCGCCAAACAGGAACGTGAGATCAGCCAAGAGCAACAGTAAATATATACAAGTACCAAACATACATACCTACAATGGGGGTGTGGCTTAGTGGTTAGCATGTTCTCCTTTCAGCGCTAGGGATTCCCGGTTCGATTCCCCATCTGGGTGGAGTTTCCATGTTCTTCCCGTGTCCGCATCAATTGAATTCTCCAAATTGCCCCATATAGAGTGTGTCTGTGTGAGTGAGTGTGTGCCCAGCGATAGATTGGCGCCCTGTCCTGGGTGTATCTGCCCAGTGCCCAGTTCTCCCCTAGATGGGCATGATTGGCTTATTGGTTGGCATGTTCTCATCTCAGCGTTGGGGATTCCTGGTTCGAATCCCAATCTGGGTGGAGTTTCCATGTTCTCCCCGTGTCCGCGTGGGTTTCCTCCGGGTTCTCCGGTTTCCTCCCACAGTCCAAAACCATGGATCAAGGTCAATTGAATTCTCCAAATTCCCCCATATAGAGTGTGTTTGTGTGAGTGAGTGTGTGTCCAGAGATAGATTGGCGTCCTGTCCTGGGTGTATCTGCCCAGCGCCCGAAACGTTCTCCCCTAGATGGGCATGAAGAACCCCCTGCGACCCTTATATAGGATAAAGGGGAAGATGATGGATGGATGGATGGATGGAACTTACAAGTATCCCGACTTGATAGCTGGGGTCAGAACACATTGGCACTGCCCCTGAAGCAATGAGGGTTAAGGGCCTTGCTCAAAGACCCACATTGGTTACTAAATTGCCCCTATAGAAAGTGTGTGTTTGTGTGGATGAGTGTGCATTTGGTCCATCCATCCATCCATCCATCCGTCCATTATCTTCCACTTTATCCTCTACTAGGGTCGCGGGGGGGTTCCCCATGCCCATCCAGGGGAGAACATCTCAGGCGCTGGGCAGATACACCCAGGACAGGACGCCAATCTATCTCTGGACACACACTCACTCACACAGACACACAAACACACTATATGGGGGAATTTGGAGAATTCAATTGACCTTGATCCATGGTTTTGGACTGTGGGAGGAAACCGGAGAACCCGGAGGAAACCCACGCGGACACGGGGAGAACATGGAAACTCCACCCAGATTGGGATTCGAACCAGGAATCCCCAGCGCTGAGAGGAGAACATGCTAACCACTATGCCACCGTGTCGCCCCTCGCAGAACTAAATCCAAAAAAAATAATAAAGTGCCAATAAAACATCAGTGAATGGCTGTGGAAGCTGAACCTGACCGAACTGAAACGTCAGCGCGAGTCAGATGAGGAAGATACGGGTTCGAGCTTCATCTCCTGTTGCTTTGCCTATTATGGTTGCAGCCGTTGAGATTCCAAAGGGAAGCTGCCTTTTGGCTAAACCTCAGGCGACCCCAGCGCTTATGCCCAGAAATATAAAAACGAGGCAAAAGCATGCAGCCGCTCACCAGAAGAATGCCGCCCCACACATTCCAGTCCCCAAAGCAGCCCGTTGTTTTGGGAGGAGTCACAGCCCGGGCGTTTATGTAATGCTTTTAGCTAATCCATTAAGTCGGTATGCGGGTGACATAGGTCAATGTGATAAATGCACCCAATAAAACGACAGGAAGGCTTTTAGGAGATGGAGGTTGGAGGTTAAAGAGATATATAACTGCAGGATACATCGCAGATCACTAAATGTACACTTAAAATATGTGGACAATCTTTTCGGTTATTCCTTTAAACCTATATATCTCAGCAGTGATGGTTCCACGACTGTGTCTCTTTGTGGATCTACGAAGCCACAGCTTGTCGAGTCTGATGTGGAGGAAATCCAAAGCACAAATCTTAAGTTCAAGTTCAAGTAATTTATTTATAGAGCGCTTTTTACAATAGCAGATCGTCACAGAGCAGCTTTACAATGTTATAAACCTTTAAACCCCCAAAGAGCAAGCCGAAGAGACAGTGGCAAGACAAAACTCCCTGATATGTTGATATTTTAAGTAGGGCTGTATTCAACTACAAATTTTCGTAGTCGAATCTGATTCATCAGATTTTCCCTATTCACTGATAGTCGTATCAGTTAAAATTTCACCACAAGATGGCGCTATAAGCATAGTTTTTAAAAAAGATTTTTTTGTTTGTTTTTCTTTTTTCTTTTTTTTTCTAGAAATTATGATGATTTTATTTGACAAAAGGCTATATATATAACGAAAACAAAGACATTTCATGTAAAAACTAATGCTTAGCAGCAGCCATGGGCACCCCCATGTGGTCAAAATGGTACATTCGATTATGAGGTTCATAGTCGACTACGGTTCTCCGAATCGAATCGTTGAATCAGCGAATATTGCAGCTCACCCCTAATTTTAAGGAAGAAACCTTGTGAGGACCAAGGCTCAGTGGGGGACTCATCCTCCTTGAGCGGGGGGGCAGCATCAACAGTGTAGGACAGCTATGTACAGATTGTGTGGTGATCATGTGACCCATATTTAACAATTAAAAGCTATATAAGTCCATTGAGGGCGTCCTGCAGGACTGCCAGTCCAATAGAAATCCAGGTTCCATCCAGTAATGCTCGTAGCCGCAGTGCTCCAGCAGAACCATGGATGAAGATCTGACGACACCTCTAGGAAATGAGCAACACCTCAAAAGAAACAGACAAGAAAAACAGTTAGAGCTAATAAAGCACAGCATTTAAGTAATAAGCAGAGTTTGATTGACACAGTGCATCATGTGACTCCGGCATCACTGACTAGAGCAGCAAAACTAAAAGAGGCAGATACTGCAGGGTACTTAGTTGAGAGGGTTCTTTGGAACAGCATCATTTCCTTAACCCCACTAAACACCAGTGGGATTAATTGGAATGTAGATTACAGGTCATACCTTGTTTAACCTTAGTGATAGTAAAATGCACAATATTTTGTAGAATAATAAGGGCTGTTATTGCTGGAAAAAGGAGACGAAGTCTGGATCTGTCGAATACACAGGTGAGAAAGGGAAGTATGTCCAAGAACGCACAAGGCATCAAATACAGCTAAAGATTTCCCAAGGTGACCTAAAGGATTGATAGCCATTTTAAATGACGTACTTGCAGCACACTGTCCTATCCCATAATTCAACCAGAGCAAAATCTGAGGATAATGATTATGCTGAGGTTAAAAGGCTTTTTTCAATGAACAGTTGCTTTTTAGGTAAATAATGGAACTTCAGGGCGGCACAGTGGCTTAGTGGTTAGCATGTTCTCCTCTCAGCACTAGGGATTCCCGGTTCGAATCCCAATCTGGGAGGAGTTTCCATGTTCTCCCCGTGTCCGTGTGGGTTTCCTCCGGGCTCTCCGGTTTCCTCCCACAATCCAAAAACATGGATCAACTCAATTGAGTTCTCCAAATTGCCCCATATAGAGTGTGTCTGTGTGAGTAAGTGTGGGCCCAGTGATAGATTGGTGCCCTGTACTGGGTGTATCTGCCCAGCGCCCAAGATGTTCTCCCCTGGATGGGCATGGGGAACCCTCCGCGACCCTAGTGGAAGATGAAGCAGAAGATAATGGATAGATGGAATGGAACTTCACAGTCCTGCTGTGACTCTGACCTCAAATATCATTTGTAATAGGGTAGATGTGATTTGTTCTAGATCATTTAGAAGGTGCTTTTATCCAAAGCAACTTACAAGTAGAGGGCGGCATAGTGGCTTAGTGGTTAGCATGTTCTCCTCTCAGCGCTGGGGATTCCTGGTTCGAATCCCAATCTGGGTGGAGTTTCCATGTTCTTTCCGTGTCCGCTTGGGTTTCCTCCGGGTTCTCCGGTTTCCTCCCACAGTCCAAAAACATGGATCAAGGTCAATTGAATTCTCCAAATTGCCCCACATAGAGTGTGTGTGTGTGTGTGTGTGTGAGTGAGTGTGCGCCCAGCGATAGATTGGCGTCCTATCCTGGGTGTATCTGCCCAGCGCCTGAAACTTTCTCCCCTGGATGAGTATGTGGAACCCCCCCCCACGACATTATAGAGGAGAAAGCGGAAGATAATGGATGGATGGATGATTTTTACCACTTTATACTGCACACAGTGCTGAGTTATTACTGTGCTTTATGAGTTTTGGCTCTGGTGTGGTGTTTGGGTTCGGTTTCTTTGGTTTGTTTTGGTCAGTAGCTACTGAAGTGTTTATTTGAGATGCTGTTTATTTTAACTGAACAGTGAAACTACAAAAACCGAAGAGATGAAATGCTTTGTTTAATACAGGTTCATGACCTCACCGCTAAATGCCTTGTCAGGAATGCTAGGTGGCTAACGCTAGGCAGACTTTGATATGGCAGCGCATACTCTGGCTCAACATGAAGCTTTTTAGAGGTGCTGAGTGTGTGGACAGTAGCTGTGATAAGAGAGTTATTTTTCCTGAGCTGCGTAACTCTCTTCTATTTAAGAGTGTGTGTGTGTGTGTGTGTGTGTGTGTGTGTGTGTGTATGTGTGTGAGTGCTAACAGTAGACAGATGGAGGTTAAGCGCTTTGTTTGGTATTTTTAGAGGTTGAGTGTGAGAAAATTAGAGACTTCTGTATGACTTCACCACAGCATCCCGTGATATACTGTAGCTCTGGGAAAGTGAGTGAGTGAGGGAGTCAGTGGGAGGGTGAGTGAGGGAGTGAATGAGTGAGTAAGGGAGCAGTGGGAGGGTGAGTGAGGGACTGTGTGAGTGAGTGAGTAAGGGAGCAGTGGGAGGGTGAGTGAGGGAGTAAGTGAGTGAGTAAGGGAGCAGTGGGAGGGTGAGTGAGTGAGGGAGTCAGCGGGAGCATGGGTGAGTGAGTGAATGAGTAAGGGAGTCAGTGGGAGGGTGAGTGAGTGGGTAAGAGAGTGAGTGAGTAAGGGAGACAGCAGAGGGTGAGTGAGTAAGGGACTGAGTAAGTGAGTAAGGAAGTGAGAGGGTGAGTGAGTGAGTAAGGGAGACAGCAGAGGGTGAGTGAGTAAAGGAGTCAGCGGGAGGGTGAGTGAGTGAGTAAGGGAGTGAGTGAATGAGTAAAGGAGTCAACGGGAGGGTGAGTGAGAGGGTGAGTGAGTAAGGGATTGAGTGAGTAAGGGAGTGAGAGGGTGAATAAGGGAGTGAGAGGGTGAATAAGGGAGTGAGAGGGTGAATGAGTGAGTAAGGGAGACAGCAGAGGGTGAGTGAGTAAGGGAGTCAGCGGGAGGGTGAGTGAGGGAGGGAGTGAGTGAGAGCAGAGGGTGAGTGAGTAGGGGACTGAGTGAGTGAGTAAGGGAGTGAGAGGGTGAGTGAGTAAGGGAGACAGCAGAGGGTGAGTGAGTAAAGGAGTCAGCGGGAGGGTGTGTGAGTGAGTAAGGGAGTGAGAGGGTGAGTGAGTGAGTAAGGGAGTGAGAGGGAGGGTAAGTGAGTAAGGGAGTGAGTGAATGAGTAAGGGAGTCAGTGGGAGGGTGAGTGAGTGGATAAGGGAGTCAGTGGGAGGGTGAGTGAGTGAGGGAGTCAGTGGGAGGGTGAGTGAGTGAGTAAGGGAGTGAGCGAATGAGTAAGGGAATCAGCGGGAGGGTAAGGGAGTGAGAGATTGAGTGAGTGAGTGAGTCAGTGGGAGAGTGAGTGAGTGAGTAAGGGAGTCAGTGGGAGGGTGAGTGAGTGAGGGAGTCAGTGGGAGGGTGAGTGAGTGAGTAAGGGAGTGAGCGAATGAGTAAGGGAATCAGCGGGAGGGTAAGGGAGTGAGAGGGTGAGTGAGTAAGGGAGTCAGCAGAGGGTAAGTGAGTAAGGGAGTGAGAGGGTGAGTGAGTGAGTAAGGGAGTGAGAAGGTGAGTAAGTGAGTCAGGGCGGTGGGCAGGCCTGTATACAGCACCCGGGGAGCAATTAGAGTTAGGTTCCTTCCCCAACGGCCTTTCAGCCACGGCACTTGGTGAGACCTGGAATCAAACCTGGGGCCTTCAGGTTGCAAGGCTGGTTCGTCCACCACAAGTATACTACTGCCCCTTAAGTGGAAGATAACAAGATGAGATAAGATGAGAACAAATGGTTCTGCGGGTTACATGCGATCTCAGATATTGTTCATGTCATGCTTGCTGTAGAATGTTAGCTAAAGATGTTTCACATCCATCCATTATCTTCCGCTTCATCCTATATCAGGGTCGCGGGGGGGTTCCCCATCCAGGGTTTCGGGCGCTGGGCAGATACACCCAGGACAGGGCGGCAATCCATCGCTGGGCACACACTCACTCACACAAACACACTCTATAGGGGGCAATTTGGAGAACTCAATTGACCTTGATCCATGTTTTTGGACGGTGGGAGGAAACCGGAGATCCCGGAGGAAACCCACACGGACACGAGGAGAACATGGAAATTTCACCCAGATGGGGATTCGAACCGGGAATCCCTAGCGCTGAGAGGCAAACATGCTAACCACTAAGCTACCGTGCCGCCCGATGTTTCACTTAAATTTCATTATTATTTTAATAAATTGTAGAATTCTGTTGTTTTTCTGACTCATGCCGTTGGGTTTGGTAATCCGTACATTCATCAGCATGCTGTTCTTACTGTAAACGCAGTTTAATTTGATTTATATAACAGTGATTACAATGCTTGATCTTCACAAAGTAGCTTTAAATAAATCCAATTTACAAAAATGCAGAAGACGAGGCACAGATACTGCACTCAGAGTCAGAGTCCCAATTAAAGATGTTTGCTTGTCTAAAAACACAGTTCCTTTGATAGTTCTGCATTCTATTCAGTAATTATCCATCTGGCCTCTTAAAACTTACACAATTACCTTCTAAAAAGGGAGGTCTTGGAAGGTCCTTTAATATCTTGAACAATCAAATCTATTAAGGTGCTATTTTTGCATTCGCAAGTCCATCTTTGGGCTTCTCATCTGGAAGCTCGCTTCGTCCTCTTCAGCCTGCTCCTTCAGCTATCACAGTCCTGCATACCAGCCGTCCAGCCATCTACAAGCGTGTGTTCCATTACAAAGGTCAGCCATCAGGGCGCAGGATATATTTGGGCATCTTTGATCTCCAGTGTAGCAAAGAGTGACGCCGGTTTGGTATCACCACGCCAGTCGAAAACTCAAGATTCCTTATGTGGAGATTTGATGTTTTAGTACTTTGGGCCTTGGGTACTTGGGGATGATGGGGCGCATGTTGTACAGTATGTGGTTTGCTGTGGCAAACACAATGTTTTGAGCAATTTTACACCTCCAAAGACATGGTAGCACTTTGGGAAGATCCTTTTCTGTTTCAGCCCAAGAGCTTGGGTACACAAACCCATGGTTTGACTAGTTTGGTGTTCCAGAGCCTTGTCCTTAAGCCACCTGAACATCACTGGTTCTAATTGGAAGAACTAGTTAACGGCTAAACCAATCTTTTATATTAGTTATTCCTCCCACACTGTTTTAGATTTATGTAATATTTAATTTTACTGACACACAAAGGAATTAGTCCTCCACATTTAACCAATCAGTGCAGTAGAGCACACATGCACACTGTGTGTGAAGTGAGCGCATGTGCCCAGAGTGGTGGACAGCCCTGTACATGGCACCTGGGGAGCAATTGGGGTTAGGTGCCTTGTCCAAGGGCACTTCAGCCATTGTGGTTAGGTGCCTTGTCCAAGGGCACTTCAGCCATCGGGGTTAGGTGCCTTGTCCAACGGCACTTCAGCCATTGGGATTAGGTGCCTTGTCCAAGGGCACTTCAGCCATTAGGGTTAGGTGCCTTGTCCAAGGGCACTTCAGCCATTAGGGTTAGGTGCCTTGTCCAAGAGCACTTCAGCCATTGGGGTTAGGTGCCTTGTCCAAGGGCACTTCAGCCATTGGGGTTAGGTGCCTTGTCCAAGGGCACTTCAGCCATTAGGGTTAGGTGACTTGTCCAAGAGCACTTCAGCCATTGGGGTTAGGTGCCTTGTCCAAGGGTACTTCAGCCATTGGGGTTAGGTGCCTTGTCCAACGGCACTTCAGCCATTGGGGCATGGTGAAACCGAGAATCAAACCGGGGACCTTTAGTCCACTGGGGACGTTTCAGGCACTGGGCAGATACACCCAGGACAGGGCGTCAATCTATCACTGTGAGTGATCTATATTTAATTTACCTTGTATGCATGTTTTTGGACTGTTGGAGGAAATCGGAGAACCCGGAGGAAACCCATGCAGACACGGGGAGAACATGGAGACTCCACCCAGTTTGGGATTGGAACCTGGCATCCCTAGCACCTAGCATCCCTAGAGAGGAGAACGTTCTAACCACTAATCCACCGTGCCATACTCAGAATTATTACCCCTTAATACTATTACAACTACTTTCTCTAATAAGCTTTAGAGGTACAGCTTGTTCATTGAATTTCTTTAGTTCTTGTGTTTAGACAAACCATCAAATGTTCCACTTTTCCCCCTGGGCTTTCTTCGCTTGGACATTCTCCCCTTGTTTTGACTCTCACTGACATTAGTTTGTTGATGTTGCTACAGTGCTGGATCCAGAAGTGCTGACAAGTCAAGACCTTCAGCATGCGAGATGCATGTTGCCTCAGCAAGTGCACGACCACATCCCTAAACAGTCCAGATCAGTGGTTCTCAAACTGTGATGCGTGTACCACTGGTGGTATGCAAGGTAGCATGATGTGGTAAGCCAGAAAATTGTATGGATATACCATCCATCCATCCGTCCATTATCTTCCGCTTTATCCTCTACTAGGGTCGCAGGGGGAGGGTTCCACATGCCCATCCAGGGGAGAACGTCTCGGGCGCTGGGCGGATACACCCAGGACAGGACACCAATCTATCACTGGACACACACTCACTCACTCACACAGACACACTCTATATGGGGCAATTTGGAGAACTCAATTGACTTGATCCATGTTTTTTGGACTGTGCGAGGAAACCGGAGAACCCGGAGGAAACCCACGTGGACACACAGAGAACATGGAAACTCCACCCAGATGGGGATTCGAACCTGGAATCCCTAGTGCTGAGAGGAGAACATGCTAATCACTAAGCCACCGTGCCCCCCATCCTTCCATCCATCCATCCATTATCTTCTGCTTTATCCTCTATTAGCGTCGCAGGGGAGGGTTCCACATGCCCATCCAGGGGAGAACGTCTCGGGCGCTGGGCGGATACACCCAGGACAGGATGTCAATCTATCACTGGGCACAAACCTACTCACTCACTCACTCACTCACACACACAGACACACTCTATATGGGGCAATTTGGAGAACCCAATTGACTTGATCCATGTTTTTTGGACTGTGCGAGGAAACCGGAGAACCCGGAGGAAACCCACGCAGACACGGCGAGAACAACTCAAATTGGGATATATTGGGTTAAATCTCACACTAACACAAGGAGAACATATAGGAAAGGGCAGCCGTATACTTGTGGTAAAAAAAACCACCTTTGCGACCTGAAGGTCCCAGGTTTGATTCCTAGTCCCAACATGCACCATGACCCTCTGACAAGGCACCTATCCCATAATACTCCCTGGCACTGCGTACACGCCAAACCCAACAACAGATAATAATTCATTATAAAATTTTTATTATTATTTATTTAATTATAATATAATCTAATATAATATAATACAATATAATTATAAAAATATTTTTGTTTCCTCCCACAGTCCAAAACCATGGATACAAGGTAAATCGAATGCTCTAAATTTCCCCATATACAGTTGTGATCAAATTTATTCAACCCCCAATGCTGCGAAGGGTTTTATGGAATTCAGTGCACATTTGTAATTGTGTTCATAATGAAATCTTACAAGGACTTGTTAAAGAACTAAATGCAACTAAGATAGCATCAATTGTTTTTGTCATAAAGTATTAAATGGCCTTTTTGTGATTTCTTCATTGACACAATTATTCAACCCCTTTACAACTACCACTCATAAGAACAGAGGTTCATTCCAGTGTTTCCAATCAGGTATTGAAAACATCTGTGGATGTCAACGAGCAGCAATCAAGCATGATAAGCACCAATTAGGCAGATTTAAAAGGACTGTGATACTCAGCTCCTTCTAGACATCTACTGGTGTGTTTACAAGCATGGTGAAGGCAAGAGAATGGTCCCAGAAGACAAGAGAAGAGGTTATTGCTCTTCACAAGAATGGCAATGGATATAAAAAGATTGCGAAGTTGTTAAATATTCCAAGAGACACTATCGGAAGTATCATTCGCAAGTTCAAGTTAAAGGGCACAGTGGAAACGTTACCTGGTCGTGGCAGAAAGAAGATCCTGACCGCGACTGCTGTGCGCTACCTGAAGCGTAATGTGGAGAAAAATCCCCGCGTGACTGCTAAGGAACTGAAAAAAGACCTGTCAGATGTGGGCACTGAAGTTTCAGCTCAGACAATAAGGCGCGCACTGCATAACGAAGACCTCCATGCCAGAACTCCCAGGCGCACCCCCTTGCTGACTCCAAAGAACAAGAAAAGTCGACTGCAGTATGCCAAAAGTCATGTGGACAAGCCACAAAGGTTTTGGGACAGTGTACTGTGGTCAGATGAAACTAAATTAGAACTGTTTGGGACAATGGACCAGCGCTATGTTTGGAGGAGGAAGAACCAGGCTTATGAACAAAAGAACACCTTGCCTACTGTGAAGCATGGCGGGGGGTCAATTATGCTTTGGGGCTGTTTTGCTTCTAATGGTACAGGAAAGCTTCAACGTGTGCAGGGTACCATGAATTCCCTTCAGTACCAGGAGATCTTGGAGGAAAATGTGATGGAGTCAGTCACAAACCTGCGGCTTGGGAGACGTTGGACCTTCCAACAGGACAATGATTCGAAGCACACATCCAAGTCCACTAGAGCATGGTTAAACATGAAAGGCTGGAACATTCTAGAGTGGCCATCGCAATCACCAGACTTAAATCCAATTGAGAACCTCTGGTGGGACCTAAAGAAGGCAGTTGCAGTGCGCAAGCCTAAGAATGTGACTGAACTGGAGGCTTTTGCCCATGAAGAATGGGCTAAGATACCCATAGGTCGCTGCAAGACACTTGTGTCAAGCTATGCTTCACGCTTGAAAGCTGTCATAACTGGAAAAGGATGTTGTACTAAGTACTAAAAAATAATGTCACTAGGGGGTTGAATAAAACTGATAATGATGTGAGCACAGTAAAGACATTTGTGGTTATTCCATCATAAATATTATGTTACATTTGTCTAATTTATAAGTGCCTCTTTGATATAATTGTAAATAAGATGACTGAAATGATCCAAATCAATGTCAAACTGGCCAAAAACACTTTATTTCAGTGGGGGTTGAATAAATTTGATCACAACTGTAGAGTGTGTTTGTGTACCCAGCGATAAATTGGCGCCCTGTCCTGGGTGTATCTGTCCAGCGCCTAAAACGTTCTCCTCTGATGGGCATGGGGAACCCCCCCACGACCCTAGTAGAGGATGAAGCGGAAGATAATGAAAAAAATTAATGAATTAATGAATTCTGAGTATGGAATAGTTCAGGGGCTATCAAGGACCTGCCTTGTGACCTGCAGATCCCCAGTTTGATTCCTGGGCCCACCAAGTACAATGGCTGTAGTGCCCTTGATCAAGGCACCTAACCCCACTTCACACAGTGTGTTTACTTAAATGTGGGTTAAATGTGGAGGACTGATGTCTCTGTGTGTAACTACGGCTTAGCTGGGACACAATCTTAAAAATCATTAATGCTGTGAGGTCACAGACTCACTGTATAACACCATATAATATAAAAAAGTCGACATGTTGACAACTCGATGATGTCACTGCATCCCAACTGACTGTGAGAGGAAAACTCTGGTGTTTTATGAAGCCGTGGACGGCAGTGTGATGTTTCTGACGTGTTTTATGGATGCTGATAATAGCGGCGGTTGCTATTGTGCTGCGGTTGCTGAAGCAGCGTGTGATGTGATGCGGGGGTTCAGAGTACAGAGGAAGCTCGCTGTGCTACCACTGATTAATGGCGTGTTCACTCTGCCGGCTTTATTGAGCAGAATCTTAGCCGCACATCTATTTTTTTGGACTGTTATTTCGGACAGGTAATCAATGCTTATTATACTTGGCACCTCGGTTCGGTTCTTTCACCTTTAAATTCACCAGCAAAAAAACCCCGAAGTCGGACATCACGCTGATATGAGCTTGTTGGCGTTAATATTTGAAGCAGGTTCTTTATTTAGAAGGCGCCTTTTACAATAGTACATTGTCTTAAAGCGGCTTTACAGGTGGAGTTTCCATGTTCTCCCTGGGTTCTCCGGTCTGAAAAGATGGATTCAGGTTAAAATGAATGTTCCAAATTGCCCCATATAGTGTATGTGTGTCTGTGTGAGTGAGTGTGTGCCCAGTGATAGATTGGCACCCTGTCCTGGGTGTATCTGCCCAGCACCTGAATTGTTCTCCCCTGGATGGGTGGCGTAGTACTTAGCATGTCCACCCCTCAGGTTGATGCCTGATCTGAGTAGATTTTCCATGTTCTCCCATATGTTTTCTCCAGGTTGTCTTGTTTTCTCCTACAGTCCAAAACATGGATTCAAGGTGAATTGCCTGTTCTAATTTGCCCCATATATTGTGTGTGCCCAGTGATAGGTGGGACCCCCCCCAGGTAACCCTAGCATGAGGATAATGTGAAAGATAATGAATTAAAGCTTAATTAATTGATTGATTGATTTCAGGGTGGCACGGTGGCTTAGTGGTCAGCATGTTCGCCACTCAAGTTGAATCCTGTTCTGGGTGGAATTTCCATGTTCTCCCATATGTTTTCTACGGGTTCCCTGGTTTCCTCCCACAGTCCAAAAACATGGATTCAAGGTCAATTAGCTGCTTGAATTTGCCCCTAAATAGTGTGTGAGTGTGAGCGCCCAGTGATAGATTGGCGTATTACATAGTATTAAGCGGAAGATAATGAATGGATGAATTATTTATGGGTGGCGTAGTGGTTAGCATCTGTGTCTCTCATTGCAGGTTGAAATCCCAATCTGGGTGGAGTTTCCATGTTCTCCCCGTGTCCGTGTGGGTTATCTCCGGGTTCTCCGGTTTCCTCCCACAGTCCAAAAACATGGATCAAGGTCAATTGAATTCTCCAAATTGCCCCATATAGAGTGTGTGTGTGTGTGAGTGTGTGTCCAGTGATAGATTGGCGCCCTGTCCTGGGTGTATCTGCCCAGCGCCCGAAACATCATTCTCCCCTGGATGGACATGGGCATGCCACCCCTATATATATATGGGTGGAGTTTTCATGTTCTCCCCATGTCCGCGTGGGTTTCCTCCGGGATCTTTGGTTTCCTCCCACAGTCCAAAAACATGGCTCAAGGTCAATAGAAATCTCCAAATTGCCCCATATAGAGTCTGTGTGAGTGAATGTGTGCCCAGCGACGGATTGGTGCCCTGTCCTGGATGTATCTGCCCAGCGCCTGAAACGTTCTCCCCTGGATGGGCATAATAGAGGATAAAGCAGAAGATAATGGATGGATATATATATATATATATATATATATATATATATATATATATATATATATATATATATATATATATATATATATAGTCTGTGCTGTGCTGTGTAGGAATGTCAAAGATCATTTATCCTTTTGATCATTCATTCATTCATTATCTTCCGCTTTATCCTATATTAGGGTCGTGGTGGGGTTCCCCATGCCCATCCGGGCGCTGGGCAGATACACCCAGGACAGGACGCCAATCTATCGCTGGGCACACACTCACTCACACAGACACGCACGCATACACACTCTATATGGGGCAATTTAGAGAAATCAATTGACTTGATCCATGTTTTTGGACTGTGGGAGGAAACCGGAGAACCCGGAGGAAACCCACGCAGACACGGGGAGAACATGGAAACTCCACCCAGATGTGGATTCGAACCGGGAATCCCTAGCGCTGAGAGGCGAACGTGCTAACCACTAAGCCACCATGCCGCCCTTTCCATCATTTTAGCAAAAAATATATTCATTCATTCATTATCTCCCGTTTTATCCTCTATTAGGGTCGCGGTGGGGTTCCCGATGCCCATCCAGGGGAGAACCAATCCATCGCTGGGCACACACTCACTCACACACACACACACACACACACACACACACACACACACTCTATATGGGGCAATTTAGAGAAATCAATTGACTTGATCCATGTTTTTGGACTGTGGGAGGAAACCGGAGAACCCGGAGGAAACCCACGCAGACACGGGGAGAACATGGAAACTCGAACCAGGAATCCCTAGCGCTGAGAGGAGAACATGCTAACCACTAAGCCACCGTGCCGCCCCAAAAAATATATAATAATAATAATAATAATAATTTCATACCCCTCCCTCTCCTACGGTACCGTTATCTCAAGCGCGCGCACCGACGTCCAGTCTGCGTCGCGTTTGCAAGAATCCTCTGGTTCTCCTCCCTTACAGAAGAGAACATGGAAACTCCACCCAGATGGGGATTCGAACCGGGAATCCCTAGTGCTGAGAGGCGAACGTGCTAACCACTAAGCCACCGTGCCGCCCTTTCCATCATTTTAACAAAAAATATATTAATTCATTCATTCATTATCTCATTATCTCCCCATTCATTATCTCCCCATGCCCATCCAGGGGAGAACATCTCGGGCGCTGGGCAGATAGACCCGGGACAGAGCGCCAATCCATCGCTGGGCACATACTCACTCACACACACACACACACTCTATATGGGGCAATTTAGAGAAATCAATTGACTTGATCCATGTTTTTGGACTGTGGGAGGAAACCGGAGAACCCGGAGGAAACCCACGCAGACACGGGGAGAACATGGAAACTCGAACCGGGAATCCCTAGCGCTGAGAGGAGAACATGCTAACCACTAAGCCACCGTGCCGCCCCAAAAAATATATAATAATAATAATTTCATACCCCCCCTCTCCTACGGTACCGTTATCTCAAGCGCGCGCACCGACGTCTAGTCTGCGTCGCGTTCGCAAGAATCCTCTGGTTCTCCTCCCTTACAGAAGAGGCGTCTCCCTCCACCTCCCTCTCTCTCTCTCTCTCTCTCTCTCTCTCTCTCAGGGTAAAAGCTGTGGTTTTCCGCAGCCCTGCCTCACTCTCTGTTCTGACAGACGGTGCGTTAGCGCAGTGGAGGTGCGTCTGTTCTGCACGCACACGCACACGCACGCCGTCGTCACGGGAAACGCGCGTGTTCAGCAGGGACAGGATCCTCCGCTTTGATGGACTTTATTTGGACCGGATCGAGTCTCGTGGCTGTCTGTAGTCCTGCTGTGAGCAGGGGGTCGGCGTTCCAGTGCGGTCTGACTGCAGGTAAGACGCGCTCAGAGGAACGGCTCTGTGCTTTGTGCGCATGGAGGAAGATGAGGATGATGAGGATGATGATGATGATGAGGATGGGATTCAACACTGAGCGAAAAAATAACGGTAACCAAGACAAATACCCGCCATGCATCTGAACAAAGAGCAGAGGAATGATGCTGGGGCGTTTATTATAAGAGATTATATTTAACACACAGAACAATAAAGTCATCCATAGGGTCTTTATCAAGCCCGGCTTCTTTATTAAGCCATTTAAGACACTTAGAATTGAAAATGAAGTGTTATGAACCAGAGGAATCTTCATTAGGAATCCCACACCTTACTTAACAGTTGCCTAAAGGTGGATGGTACAGCCACACAGTATAAAGAGGGACTAATCAAATTGCCATGCATGTTAAAATAAGTCTTTCGTCATTTTAATGACCAAAAAATAAGTTAATTAACATTATTTTTTTTATTATTGTCAAGCATTGCATGTCAGAACAGGGCACCAATCTATCGTTAATGAACACTCACCCACACAACACACTCTGTATGGGGCAATTAGAGCATTCAATTTACCTTGAATAAATGTTTTATATAGCATGTCTGCTCAGCGCTGGTGATCCAGGCTTATGTCCCGTCTGGGTGGTGTTTTTATGCTCTCGCCTGTCTCACTAAGTCTAAAAACATGGATTCAATGTAAACTAAATGCTTTAAATTGCCCCATATAGAGTGTGTTTGTTGTGAGTGAGTGTGTGCCCAGTGATGGATATGTGCCTGAAACGTTCTCCCCTGGATGGGCAAGGGGAAACCCCTCGTGACCCTAGTAGGATAAAGTGGAAGATAATGGATGGATAAATATATGGATAACATTTCATTCACATGGTCAGGCATAGCACGTCCACTCAGTGCTATGGATCCAGGTTCAAAACCCGATGTGGGAGGAGTTTCCATCTTCTCCCCGTGTCCGTGTGAGTTTCCTCTGGGTTCTCTGGTTTCCTCCCATAGTACAAAAACATGGATGCAAGGTCAATTAAATTCTCCAAATTGCCCCTATAGAGTGTGTCTGTGTGAGTGAGTGTGTGCCCAGTGATAGATTGGCGCCCTGTCCTGGGTGTATCTGCCCAGCGCCTGAAACGTTCTCCCCTGGATGGGCATGGGGAACCCCCCCGCGACCCTGGTACAGGTTTTCTCCCTAAGTCTAGAAACATGGATTCAAGGTAAATGCATTCATCCATTACCTTCCGCTTTATCCTATACTGGGGGGTCCCCCATGCCCATCCATGGGTGAACGTTTCAGGCACTTGGCAGATACACCCAGGACAGGGCGCCAACCTATCACTGGACACACACTCACTCACACACACAAAGACTCAATTTAGAACATTCAATTTACCTTGAATTCATGTTTTTGGACTGTGGGAGGAAACCGGAGAAACCCACACCGACACGGGGAGAACATGGAAACCACCTGGAATCCCAACACTGAGAGACGGACATGCGAACCACTAAGCCACCGTGCCGCCCAAGTTATAATTATATATATTATTGGATATTATTGTCACTTCAAAGAACACTGAATTCGTGTCGATGTTTTGAAGTCAGTGTCATCACAGTTGAGCTCATATTTGGCACGCTGATGTGATTTTTAACGGCTAAACTTATGTGCACAACATGGTGGTGAACGTGAGTATTGCGACAACCACATGAGACAGAACGCCACAAGAGACAAATAAAATCAAAATAAGTAATCAAAATAAACATCATAAAAGTCCTTAAATACCACGCATAGCGTCTAATGATAACTTAGATGGCACGTCACCCCTACAACACCTACCAAACTTTAGGTGGCAGTAGAGAACATGGAAGCTGCAACCAGATTCTTGGATCCCCAGCGCAAAACACAATTTATAAACAACAGCCTGCTTATCAGGAATCGGCTCACTGTTTATATTCATCTGAATTTCCATTTATAATAGTACATGATTTAAATTAATGTATATCACACTTTGATACGAATGTGAAGCACTTAGCAGTGTGTGTTATTGTCAATAATGTCACGGCTGGACAATTGGCTAAGCCAATCAGATTTAAGGACCGGGACTAGCCGTTTTATATTAATATTTAAATAATGTATTGGGTGTGAAATAATCCAATTAATGTCCTTCTGTCCTAATTGTTTTGTGTCACACTTATAGTCTCTAACAATCAAATAAAACCCAAATTACAGAATGTAATTAATAGAATATATCAGGAAAATAATGTATTGTATATCCATATCATTATCAGGCATACTACCTCGTGCTATGTTGCGTACCACAGTTTGAGAACCACTGTTCTAGAAACATGTATCCTGTTACTCAGCGATCAATTATGCATCATTATGAATAACTCACAGGAAAGTGGCATAACTGTACACACTTCACGTCATGCCGACGACACCTCTTTCCCGTGATTTATTCACTTTAATGCCGCCCTCTCGTACCTTATTGTTGTATTATAACACTTGATAATGGTCCAGTAGAGAAACAAACATAGCATACGAGCTGTACATATACATATGACATTTTGTTGATGTTATTCAGTCCAGGTCACTTTGCTTCGGGACGGGATAGGACTCTGTATGATAGCAGTGAAGGTCACAGTGGTTTACTTTGTCCTTACGTAAAGTAGCTGTGTGTTCTGAGTGAGGTAATGGAGCGACTAGAAATGCTTACACACACACGTCTGCACTCTCACTCAACCCCCCCCCCCACTACTCCCCCCCCCCCACACACACACACACATGGTGATCAGTTTGATGGTGATGGAAGTCGCACCAGCAAAGTGATAATTAACTGAAGGTTTGTGTGAATAGGCTCTTTTTGGAAGTTACTTTAATGAAGCTCCCATGAAAACGAACGTGTGTGTGTGTGTGTGTGTGTGTGTGTGTGAGAATGTTGACAGCCTGGTGTCGCTTTTTATAACCAGTCACTTTCAGCACTAAGCTCATATTCAGCTTCATAATAAATTGGGTGTTGAGATGATCCTAGAGCAACGGTGTCGACACATTGCCTCCTGAGTGTATTTTTAAATGTATATATGAGTGTGTGTGTGTGTGTGTGTGTGTGTGTGTGTGTGTGTGTGTGTGCAATAATAACAGTGAAGAGATTTTATATTGAATACTGTTCAACACTGTTTGCTTAGTTATTCAGTAATGATGTTTTTACATTTTATCATTATCTTCTGCTTAATCCTCCACTAGGGTCACGGGGGGGAGGGGGGGGGTCCACATGCCTATCCAGAGAAGAAGAACATTTCGGGCACTGGGCAGATACACCCAGGAAAGGGCGCCAATCTATCAATGGGCACACATTCACTCCCACAGATGCACTCTATATGGGGCAATTTGGATAATTCAATTGACCTTGATCCATGTTTTTGGACTATGGGAGGAAACCGGAGAACCCGGAGGAAACCCACACGGACACGGGGAACATGGTAACTCCCCCCAGATTGGGATTGGAACCGGGAATCCCACACACACTACATAGGGTCATTTTAGATGGGGGCAATTTACAGCAGACGATTTACCTTCTCCGTGGATCTTATTCTTGTTCAGCACATTGACAAATGTGATTCCAGACCGTGCTGTACTGTATAGAACATGTTCTCCGCATTCCGTCATCACCGCCAGTCATTATGTCCTCCGCCAGCTTGCAGCGACTGCTCAGTCATCCATAATTTGTCAAGTACCTCGACCTTTTCTAATCAGACGCTTCAAAAGCTGCTGCGGGTTTATTATATACGTCGCCACTCAACACCCACAGCGGCATTTCAGTATAAAAGGTTTTCCTGGTAAAGCGACAAGCTCCGTCTGGACACCTGCATCCAGCTTGATGTCCACTGTTCGTGCTCAGAGCTTATAAACAGTGTTGTATTTGGGTTTAATACAAAGTTTGACTAGTACGAAGGGATTATTAATTAACTTAATTAAAGACCTGGTTACAGAATCGGGGTCTGAGGTCACTTTGTTTTGGCCGTGTGTGTAATTACAGTAGCTGATTTATGAGTACAGCTGCAGACTGGCGCTAAATATATATATTCCACTCTATATTTATATTTGTAATATATATTTATATTTATTTTATATATATATATATATATATATATATATATATATATATATATATATATTTTTTTTTTTTGTTATATTTGTAATATATTTTGTTTATATTTATATATATCATATTTATATTTTATATTTTGTATATATTTTCAAAATTTAAATTATATATACGTATGTGTGTGTGTGTGTGTGTGTGTAATACTGTATTTATAGTTGAATATTGTATATTATATATATTTGTAGGGCTGGCTTAGTGGTTAGCATGTTCTCCTCTCAGCACTAGGGATTCCCAGTTCAAATGCCAATCTGGGCGGAGTTTCCATGTTCTCCCCGTGTCCGCGTGGGTTTCTTTCGGGTTCTCTGGTTTCCTCTCACAGTCCAAAAACATGGATCAAGGTCAATTAAATTCTCTAAATTGCCCCATATAGAGTGTGTTTGTGTGAGTGAGTATGTGCTCAGTGATAGATTGGTGCCCTGTCCTGGGTGTAACTGCCCAGCGCCTGAAACGTTCTGTTCTGGATGGACATGGGGAACCCCCCCGCGACCCTAATAGAGGATAAAGCGGAAGATAATGGATGGATGGATATATATTTTTATATTTTATATTTTATATTTTATTTATAGTTGTATGTTCTATTATATTTTACATATCTATACTGTATTTATATCTCATATCTATATCTCTTTATATCTTAAAATTCAAGTTCTAACTTTGTTATATATATTTTAGTTATATTTGTATATTGTATATTGTATATTCTATATATTCATAGTTGTATATTCTATTATATTTTACATACTGTATTTATATCTCATTTTCTTCTTTAAAATTTAGGTTCTAACTTTAATAGAACAGGGTAAACGGGGTCCGTGAGCCATAATTTGTTTTTGTCTCATGTACCACATGTGATATAAATGATATTCAAATTTTCTTGAATCTAATTGCAGCCTGTTACATCACTGAGACACCCCCATCAGCATCTAAAACCTCTATATATATGTGTCATGCAGACATCTGATCATTACACCAAGCAGAGCTTGGATGTCATTTAACAAATCAGAGGCATGAATATACAAATGTTCCACTTAAAGGTGATCTATTTTGTCTACAGTGATTAAACACAGAGGAATTGGTCATGCATACACACACTGAGTGATGTGAGCACACATGCCTGGAGTGGTGGGCAGCCCTGTACACAGCACCTGGGGGCAATTAGGGTTAGGTGCCTTGCTCAAAGGCACCTCAGCTATAGTACTTGTTGGGACCAGGAATCGAGTTCAGGTTACAAGGCAGGTTCCTTAACCACAAGCATACAGATTTGGGTGCCAGACTCCAGAAGGGAGATGTGAAAGCCTGGTTCATAATCGATAATCCTGTTAATCCCAAAGAGTATTAATAGGGTTTAGACGGGGAATTCTGGTTGGAAATGGCTATTTCTCCACAATAACCAAGTGTTCCACTTCACAATGTTTTCATAACCCTTAATAAATATTAGATAATCCATTCATCCATTATTCATTCATTCATTATCTCCCGCTTTATCCTCTATTAGGGTTGAGGGGGGGTTCCCCATGCCCATCCAGGGGAGAACGTCTCGGTCACTGGGCAGATAGACCCAGGACAGGGCGCCAATCCATCGCTGGGCACACACTCACTCACACAGACACACTCTATATGGGGCAATTTTGAGAATTCAATTGACTTGATCCATGTTTTTGGACTGTGGGAGGAAACCGGAGAACCCGGAGGAAACCCACGCAGACACGGGGAGAACATGGAAACTCCACCCAGATGGGGAATCCCTAGTGCTGAGAGGCGAACGTGCTAACCACTAAGCCACCGTGCCGCCCCATTCATCCATTATCTTCTGCTTTATCCTCTACTAGGGTCGGGGGGGGGGGGGGCGGCGTTCCCCATGCCCATCCAGGGGAGAACGTCTCGGGCGCTGTGCAGATAGACCCAGGACAGGGCGCCAATCTATCGCTGGGCAGACTCACTCACTGACACACACACAAACACACATACTAAATGGGGCAATTTGGAGAATTCAATTTACCGTTACTCAATGTTTTAGAACACGGGAGAACCTGAAGAGAACATGGAAACTTCAATGTACTGATATATTATTTACAATTGTTACACACAGACAACTGATCACCACACAATCTGTTTAATAAAAGCAATAAGACACTTGAGGTTGTGTATTGTTGTGAATAAATCACGGGAAAGAGTGTAACTGTATTCTGCTTAACATTGTGCCTAATAACACGTGTTTCCCGTGATTTATTTACAAAAATGCACAACCTCTTATAGCACCAATCCCTTGTCTTCCACTTTATCCTCTACTAGGGTTGGGGCGGGGGGTTCCCCATGCCCTTTCAAGGGAGAACGTTTCAGGCGCTGGGCAGATTCACCCAGGACAGGACACCAAACTATCACTGAGCACACACTCACTCACACAAACACACTCTATATGGGGCAATTTGGAGAGTTCAATTGACCTTGATCCATGTTTTTGGACTGTGTGAAGAAACCCGAGATCCCGGAGGAAAGATTGGTGCTGAGAGGAGAACATGCTAACCACTAAGCCACCGTGCCGCCCACTATTAGAAAATCTAAATAATGAATTCATTTTGAGTGTTAAAGCTTCAGTGAACTGTTGGAAATCCTTTCAGAGACCTTATAAACAACTTTATTATAAGTTTATATGCACGGAGTAAAAACAGCCCCAAATTAAGTGGGGTGGGCAAATGTCAGAAATAAAAAGGAGCACGTCAGCACTCAGGCTTGTGGGCTGCCGAGGCGTCTAACAAAACCAAAAACAGTTACTATAAAGTTTTCGTTCTGTTCTGCTCTGATTTACTGACTTTAATGCTAAATAATGGCAGATATTATATTAAAACTTTGCAGCTACTGTACGTAAAAGCAATAACAATGGTTCGATCTACGTTACATTTGGTCATTTTGCAGACACTTTCATACAAAGCGAATTACAGAGCGAGCACAGGGTTAGTACAGCATCCCTGGAGCAATGAGGGTTAAGGGTTTCTGACCTGAGATTTGAACCCACAACCTTCAGATTGATGGCCCAACACCCTAACCACTGAAGTACCACGCCCCATCTACACATTTGGTGTAACTGTAGTTTGGTATCTTCTTTTAATATATGTGGCTGCTTTTACTTAGAACCTGTTGTGTGTGTGTGTGGGGGGGGGGGGTTCAGTGTGTGAGAGTGTGTGTCTGTGTTTACCATACCATCTTTTTCCTCATTCCTTGTGTTCACAGCTCTTTCAGGGCCAATAGAAAGGCTTTTAAAGGGCACACACACACACACACACACACACACACACACACACACACACACACACACACACACACACACACACACACAGGAGTTTGAGTTTCAATGGCTAAAGGAATGTGAAACTGCACTTGTACAGTTGCAAAATGCACACACACATAATCTGGTTCTCACACTTGCATACACGCAATCGGTGGTCACAAACAAATGTGTGTGTTAGTGTTGTTGTGTGTGTGTGTGTGTGTGTGTGTGTGTGTGTCTGTGTGTTGAAGCAAACCAGTCAATCTGTCCATCCAGGCAGAATAATTATTTCCAATTAGTAAAGAGCTCTAATTAGTGTGTGTGTGTGTGTGTACCTCAATAATACCTCATTAGTGTAGACCTTACATAACACAGCAAACCTGTCTCTCCATCCATCCATCCATCCATTATCTTCTGCTTTATCCTCTACTAGGGTTGTGGGGGGTTCCCCATGTCCATCAAGGGCAGAACGTTTCGGGCGCTGGGCAGATACACCCAGGACAGGACGCCCGTCTATCCCTGGGCACACACTCACTTACACAGACACACTCTATATGAGGCAATTTGAAGAATTCAATTGACCTAGATCCATGGGAGGAAACCGGAGAACCCGGAGGAAACCCAAGTGGACATGGGGAGAACATGGAAACTCCACTCAGATTGAGATTCGAACCTGAATCACCAGTGCTGACAGGCGAACGTGCTAACCACTAAGCCATCGTGCCCCCCCCCCCCCCCCACTCTGGAACCATTCGGTACGTGTCTTTGTGTGTGAGTGTGTGTGTGCCCAGTGATGGATTGGAGTCCTGTACTGGGTGTATCTGCCCAGCACCCGAAACGTTCCCCCCTGGATGGGCATGAGGAACCCCACCGTGACCCTAGTAGAGGATCAAGTGGAAGATAATGGATGAAAGAATGGATGGATGAATGTTCTCACTTGCCCCATACAGTGTGTGTGTGTGTGTGTCTGTGTGAGTGAGTGTGTGCCCAGCGATAGATTGACGTCCTGTCCTGGATGTATCAGCCCAGTGCCCGAGACATTCCCCCCTGGATGGGCATGGGGAACCCGCCCGCCACGACCCCAGTACAGATAAAGTGGAAGATAATGGATGGATGAATACTCTTAATTGCCCCATATAGAGTGTGTGTTTGTCTGTGTGTCCAGTGATAGATTGGCGTCCAGTCCTGGGTGTATCTTCCCAGCGCCCGAAATGTCCCCCCCTGGATGGGCATGGGGATGAAGTGGAATAATGGATGACTGACACATCCCTTTTCCTGTGTCCTGCACTGTCATTTCTTTTGCTGCTGGACCCTTCTCTGTACAGCACCACTGTCCTGACTTGACCTGTCCATTGTTTTCTGCTTCTGTTGTCTTCTTTTCAAGTCTGTAAACTCGAAGTGCTGGTAACCCTGCATCCACGCTCCGTCCCAATCTATTTTAAAGAGGCTTTGTTTGCTACCCAGCATTTTACGAGCCTTATATTTGAACACAAGCTCCCTTCTGTTTTATTTGATCCCGTTTCTCCCGGCTGAGGAACCGGCAGCCGACCCTCTCGACGCCAGGCCCGTGGTTAGCAGGAACACCATGAGTCCAGCCCTAATGTTGGATTTCATTTTGGGAAAAGCTGTTTTGTTTAGCCCAACCACTGCGTCTTTAGACTCATAGTGTATGTTTGCTTGACCCATTGTGGTCGACGTGGTCAGCAGCTTACAGCAGTTTGCTCGAATTTCCGCGGTCCGTTCTGTAAACCATGAGCTGAAGCCAGTAGCTTTGGCTCGAGCTTGAGCATCACAGTCTGCGCTCGAACACGCCATACTTAACCAGCACGACTCTCAGTGGTCCATTCAAACATCTGCAATCAGAGCAAGCAGACCTCAAATATGCTGCTGTAAAAGCGATTCGGGAACGATTTTAATGATTGTTTTGGATAAGACGGGCCGGATTGAGGATCCGGTCCTCAGTATATAAAGGATTATATAAAGTAGCTGCATGTCAAACGGAAGTGACAGTAACAATGAATAACAGCTGATATGATGGTGCTGGGGCGGCACGGTGGCTCAGTGGTTAGCATGTTCTCCTCTCAGCGCTAGGGATTCCCGGTTCAAATCCCAATCTGGGTAGAGTTTCCATGTTCTCCCCGTGTCTGCGTGGGTTTCCTCCGGGTTCTCCGGTTTCCTCCCACAGTACAAAAACATGGATCAAGTCAATTGAATTGTCCAAATTGCCCCATATAGAGTGAGTCTGTGTGAGTGAGTGTGAATTAGTGACACTCATTTCACTAATCACTTTCTCATTCTCATTCTCATTTTATATATAGTATATATTATAGATATTATTATATTCTTCTTATTATCATTATATATAATGAGAATGAGAAAGTGGATTCAAATTAAAATTAAGCAGAGAGGTATATATAACTGTATAAATATATAAATTATATAATATATAGGCGGCACGGTGGCTTAGTGGTTGGCGCCCTGTCCTGAGTCTATCTGCCCAGCGCCCGAGACGTTCTCCCCTGGATGGGCATGGGGAACCCCACCGCGACCCTAATAGAGGATAAAGCGGGAGATAATGAATGAATGAATGAATATAATATATAAATAATACATAAATTGTAGCAGACAGTGTGTATATATATATATATATATATATATATATATATATATATATATATATACTGTGTATATATATATATATATATATATATATATATATATACTGTATATATCTATTGGAGACAATATATAAATAGTAGCAGAGAGATATATAAACTGCAGAAAACAAGTAGCATGTATAAAAAAAAAAAAAAAAAAATTATTATGCAAACGACCCAAAGCTACTCTATACTAACCATATATATATATATATATATATATATATATATATATATATATATATATGTATATATGTATATATGTATATATGTATATATATATATATATATATATATATATATATATATATATATATATATATTTTTTTTTTTTTTTTTTTTTTTTTTTTTGTATACTGTATACTTGATACCCATGTTTCCACATGTTTCCATGTTTTTTTTTATACTTGTGGGCCGATGCAATGAAATTTCGTTCTGCATACACTAAGTGTATAATGAATGACAATAAAGGTTGGATGACAATATAATGAATGACAATATAAGTATAAGTCTAATGGGCACTATGTGGCACAGGGCCACTTTTACTCACGAATCCAATCGTGGATTTCCAATTTATGAAAAGTTAGTGTTCAGATGCTGATTGCAGTTCCTGTAGGGAACTGAGGACGTCATCCTATCCCGTCATTCTATTAATGTGAACCTTGTTTTGTCTGGCCGTATGAGACATGATATTCTCACATCGCAGAAGCACATGCTGTGTGTTCCTGAGCACAGACAGACTGGTGTCACTCTCGCGCCTCTCGCATAATCTCCCTCGCACCGTAATGATACCACTTTCTATTTCCAAACGGTCTGGGATCCAGCGCTAAGAGAACGCATTCAGTACAGTAATAAAATGGTGCCAGAACGTTCTTCAATTACTCATCACACACTCGTAGCATGCTTTAGTATTAGAGTCACTTCGGGCGGCAGGGTGGCGCAGTGGTTAATGTTCTCGCCACATAACACACAGGTCCTGGAGTTGGTTTGTTCTCCTTATATCTTTGAGGGAAATCCCCTTGTTGTGAATATGAGTACCAGGATAAACTTTAGTACCTCTTGATCATGACGAAGTGGATTAGTATATAAATCTGTTAACTTATGAGTGACTAGAACTGACTAGTGGCATCTAATAAAAATATATTAATAATGACGGCGGCATGGTGGCTTAGTGGTTAGCATGTTCTCCTCTCAGTGCTAGGGATTCCCGTTTCGAATCCCCATCTGGGTGGAGTTTCATGGATTTCCTCCGGGTTCTCTGGTTTCCTCCCACAGTCCAAAAACATCAATGTCAATTGAATTCTCCAAATTGCCCCATATAGAGTGTGTCTGTGTGTGGGTGAGTGTGTGCCCAGCAATACATCCTGTGTTGTTGTCCCCCCCCCCCCCCCCCCCCCCCCCCCCCCCCCCCCCCCCCCCCCCCCCCCCCCCCCCCCGCATGACCCTAGTAGAGCATAAAGCGGAATATAATGGATATAATATAATAGCGGAATTTATCACTGGGCTTACACACACACAAAAAAAAAACACACACTATATGGGGCAATTTAGAGCATTCAGTTTACAGCTAAAGCAAATAACAGTGAAGGTTGTATATATATATTACACAGCATTTTCCCTTGCTGCAATTTCCCCCTGGATTTTAATAAAGTATTCTGATTCTAAGCACAGGACAGGGCACCATTCTATCTCTGGGCACACTCACTTGCACAGACACACACACACACACACACACACACACACACACACACACACATACTATATTGGGGCAATTTAGAGCAGCCAATTAACTTGAATCCAAGCTACCTTCTGGTTTGTAAGTCTACTGCACTTACAGAGGATCCAGGATGCAATCACATAAGCACTGTCTATCCGCAGTGCTCACAACAAAGGTTCTACTGCTTTTGTTGCTCAGTGGAACATCATCTTTTACAGTATTTACTTATACATTTACATTTGGCCATTTTGCAGACACATATCCAAAGAGACTTACAAAGTAACACAGGGTTGATACAGCATCCCTGGAGCAATGAGGGTTAAGGGTCTTACTTCAGTGGACCTGGGATTTGAACCCACAACCTTCAGATTGATTCAGTGCTCATTTAATAATGTCTTGTTCTATTTTTACTTCTAAAACTTTATCTTCCAACAGTAAATCATACTCAAGGCTAAAGTGATATGCCTTCTGCTTTTATACAGTGTTGTACAGTGTTAAGGATGTAGTTTGAGTTTAAACCAGTTAATAACAAATAATATTCATTCATTCATTCATTCATTCATTATCTTCCGCTTTATCCTCTATTAGGGTCGCGGTGGGGTTCCCCATGCCCATCCAGGGGAGAACGTTTCGGGCGCTGGGCAGATACACCCAGGACAGGACGCCAATCTATCACTGGGCACACACTCACTCACACAAACACACTCTACATGGGGCAATTTGGAGAACTCAATTGACTTGATTCATGTTTTTGGACTGTGGGAGGAAACCGGAGAACCCGGAGGAAACCCACACGGACACGGGGAGAACATGGAAACTCCACCCAGATGGGGATTCGAACCGGGAATCCCTAGCGCTGAGAGGAGAACATGCTAACCATTAAGCCACCGTGCCGCCACAAATAATATTAAATTCATTATTTTATTTTCAAAAATCATATATTGTGTTAATTTCCTGTTTTCTGTTTTGTTTTGTTTTTTTACAGGGAAGTAAGATATCATTTCAAGACTTTTGAGACCAGCGCTTCACAATGAACACAGGTTTGGGGTTTCAGATAATTACAGTCTTTTATAATTACATTACATTGTGTAGATTATTTGGTGGTTTTATGTTCACGGTTTGCAAGATGAGCTTCTTTACAGTTTTACTGATCAACCACAACATATAAATCTGAATCATATTGATAATGTTTTATAGTCTCGTTTGATTACTGTACATGTACAGCATATCTGAAAATAATCAAAGTAAGAAATTTGCTTTTTGATGACCCGCTCATTTGAGTCACACGTGAAGCAGCTTATTGAGCTTTAGTGAGAAAGCAATTTAACAGTGATTTTAAATACAGTTCCACTCGGAACCTGGATTTTTATTGGACTGGCAGGACGTCCTCAATGCATTTCAGTTACATTAGATTTTGTGTGTGTGTGTGTGTGTGTGTGTGTGTAAGAGAGTGAGAGTAAACTTAATAATAAGGAGAAAATCATGATATAAAAATAATATTAACAGTTATCTTTCACGTTTGTGTTTTGTTCAGGTAGTCAACATCATTCTTCAGACTCTGGTGGGTATAAAATTTTAATAAAATTTTTATTTCCACCACAAGCCACTAATCACATTTTTATTTTTATTAAAATAATAACATACGATAATAACAGTAAAATAATGTATGTCAAGCTGTGCGGGATGAAAATAATAAACGGGAGGCTTCCATCTACTTATCTAGGGGAGAATGTGTGGAGAAAACAAACCACACTCACTCTGCAGTTTAATTATAGAGAAAACAATCAATTTTAGTAATTCATTTGCCATATGGACTATGGGATGAAACCGGAGAACCTGGAAGAAACCCACACAGACACGAACATGTGGTTACATAGAACATGTAACCCTCCACCCATATCGGGATTCGAACCTGCTAACCACTGTGCTTTCCATGTTTTGTACATATAGCCATACATATATTTATAGCCATTTATATATATATATATATATATATATATATATATATATATATATATATATATATATATATATATATATATATATATATATATATATATATATTGCTTTGTTACTCCTGAATGTATGTGTTAAGCTTTAGTTTAATATTTGTAAATACTTGAAACTGCTGTAAAGCTGCTTCGGGACAGTTATTGTATTTATGAGTTAAACTTATATAAATTCTCTTGGTTCTTTAAAGTTTTCTAAACAATTTTTACACGTTTTTTAATGCTATGTATACATTTCTACAGTCTCATATAGTAAAAACACTAGCTTTCTTCGTGTCTTTAGATGCCTGGCATTCACATGGTGTAGCTGAAGGATTGAGGAACGGTGACACCACGGTTACAAGCAAAAGTTACAGGAGTGGTCGACCTCACCTGCAGGACAAGAGCAGCCCTGTCTTGGTAAATCATTTATTTAATATAAACCACTAAGCCACTGTGCATTGACGACTTTTATCTCCATCCATTGTCTTCCGCTTTGTCCTCCATTAGGGTCGCAGGGGGTTCCCCATGCCCATCCAAGGGAGAATGTTTCGGGCGCTGGGCAGATACCCAGGACAGGATGCCAATCTATCACTGGGCACACACTCACTCACACAGACACACTCTATATGGGGCAATTTGGAGAATTCAATTGACCTTGATCCATGTTTTTGGACTGTGGGAGGAAACCGGAGAACCTGTAGGAAACCCACACAGACACGGGGAGAACATGGAAACTCCAACCAGATTGGGATTCAAACTGGGAATACCTAACGCTGAGAGGAGAACATGCTAACCACTAAACCATCGTGCGGCCCGACTTTTATCTCTCTATTATTTATATATTCTATAATTAAACTAATGACATAGATTAAAAACAATAAAATCAGTAACGCCTAATGTCTTTTTTTGATTACAGTAATCAGAACTGTAATTGTGCTCTGTTTTAATCACCCAAAATATTCAAGGAAGCTATACTACCCCAAAAATCCGCAAAAGATTGATGAAAACCAAAACACGTTCTCCCACAGGATCCCAAAATTCACCCAAGTCTTCCTTCATGCCACTGGCTTTGTGTAGTGTGGTATTATTCTAAGTGCTTTGCTGTTGTTCTGTGTCAGCAGGGTTTCCTTTTATGGTAAAAGCCATCAAAACAGACCTCGGTTCTATTATCTTACATCAATTCAGACAAGTACTGTTCTGGCACGAACCCAAATTCGTTTTTAAGACTGCTTGATATTAAAGCAGCTGTTCTTTACAGTAGTCTCGGTAACACTGATGAAAGAGTGAGTTTGCCTTTGTTCCACTCTTTAACGGTGAAATCACAATCCACACAGCTGCAGTGTTGGAGTTCTTGTACTGATTTAAGAAGCCGTTCAAGACGAGTGAGAAAAATATTGGGACACCTCTTAATCATTTAATTTCAGTGTTTTTTTAATTGTATTAATTTTATTTCATTAATTAAAATTAATTAAATTAAATAATAAATAGGCGGCATGGTGGCTTAGTGGTTAGCACGTTCGCCTCTCAGCGCTAGGGATTCCCGGTTTGAATCCCAATCTGAGTGGAGTTTCCATGTTCTCCCCGTGTCTGCGTGGGTTTCCTCCAGGTTCTCCAGTTTCCTCCCACAGTCCAAAAACATTGATCAAGTCAATTGAATTCTCCAAATTGCCCCATATAGAGTGTGTCTGTGTGAGTGAGTGTGTGCCCAGAGATGGATTGGAGTCCTGTCCTGAGTCTATCTGCCCAGCGATCGAAACGTTCTCTCCTGGATGGGCATGGGGAACCCCCCCGCGACCCTAATAGAGGATAAAGCGGAAGATAATAAATGAATTAATAAATAATATATCATTAGCACCCCTATATTAGCTTTATCTGTTTGCCTGTGCCTTTGGTAAAAAGATTGCAAATGGTATTTCACCCACTTCACGTTATCACAATTACAATCGTAGCTGACAACACATGAATCAATAGAAAAATTAAAATTAAAATATCAATAAAAATAAATCAAATAAAAGTTAAAAAATCAAATATATCAATAAAAAAAATCCATCCATTATCTTCCACTTTATCCTGTCTTAGGGTCGCGGGGGGACGGGGGGGGGGGGGGGGGGGGGGGGGGGGGTCCCCATGCCCGTCCAGGGGAGAACGTTTCAGGCGCTGGGCAGATACACCCAGGACAGGACGCCAATCTATCGCTGGGCACACACTCACACATACAAATACACTCTATATGGGGCAATTTGGAGAATTTAACTGAACCTGATCCATGTTTTTTGGACTGTGGGAGGAAACCGGAGAACCCGGAGGAAACCCACGCGGACATGGGGAGAACATGGAAACTCCACCCAGATGGGGATTCGAACTGGGAATCCCTAGTGCTGTGAGCTTTTTAGTAAAAGCTGTAAAAGAGAACCAATCTAGAACAGGGCGTCACGAAAACCTCTGCGAGTGTCCCAATACTTTTGTCAGTAGAGTGTCTGTTATCCTTGTTATTTCATTCTTCAGTGTATTGAATGATTCTAGATCTAATATTTATCTTTTACTTGATTAACTCCCAGGTTCCGCTCCCACCCCCCCGGAGAGAGAGCTATCACATGATCCCTAACCCTCCCTCTTACAGCTCCTTGGTCCCCTCCAGCTCTTACGCTGTAAAATCTAGTTCCTCATCCTCGTACTCATTCTCAGAGACCACCCGCACCTCCACAGACCTTTCCTCAGAGGCTAATGCTAATGCTAACAACTTTATCAGCCAGCTGCTAGAGCGCAAGGTCTCATCCCTTAAACTCGCTAACAACCAAAGTGCTCCAAACTCCCCCGCAAAGGTCCATGCTGTTGTTACTAACTCTACTAATGACCGAATTCCTAGAAACCTTACAGAAACTATGGGATCTGTAGGTGATACTAACCTGAATGAGCACCATGTAGAGTCCCCGCCTCCACCCCCTCCACCACGTACGCTCTCCATGTTCCCTAGTACAACCCACACGTCCTCTCTCTCCATCAACATAGCTCCCACAGGTTCAGACCAGTATCCTGAATGTGAGCCTCAAGCGAGATCCAGACCCGACCCCCAGGACCCTTCTGACTCATTGCGAAGTCCCCCAGTGCCTCCAAGACCGGCGCCAAACACAGTGGTATTGAACTTGTTCGGCATCAGTGTATACATTGTACTGTTTTTGATCCATAGTTTGCACCTCCTTCACCATCTGCCCCTGGGATATCCAAACTCTGAATATCTTATATAAGGGTCTTTGAGGTCCCTAAAAGCGCTATGTAAATAAAATGTATTATTATTATACAGTTTAACAGCATTTCAAAAGTCTTTACAGTAGGGGTGAGCTGCAATATTCGCTGATTCGACGATTTGATTCGGAGAACCGTAGTCGACTATGAACCTCATAGTCGAATGTACGATTTTGACCACATGGGGGTGCCCATGGCTGCTGCTAAGCATTAGTTTTTACATGAAATGTCTTTGTTTTCGTTATATATACTGTATAGCCTTTTGTCAAATAAAATCATCCTAATTTCTGTTAATATTTTTTTTTAAAAAAGTCCAGAACGGGGATCCCATTTACGGTGCTCTAGAAAAACAAGTAAAATATATAATTTTTTTAAAAAAAAAACACGCTTATAGCGCCATCTTGTGGTGAAATTTTAACTGATTCGACTATCAGTCGACTATAGGGAAAATCTGACGAATCAGATTCGACTATGAAAATCGTTAGTTGAAGACACCCCTACTTTACAGATTTGAGGATTCTAGAACATCATTGATTGATCACACTGTTTTTTATTAGGTTTGGATTAGGTTTGTATGCTCTACTAGGTTTAGGTTTGTATGCTCTACTTATACTCTACTAGGGTCGTGGGGGGTCCCCATGCCCATCTAGGGGAGAATGTTCGGGCACTGGGAAGATACAACCAGGACAGGGCGCCAATCTATCGCTGGGGACACATTCACACACACACACACACACACACACACACACACACACACACACACACACACACACACACTCTATATGGGGCAATTTGGAGAATTCAATTCACCTTGATCTATGTTTTTGGACTGTGGGAGGAAACTGGAGAATCCAGAGGAAACCCACAGGGAGAACATGGAAACTCCACCAAGATTGGGATTTGAACCGTGAATCCCTAGTGCGGAGAGGAGAACATGCTAACCACTAAGCCACCGTGCCGCCCACATCCTGAACAATTTATGGGTAATTTATGATTGTATTAATAATGTAAGCAGAACACATCTCATTAATCAGCTGCTCTTTTGGATCCAGTGTGGGAGATTGGATTTCAGAACTGATCTGTATTGTGATTTAAGTTTGGTGATTTCTGAACATACAGTGCTGAAAGTTTGAGATCTCACCAAAGATGTTCACAGTGCATTTGGAATAAATACTCTTCATCCTGGAACTTTTTTTTAATGGTTCCAAAAAAATGTTGAAGAGAATCCAGCAATTGTTTCATATTTTTTGTAAAATCTTGATCCCCTCTATGTTCCCATGGCCTCGAAGTTCTTTGATTGGTCATGTGATATGCAAATGAATTGGCTCATTCTGTTAAGGCAGACTCACACCTTCTTACTTCTACATGTTTATTATACAGTTTTCCAATTGTTAAATATGGTCACATGATCACCACACAATCTGTACATGGCTGTCCTACAATGTTCATGCTGCCCCCCCCCCCCCCCCCCCCGCTCAAGGAGGATGAGTCCCCTACTGAGTCTTGGTCCTCACAAGGTTTCTTCCTTAAGATACCAAGTTTATTAAAGTTTAATCAACTAATCAAAGTTTAATCAAGGTAATAAAATTAAAGCGTGGCTACGACAATTGGATGGAACCTGGATTTCTATTGAACTGGCAGTCCTGCAGGACGCCCTCAATGGACTTATATAGTTTTCCATTTGTTAAATATGGTCACATGATCATCACACAATCTATAAATGGCTGTCCTACACTGTTGATGCTGCCCCCCCACTCAAGGAGTATGAGTCCCCCTCTGAGTCTTGGTCCTCACAAGGTTTCTTCCTTAAAATATCAACATAACAGGGAGTTTTGTCTTGCCACTGTCTCTTCAGCTTGCTCTTTGGGGGTTTAAAGGTGTACAACACTGTAAAGCTGCTCTGTGACAATGTACTATTGTAAAAGGCACTCTAGAAATAAATTACTTGAACTTTGAATAAATTACTTGACCAGTCTGTAAATAGAGAACTACAACTTGAATCAACATGCTATGGGAAATTAATAAACGAATCAATATTTTGGAAACCACTGGCCAGTGGGACAATAATTTAATACCAAAACGGTCAATCCATTAAGTCTGAACTCCTCCGTAGGAACCATAAATGTTATTAACGCCTAAGAACTAAAGATCCTGACCTTGTTTTCTTTTGTTGGAACCTTATCTCTTGTCCCCACAGATGTCTGTTTTGTTTATGTTTAATTTTTCGGTCTCGGTTCATCAGGAGAATGTATTCATCTCCTCTGATCCCACAGCTTGCACTTTATTTTGTTATTTTTTGGGGGGGTTCACTTCCTGCTTACTAGCATGTTTACTGCTGTGCTAATCACGTTTCCATCCTTCCTTTCATCCCCCTACCCTCTATCAGCACGACGTGGCCCAGTCAAGAGGGAGCACCACCCTTGGGTCGTCCTACAGTCGAGCGACTGTGGACTCGCCTGACTGCCTATCCGGACCCAACATGCCCTCACGGTCTCATTCGGCCCTCAGCCAATATTCGTCGTCAACTGCCATCCTAGAGGAGCTGCAGATCTGTGGGGACTCTCCCGAGACCACGCCCACTCCCTCACCTACACTCAGCCATGCCTCTGTCACTCATGATGACGCCCCAGTACCCACTGTGGCTGCTGGCACTAATGTAACTATCACGCAGCCCCACCCCTTTCACTCGCCACTCACAATTGTAGAAATGTTGACTTGTCCATGTCCTACTAATCTTTTGTCCAGATTTGTTTGTGCCCTTTTTTTGGGTATTGTTGTTTTCGTTTTGAGTGAAATATATTGTTATGGGGTTCTTGTTTTGTGTTTTTGAAAGTTACAAGCATGAACAATTGGTTGTGCTCTTTTACCACTTTTACCATCAACCAATACTTTTAGTCCAAAGTGTGTGTGTGTATATATATATATATATATATATATATATATATATATATATATATATATATATATATATATATATATATATATACTGTATATAAGTATATACAGTAAGTAATTGCAGAATTTTTAGATTTTCTCTGTTCTAGGGCTTAGTACTCACGTTCTCCTCTCAGATTCCAGGTTCGGATCCCAATCTGGGTGGAGTTTCTATGTTCTATGGTTTCCTCCGGGTTCTCCGGGTTCCTCCCACAGTCCAAAAACATGGATCATGGTCAATTGAATTCTCCAAATTGCCCCATATAGAGTGTGATGTGTGTGTGTCTGTGTGAGTGAGTGTGTGCCCAGTGATAGATTGGTGTCCTGTCCTGGGTGTATCTGCCCAGCGCCTGAAAAGTTCTCCCCTGGATGGGCATAGGGGAAATAAAATATCATTCATTCATTCATTCATTCATTATCTTCCACTTTATCCTACATATTAGGGTCGCGGTGGGGTTCCCATGCCCATCCAGGGGAGAACGTTTCGGGCGCTGGGCAGATACACCCAGGACAGGGTGCCAATCCATCAGTGGGCACACACTCATTCACACAAACACACTCCCAAACACACTCTATATGGAGCAATTCAGAGCATTCAATTTACATTGAATCCATGTTTTTAGACTGTGGGAGGAAACCGGAGAACCCGGAGAAAGCCCATGCGGACAGGGGGGAGAACATGGAAACTCCAACCAGATAGGGATTCGAACCTAGAATCCCCAGCACGGAAAAGGTTCAAGTGCCAACCACTAAGCCACCGTGCTGCCATATATATATATATATATATATATATAAAAACAATTCTAATCGAATAAATCAAACAATACAGACATGAACTTAGTTCAGTCATTAAAATTGGGAAAAATCTCTCTGATCCTCAGTGAAAATGAAAATGCTCACAGGTTCTTGCAGAACTGTAGAATTGCAAGTCCAACAGAAAGGTTCTCTTCACAGAATCCAATGTCAAATCAACATCAGGCACTTCAACTGAGTTCAATGGGAAAAGTTCCTTTGATTCTTGCTGTACGTTTTCCAAGGCATCACTGTAGCATACTGTCAGGGTTGAGAGGGAGGAGATGATGTCAGACTGGTATCTCGAAACAAAACGGAAAAGTACTTTAAGAAGAAACAAATCCGTATAAAAGGTTTTTAAAAAACAGCATAGCGTGTACACTAGCACCCCGAAATTTGTTGTATCTTTGCTCTGTGTGTTTCAGTTGTTGGTATTTTTCTAACCCCTTTAATTTGCACTCTGTGTGTGTAGTGTGTCACAGTCTTGTGTTTTTTTTACGTGGAATACTAACACTGTAGTCTTTGAACTCACAAGATATCAAACTAAAAAAAAAACAAAACAAGCAATTAATTTTCTTAATGATTTGTTATTTTGACAGGGTCAGATGAATGGACGCCTTCATTCTCAGAGGCCGTTTTCACCCCCCGCACAGCGCCCCCCTCCACCGGTCTTTAGTCCAGCACTGGAACAACTTCATCACACGAGGCAGTCGGGTAAGAGGCTGACGTACTGTGTATTGATATACAGTAGTGATAAAGTGGAGGATTCTTCATAGTCATGGTTTTATTCTCAGAACATCCATCCATTATCTTCCACTTCATCCTCTATTAGGGTCGCTATTAGGTCTATTATGCCCATCCAGGGGAGAACGTCTCGGGCTCTGGGCAGAAACACCCAGGACAGGGCGCCAATCTGTCACTGCACACACACACTCACTCACACAGACACTCTCTATATGGGGCAATTTGGAGAATTCAATTGAACTTGATCCATGTTTTTGGACTGTGGGAGGAACCGAAGAACCCGGATGAAACTCACACGGACATGGGGAGAACATGGAAACTCCACCCAGATGGGGATTCGAACCTTCTTGACCCCTTGAACAACGTTTTCACAGCCTCCTTGTCTATGTATTTATGTATAGGAGGAAGGAAGAGGAGGAACAATCCAAAATCGGGCAGCACGGTGGCTTAGGGGTTAGCATGTTCTCCTCTCTGTGATGGGGATTCCCAGTTTGAATCCCAATCTGGGTGGAGTTTCCATGTTCTCTTTGTGTCCACGTGGGTTTCCTCCGGGTTCTCTGGTTTCCTCCCACAGTCCAAAAAAATGGATCAATCAATTGCCCCATATAAACTGAGTGAATGTGTGTGTGTGCGATAGATTGACGCCCTGTCCTGGGTGTATCTGCCCAGCGCCCGAAATGTTTTCCCCTGGATGGGCATGGGGAACCCCCCCGTGGCCCTAATAGAGTATAAAGCGGAAGATAATGGATGGGTTCCATAATCGATGCTTACAGTGTCTAACCACCGTCCTCTTTCCTTATCAGAAGGTTCAGAGATGGTGCAGAGAGAGACAGTGTCTGTGGGGCAGACGGTTTACAGGAGCACCACTCCAGTGGCACGTTTCTCGGAGGAGATGAAGAAGGTGTCGGTGATCAAAGCGCCACATTATGAAGGCATTGGACCTGTAGATGAGACCGGCATCCCGCTAGCTATTCGCACGGTGAGATATAGCGGAAGTCTGGTGATGAGAAATCTTTGAGAAAGTCTTGGATTTGGGCGTTTTGTTTTGCATTCACCATGTTCATGATGACATGATATCAGACCATTTATATCATACAGAATGGATAGAGACATATTGGTGCAGCGCTCAGTGCTTAGCCTTACTCTAAGAGTTCTCACTCTGCCTGCAAGGTTCCTTCGGGATCTCTAGCTTCAACCCGACATTTAACGAATCCTGTTAGGGAATCCTGTTACTCAGCAATCAGTGTTCACTTTTTTTTAAAAACCTGGACTAGATTACGTTGCAGAACACCAGTTTTTTAATGTTTAGGCCTTTAATAAACACATTTATGAATTGAATGGTTGGTATTATAGTTTGTTTGTAACCAATTATTAAAATAAATAAGACACTCGCGGTTGTGTATTATTGTGAATAAATCACGAGAAGGACTCTGTACTCTGCTACGAGTCGTGCCTAATTACACCTCTTTTCCATAATTTATTCATAATAATGCACAATAATGCTCTTGTACCTTAGTGCTTTAATAAGATACAGTTTTGGAACATTTTAATAATACTGGATATGGCTTCTGTTACTGTAGCCCATCCAACTCAAGGTTAATGTGGTCTTGCATGAGGGATAACAAATACAGAGATTATTATCTGTTTAAGATGTATGAGGTTGAACGATTTGCTTTATTTAACTGTTATTTCATCAAAAGGTGTGTGTGTGTGTGTGTGTGTGTGTGTGTATTTGTGTCCATCTGTCTGTCTCTCCGTCCGTCTTTGCAGACTGTAGACCGACCTAAGGACTGGTACAAGACGATGTTTAAACAGATTCATATGGTCCATAAAGCTGGTGAGAAATTTAGTTTTACCGCCTGCCCTAAAAACATTAAGCTTCACAGCAGCATCTGTCTGCTTCATGTTTACATTTATTTAGAATAATCTATAAAACATTTAGGGGCGACACGGTGGCTTAGTGGTTAGCATGTTCTCCTCTCAGCGCTAGGGATTCCCGGTTCAAATCCCCATCTGGGTGGAGTTTCCATGTTCTCCCCATGTTCGCATGGGTTTCCTCCGGGTTCTCCGGTTTCCTCCCACAGTCCAAAAACATGGATCAAGTTAATTGAGTTCTCCAAATTGCCCCATATAGAGTGTGTTTGAGTGAGTGAGTGTGTGCCCAGCGATGGATTGGCGCCCTGTCCTGGGTGTATCTGCCCAGCGCCCGAGACGTTCTCCCCTGTATGGGCATGGGGAACCCCACCGTGACCCTAATAGAGGATGAAGCGGGTGATAATGAATGAATGAATAGAAAACATTTAAATGACATAATAATAATAATAATAATAATAATAATAATAATACCCTAAATGATAAATACATCAGGGCGGCACAGTGGCTTAGTGGTGGCATGTTCTCCTCTCAGCACTAAGGATTCCCGGTTCGAATCCCCATCTGGGTGGAGTTTCCATGTTCTCCCCGTGTCTGCATGGGTTTCCTCTGGGTTCTCCGGTTTCCTCTCACAGTCCAAAAACATGGAATCAAGGTCAAATGAATTCTTCAAATTGTCCCATATTTTTTGTGTGAGTGAGTGTATGCCCAGCGATGGATTGTCGCCCTGTCCTGGGTGTATCTGCCCAGCGCCTGAAACGTTCTCCCCTGGATGGGCATGGGGAACCCACCACAACCCTAGTAGAGGATAAAAGTGGAGGATAATGGATGGGTGGTAAATAAATTGTTATCTATTTAGTCTTGAGTTTTTTATTCAGTGAGGTAATAATAATGTATAATTTTGTCTGTTATCTTTTTTTCTGATTGTGAGACTCTGACTTTTCTATCTTTGCCTATTTTTTTATTTAATGTATATATTTGTGCATGTGTGTTTAACAGATGATGACTATGGATACACTGATGCATACAGTGCAGCCTGCCCTGTTTTGAATAACGGTATGTCCTTGAGAATTGTCTGAGTTTGTATTTGTAGTTTATTATTTTAGTTGTATTTGTAGTTTATTATTTTAGTTGTATTTGAAGTTGGTATTTTAGTGATGTAAAGCAAATACAAAGTGTTTGCAATATTCCCAAAATGCCTTGAAAATTATAATATCACCTTTTCGCACTGTACTTCTGTTCAGGCTGGCGTCTTTGTGAGCAGTCTATATCAGGGGGTCAAACTCAATTGCCCCGGGGGCCAAATCTCAAAGCACACTTTATGTGGTGGGCCAAACAGGATAAATATTTATTGAACGCACTAAAAGTAAATGTTTTCTGAACATGAACAGGAATAAAAACAGACAGGAATATTATTCCACCAGAAATAAACTCCAACTTTATATAACTTAAATATATATATATATATATATATATATATATATATATATATATATATATATATATATATATATCATCCATTATCTTATGCTTTATCCTCTATTAGGGTCACGGGGGGTCCACATACCCATCCACGGGAGTTTCAGACGCTGGGCAGATACAGGACAGGTCTATCACTGGGCGCACACACACACACTCTATATGGGGCAATTGAGAGTATTCAGTTTACCTTAAATACATATTTTTGTGGGAGAAAACCGGAGAACCCGGAGGTATTTGAAGTTCGAGGTTCAGATTCATTAACTCTTTACAGTTTCTTTTTTAACATTCTGCTGTCGTCTGTTTCTCAGAGAACTTTGATCCCGTCCATGCTCATCCTCCACCGCAAACACATACCTACCGGCCGCTGTCGCGAAACACTATTGAGCCGGGAAGAGCCCCACCTCCTCGAGAAGCCAGCCCTGTCCCCCCTCCTCCTCCACCCATGCCCTCGCTCCTTCAGCTCCGCTCACGAGATTTTGACCGCGAGAAGGAGCAGCCACATGATCCGTAAGACTGATGTTACATTTTATATCTTTATCCTCCACCCTTTTTCCTGTATCCAATAACAGCCCATTGAACAATGTGCAACAAGGTTAGCACGTTCGCCGATCAGCACTAGGGATTCCTGGTTCAAATAACAATCTGGGTGGAATTTCCATGTTCTCCCCGTGGGTTCTCCTCCGAGGTAATTTGGATGTTCTAAATTGCCCTATATAGAGTGTATGTGTCTGTGGGAATAAGTGTGCCCAACAATATTGGTGCCCTGTCCTGGGTATATCTGCCCAGCATCCGAAAGCTCTCCCCTTGTTGTGCATGGGGAACCTTTGTGTGTGTGTGTGTGTGTGTGTGTGTGAATATTATATATATATATATATATATATATATATATATATATATATATATATATATATATATATATATATATATAATAGGGGTTCCCTGTTCGAATCCCAATATGGGTGGAGTTTTCATGTTCTCCCCCCATGTCTGTGTGGGTTTCCTCCGGGTTCTCCGGTTTCCGGATCAAGTACCATTGAGTTCTCCAAATTGCCCATATAGAGTGTGTTTATGTGTGTGTGTTTGTGTGAGTGAATGTGTGTCCAGTGATAGTTTGGCGCCCTGTCCTGGGTGTATCTGCCCAGCGCATGAAACGTTCTCCCCTGGATGGGCATGACCCTAGTAGAGGATAACGCAGATGATAATATATATATATATATATATATATATATATATATATATATATATATATATATATATATATATATATATATATCATTGTTCTGTTATCCTTCTGGATTGCCCATTTGACCTTCAGCAAACTGCAAACAGACAGCAATGCACTACTTGAAAAGGCTTTTTTCATGCAGTTCTGCTGTGTACCTTCTGTTAATGTTCTCCTGTATGTGTTCTGCTGATGGTGAGCCGATGTGAGAAAGACCTGCATAGAGGTTACGTTTGGTTGCTTGGTGATCTGATAGTGATCTAATATGAGAGTTGCTCTTGACTCAAATGTTCTTTTTCAGTAAATGAGTATTAACATCTCTTCTTTTTGGTTGGTGTGACATTTACCACTCAGAATGATGTAATAATCATTTTCATTAATAAATAAATGACATTTATTTTTGTCTCATTTCTTTAATTTGCTTTACTTTGATTAGTGGAATAACTCACCATTGCACTGTAGTTATTAAATCTCTTTTTAGCATGCCGGTTCATTTCTATTGTTTTCTTCTGTAAGTAATGAGTGGAGTCCCCCGGATCGTAAAGTGGACACACGACGGTATCGCGCCGAGCCGCGCAGCATCTTTGAGTATGAACCGGGAAGATCCTCCATCCTGGAACACGAGAGGCCGGTAAGTTAAAAAAGCAACAAACATAAACGCTGACTAAATCTGACCTCAGGTTATTATTTTTATTATTTTTGCACTCGCTTTTTATTACATTTAATTGTTTCTGAATCTGTTAGATCAATGTCTTTTATTTCAAATGTTTAATAAACAGTTTTAAATAGTTTGTTATGATCATAAATGTACTTTATGATGCTGCTTTCTTTTTAATAATCAGATTTTAACAGAAATTTATGGAGGGTTATTTTTCTAAGCAGTCAAGAATTTTGCGTGTGTATGTTTTAGTGTGCGTATTTTTGTGTTTGTGTGTGTGTGTGTGTGTGTGTGTATGTGTATGTTTTGTGTGTGTGTGTGTGTTTGTGTATGTGTATGTTTTGTGTGTGTGTGTGTGTGTGTGTGTGTGTGTGTGTGTGTGTGGGTGTGTGTGTATACACACAATCAGCTGTGTTTGGTCTCTCAGCGTTTTTTTTCTGTGCAGCTCTGCAGTTCTGAAGAATGTTTTTTTAAAGGTTAGACTCAGTAAATGAAGCTGATAAACACAACATTTCCCATGAGCCTTTGAGCAAAGCAGCAAGAACCACAGCAGAAAGAGCGAAGTTTTAAAAAATCAGTTAGAGAAGGAAAATAAATATACTGAGAGACGGAGAAAAGAGATAAAAACAAGACGGAGATACGAAGAAAACACCAGTAAGAAAGACAGAGAGAAGGCGAGACAGTGTGAAACAGGGTAAGACGGGTTAGAGACGGAGCGAGATGAGGTGAGACAGGGTGAGAGAGTAAGGCAGGGTGACACAAGGTGAGACGGGTTAGAGACGGAGCGAGATGAGGTGAGACAGGGTGAGAGAGTAAGGCAGGGTGACACAAAGTGAGACGGGTTAGAGATGGAGCGAGATGAGGTGAGACAGGGTGAGAGAGTAAGGCAGGGTGACACAAGGTGAGACGGGTTAGAGACGGAGCGAGATGAGGTGAGACAGGGTGAGAGAGTAAGGCAGGGTGACACAAGGGTGAGACAAATGGAGACAGGGCAAGACAGAGTTAGACAGGGGAAGACAGGGTGAGACGGAGGGAGACAGGGTGAGACAGTGTGAGACAGGAAAAGACAGAGTTAGACAGGGAAATACAGGGTGAGACAGGGCGAGACAGTGTGAGATAGGGTTAGACGGAGCGAAACAGTGTGAGACAAGGTGAGATAGGGTGAGAGAGTAAGATAGGGAGAGACTTGGTGAGACAGGGTGAGAGAGTGAGACAGGGTGAGAGACTTGGTGAGACAGTATGAGACAGGAGGACTGAGATAGATGACTGAAAGACACAAAGAAAGGGTCTAAGCAGGTCGATATAAAACCCCTGCCTCCTGCCGCAGCACAGACTCAACACTGCACTGCAACTCAGAACAAACACTGTGACCTTTAGAAGTGCTCATCCAGACCATAATATCACCCATCAGCCTGAAAACCTCCCAGAGAAACGAAGAGGAGCAGCGTTCTATCAGCACAGTACACACATACTGAAATACACACATTGCTACACACAATCTGCTACACACAAGCACACTGACCATCACAGTGCTATACACACACTGCAACACACACACACACTGATACACACATACACACTGATATACACACACAAACTTATACACGCACTGATACACACACAGGGATACACACACTAATACACAGTGCTACACACACAAACAAGCGTATTCACTAGGGCTGTATTCAACTAAAGATTTTCATAGTCGAATCTGATTCGTCAGATTTTCCCTATAGTCGACTGATAGTCGAATCAGTTAAAATTTCACCACAAGATGGCGCTAAGGGCGTAGTTTTTAAAAAATATATATATTTTTATATTTTACTTGTTTTTCTAACAAAAGAAAACCTTTTTTTTTTTGTTTTTCTTTTTTCTTTTTTTTTCTAGAAATTAGGATGATTTTATTTGACAAAAGGCTATATATATAACGAAAACAAAGACATTTCATGTAAAAACTAATGCTTAGCAGCAGCCATGGGCACCCCCATGTGGTCAAAATGGTACATTCGACTATGAGTTTCATAGTCGACTACGGTTCTCCGAATCGAATCTTCGAATCAGCGAATATTGCAGCTCACCCCTAGTATTCACACAATGAAACACACACTGCGACATACATACACAAACACACACTAATATACACATGCTAATACACACTGCTACACACATACAAACCCATACACAAAGTATAAAGTATCATCAAAACATGCACTTACACACACATTGCTACAAACTGCTACACACACACTACTACACACTCATACACACTTTCACACACTGCTACACACATACAAACCCATACACAAAGTCTAAAGTATCATCAAAACATTCATTTATACACACATTTATACAAAATGCTACACACACACATACACACACACACACACACACACACACACTTTCACACACTGCTACACACTGCTACACACATACAAACCCATACACAAAGTCTAAAGTATAATCAAAAAACGCACTTATACACACATTGCTACACACACAGTGTTACACACACACTTTCACACACTGCTACACACATACAAACCCATACACAAAGTATAAATTATCATCAAAACATGCATTTATACACACATTGATACAAACAAACTGCTAACACACACTGTCACACACACACACACACACACACACACACACACACACTTATTCACACATTGCTACAGACAAACTGCTCCATCCCCCCACACACACACATACACACACACACACACACACACACACACACACACACACACACACACACACACACACACACACTTTGACACACTGATACACACATACAAACCCATACACAAAGTATAAATTATCATCAAAACATGCACACATTTATACAAACTGCTACACACACACACACACACACACACACACACACACACACACACACACACACACACTGCTACATACACCTGCTTTATCACTCTTGAAAAAACACGGAGCTCTGCTGCCCTCTGGAGGAATACAGGGCGAGGTGCAGCTTTAGTGCATGAGCGCTCAGAACAGCAAACGCTTCGTTTCAAACAGAACAGAATCTTTCATTCTTCGCCATCATGCCTTTAATAATCCAGTTCTCTTCATTTCTCCCACCCCCCTCCCTCTCTCTCTTTTTCTCTTTCTCTACCTCCCTCTCTCGCTCTCCATGGTTCCATGCAGCAGGGATTTGATTTAACAGATGATGTGATAGATTTAGAGAACGAGCCTTGGTTTAAGTTCTTTTCAGAGCTGGAGTTTGGGCGACCGGTAAGTGGGCGAGTGAGGGGCCCGTGTGTGCCGTGCTGTGGGACTGCAGACTGGCATGTGCCAATAGATTATTTTTTTTTGTTCCAACACCACATTTCACCAGTTTTAACTTCAACCAATAGAATTACAAAGCAGTTTAGATTGACTCTATATTTTTTTTAAACTTCATTTTTTTACAGCAACTGACCAAAACTGAACATCATTTATTCGTTTATTATCTTCCACTTTAGCCTCTACTAGGGATGGGGCGGGTGGGGGAGGGGGTTCCAGATGACGATCCAGGGAAGACCTTTGGCACTGGGCAGATACACCCAGGATATGACGCCAATCCATCATTGGGTACACTCACTCACACAAACACACTATATGGGGCAATTTGGAGCATTCAATTGACCTTAAATCCATGTTTTTTGACTGTGAGAGGAAATGGAGAACCTGGAGGAAACCCAATGTGGGTTTTTATGTTCTCTACATGTCTGCATGGGTTTCCTCCGGGTTCTCCGGTTTCCTCCCACAGTCCAAAAACATGGATTCAAGATAAATTGAATGCTTCAAATTGCCCCATATACAGTAGAGTGTGTTTGTGTGTGTGTCTGTGTAAGTGAGTGAGTGTGTGCCCAGTGATAGATTGGCGTCCTGTCCTGGATGTATCTGCTCAGCGCCCGAAACGTTCTCCCCTGAATGGGCATGGGGAACCTCCCCCGCGACCCTAATAGAGAATAGTTGTTATGATTCATTAGGGTGATGTAAAAGTTGCATTAGTTTTAATTAACAGTTGTACAGTAGCGGAATTAAAGGGAAAGTTGCCTCTGTGCTGAAGGACGTGTAGTTTAGTATAAATAATATATAATGAATCTTTAGCTGTTATATCTTTTTTTTAGGTGTTATCTTTGTTTAGCTGTTATATCTTTTTTTTTTTAGGTGTTATCTTTGTTTAGCTGTTATATCTTTTTTTTTTTAGGTGTTATCTTTGTTTAGCTGTTATATCTTTTTTTTAGGTGTTATCTTTGTTTAGGTGTTATATCATTTTTTTAGGTGTTATCTTTGTTTAGCTGTTATATCTTTTTTTTAGGTGTTTAGGTGTTATATCTTTTTTTTTTTTTAGGTGTTATCTTTGTTTAGCTGTTATATCTTTTTTTTGGGTGTTATCTTTGTTTAGGTGTTATATCTTTTTTTTTTTAGGTGTTATCTTTGTTTAGGTGTTATATCTTTTTTTTTTTTAGGTGTTATCTTTGTTTAGCTGTTATATCTTTTTTTTAGGTGTTATCTTTGTTTAGCTGTTATATCTTTTTTTTAGGTGTTATCTTTGTTTAGGTGTTATATCTTTTTTTTAGGTGTTATCTTTGTTTAGCTGTTATATCTTTTTTTTAGGTGTTTAGGTGTTATATCTTTTTTTTTTTTTAGGTGTTATCTTTGTTTAGCTGTTATATCTTTTTTTTAGGTGTTATCTTTGTTTAGGTGTTATATCTTTTTTTTTTTTTAGGTGTTATCTTTGTTTAGCTGTTATATCTTTTTTAGGTGTTATCTTTGTTTAGGTGTTATATCTTTTTTTTTTTTTAGGTGTTATCTTTGTTTAGCTGTTATATCTTTTTTAGGTGTTATCTTTGTTTAGCTGTTATATCTTTTTTAGGTGTTATCTTTGTTTAGGTGTTATATCTTTTTTTTTTTTAGGTGTTATCTTTGTTTAGGTGTTATATCTTTTTTTTTTTTAGGTGTTATCTTTGTTTAGCTGTTATATCTTTTTTTTTTTTTTTAGGTGTTATCTTTGTTTAGGTGTTATATCTTTTTTTTTTTTAGGTGTTATCTTTGTTTAGGTGTTATATCTTTTTTTTTTTTTAGGTGTTATCTTTGTTTAGGTGTTATATCTTTTTTTTTTTTTTAGGTGTTATCTTTGTTTAGGTGTTATATCTTTTTTTTTTAGGTGTTATCTTTGTTTAGGTGTTATATCTTTTTTTTTTTTTAGGTGTTATCTTTGTTTAGGTGTTATATCTTTTTTTTTTTTTAGGTGTTATCTTTGTTTAGCTGTTATATCTTTTTTTTAGGTGTTATCTTTGTTTAGGTGTTATATCTTTTTTTTTTTTAGGTGTTATCTTTGTTTAGGTGTTATATCTTTTTTTTTTTTCAGGTGTTATCTTTGTTTAGGTGTTATATCTTTTTTTTAGGTGTTATCTTTGTTTAGGTTTTATATATATATTTTTTTAGGTGTTATCTTTGTTTAGGTGTTATATCTTTTTTTTAGGTGTTATCTTTGTTTAGGTGTTATATCTTTTTTTTTTTAGGTGTTATCTTTGTTTAGGTGTTATATCTTTTTTTTAGGTGTTATCTTTGTTTAGGTTTTATATATATATTTTTTTAGGTGTTATCTTTGTTTAGGTGTTATATCTTTTTTTTAGGTGTTATCTTTGTTTAGGTGTTATATCTTTTTTTTTTTTTAGGTGTTATCTTTGTTTAGGTGTTATATCTTTTTTTTAGGTGTTATCTTTGTTTAGGTGTTATATCTTTTTTTTAGGTGTTATCTTTGTTTAGGTGTTATATATATATTTTTTTAGGTGTTATCTTTGTTTAGGTGTTATATCTTTTTTTTAGGTGTTATCTTTGTTTAGGTGTTATATCTTTTTTTTTTTAGGTGTTATCTTTGTTTAGGTGTTATATCTTTTTTTTAGGTGTTATCTTTGTTTAGGTGTTATATCTTTTTTTTTTTTTAGGTGTTATCTTTGTTTAGGTGTTATATCTTTTTTTTAGGTGTTATCTTTGTTTAGGTGTTATATCTTTTTTTTAGGTGTTATCTTTGTTTAGGTGTTATATATATATTTTTTTAGGTGTTATCTTTGTTTAGGTGTTATATCTTTTTTTTAGGTGTTATCTTTGTTTAGGTGTTATATCTTTTTTTTTTTAGGTGTTATCTTTGTTTAGGTGTTATATCTTTTTTTTTAGGTGTTATCTTTGTTTAGGTTTTATATATATATTTTTTTAGGTGTTATCTTTGTTTAGGTGTTATATCTTTTTTTTAGGTGTTATCTTTGTTTAGGTGTTATATCTTTTTTTTTTTTAGGTGTTATCTTTGTTTAGCTGTTATATCTTTTTTTTAGGTGTTATCTTTGTTTAGGTTTTATATATATATTTTTTTAGGTGTTATCTTTGTTTAGGTGTTATATCTTTTTTTTTTTTAGGTGTTATCTTTGTTTAGGTGTTATATCTTTTTTTTTTTTTAGGTGTTATCTTTGTTTAGGTGTTATATCTTTTTTTTAGGTGTTATCTTTGTTTAGGTGTGACTCACACACGGCTTTGATTTGGCTTGCTTTTATTGTTTACTTGTCAACTTTGAGACAAGACAAGTAAACAAGCCCCTCCCCCACACACACAAACAAATTAACATACATTTACAATATATAGACAAAAGTATGAGGACATTTATGTAAATCCTCAATTGTTTTATTCCGTCCAATTGCCACAACTTCATTAAATTTAGCACCTCGTTTTGTATTTTACACGGAATCCCAAACTGTGGGTTTTCTCTGGGTTCTCTGGTTTCCTCCGACAGTCCAAAAACCTGGATTCAAGGTAAATCGAATGCTCTAAATTGCCCCATATAGTGTGTGTTTGTATGTCTGTGTGAGTGAGTGTGTGTCCAGTGATAGATTGGCATCCTGTCCTGGGTGTATCTGCCCAGCGCCCGAAACGTTCTCCCCTGAAAGGCGTGGGGAACCCCCCCACGACCCTAATAGAAGATAAAGCAGAAGATAATAGATGCATGGATATATGAGTGGAAGGCAGCATGTGGCTTAGTGGTGAGCATGTCTGCCTCTCAGGGCTTGGGATCCAGGTTCAGATCCCAATCTGTGGGTTTCCGGTTCTCCGGGATCTCCGGTTTCCTCCCACAGTCCAAAAAAATGGATTCAAGGTATATTGAATACTATAAATTGCCCCATATAGTCAGTATGTGTGAGTGAGTGTGTGCCCAGTGATAGATTGGTGTCCTGTCCTGGGTGTATCTGCCCGGCATCCAAAACGTTCTCCTCTGGATGGGCATGAGGAACCCCCCTGTGATCCTTGTAGAGTATAAAGCCAAAGATAATAAATAAATCAATAAATTTTGTTGGAAGGGGATACCCCTGTCCTCCTCCCATTCTCAGTGAGGCATCTGGATACATGAGACGGGCTATTTTTTGTTTTCGCTGTGGTGACTCCCTGGGATGAACTAGAATGCAGATTCTGAAGCAGGTCAATGTGTCCAACGTCATTGTCCGACCTTTCAAACACTCATCAGGGAATTTTCCCAGACTTACCCTGAAATCTGTAAACAGACTTTCCAGATGAGTTGGAGCTGCTACAGCTACAAAAAGGGAAACCGACTTGGATTATGATGTCATAAAAGCTCCTGCAGGTGTAATAAGTCGGTGTCCCAATGCTTTTGTCCATATACTGTATACACGTACCCACTGATGGCTTTGATGTTTTGCTTTCTGAAGGCACTGATTTGACACCTTTTAACAGCAACCCCCTGTGTGTGTGTGTGTGTGTGTGTGTGTGTGTGTGTGAGACAGATTTTCCATGCTCTAATATTGTTGCTTTTGTTCACCTGTCTTTTTCCCATGACGCACCTGCTTCTCCACCTCATCTCCACATTCCTCCTGCTTCACTCCTCCGCTCGGCGTCCAGCCTCCTAAAAAAAGGCTGGATTACACCCCTGACTGCTCCACCCACTCCCACACCCAGGTAACGCCACCCTGCCCTCCTCCATTTGTCTGTCCAGCCAAACGTCAGTACATCCATGCACACATCATCCAACCGATTATCATCCAACATCAAACGTACAATCTATAAACCACATGTATATTCCATTTATTATCCAGTATCTATCTATTCATCCATCCATCATACATTTGTGATAAATTCATTATTGGTGGATTATCAGCATCATTGTCATTATCCAGAACACTAACTTATAATAATTAGACAAATTTACTAATACAATTCACATTTTTGGATTATTTTATTTTATAATGAATTTATTTTATATGGGCGGCACAGTATCTTAGTGGTTAGCATGTTCTCCTCTCGGCGCTAGGGATTCCCGGTTCGAATCCCAATCTGGATGGAGTTTCCATGTTCTCCTTGTGTTCGCATGAGTTTTCTGAGGATGTGGTAGCTCAGTGATTGGATAACACTCCAAGGTTGTTGGTTTAAATCCCACGTCCACTGATGTTACCAATGTGGGTCCTTAAGCAAGACCCTTAACCCTCATTGATCCATGAGGTTCTGTATGCATAACTTTATGTTCTGACTCCAACCAACAAGTTAGGATGCTTTTTATAAAGGCGTCTGCTAAGTAAACACATATATATGTCTTTCCTGGGTTCTTCTGTTCTCAAGTCCAAAAACATGGATTTAAGGTAAATTGCCCCTATATGAATTCCATTCATTCATTATCTTCTGCTTCATCCTCTATTAGGGTCGCAGGGGGTTCCCCATGCCCATCCAGGGGAGAACGTTTCGGGCGCTGGGCAGATAGACCCAGTACAGGACGCCAATGAATTGCTGGGCACACACTCACTCACACAGACACACTCTATATGAGGAAATTTGGAGAACTCAATTGACTTGAACCATGTTTTTGGACTGTGGGAGGAAACCGGAGAACCCGGAGAAAACCCACGCGGACACGGGGAGAACATGGAAACTCCACCCAGATTGGGATTAGAACCTGGAATCTCTAGTGTTTAGAGGAGAACATGCTAACCACTAAGCCGCCCCTAAGCCAACCGTGCCGTCTGCCCCCTAGAGAAATTGCAAGGTATATTTCAAGGTAAATTGCCCCAAGGCAAATTGCCTCTAAATTACCCTGATATTGTGTGTGCCTGTGAATGCCCAGCAATGCGGAACCCCACTGCAACCCTAGTCGAGGATTATGTGGAAGATAATGAAACGAGACGAGATTATAGTTTTTAACATTTCTGAGTCTGAATGTCGATCTGAAGGCGCGTTACAAAGTTGCCCCTCCATGACTTTACCAAAAAGTCACAATTTAAAATCCCTTTAAACCTTTTGTCCATTACATTTCAGAAGCTTCATGTTCAATAGGGTTTGCATCGGTGTTCTCAGTGAACTTGGCCTGCGGTGGTACATACTGAGTCTGTCAAGGATCAAAAGCAAATTAGCAGAGCCTCCACCCACGCCTCCACTCATGTTCTCTCTTCTGCAATTACTGAGTTCTCCCACTTTATTCCACTGCACACTCCAAGACCTGCATCCCCTCATCCCCTCAGCTCACAAACCCTCTGGCTATTTCAGCAGGTACCACTTCAGTTCCCGCCGGAAGATCAAGACGTGGTACCACCCACATGCCGGCTCTCCCCCTGAACCCTATTCATTTAATTGATGTAGAAATGCATTGACATGTCTGCTCTTTTCTGCTTCCCATCCTTCACTGTCTCGGTCGCAGCGTGTTATTACAGAGAACACACACACACACACACACACACACACACACACACAAACACACACACATATATATATTCATTCATTCATTCATTCATTATCTCCCGCTTTATCCTCTATTAGGGTCGCGGTGGGGTTCCCCATGCCCATCCAGGGGAGAATGTCTCGGGCGCTGGGCAGATACACCCAGGACAGGGCGCCAATCCATCGCTGGGTACACACTCACACACTCAAACACACTCTATATGGGGCAATTTAGAGAACTCAATTAACTTGATCCATGTTTTTGGACTGTGGGAGGAAACCGGAGAACCCGGAGGAAACCCACGCGGACACGGGGAGAACATGGAAACTCCACCCAGATGGGGATTCGAACCGGGAATCCCTAGCGCTGAGAGGCGAACATGCTATTGCACGGTGGCTTTGTGGTTACGGTGGCATGTTCTCCTCACAGTGCTCGAATCCCATTCTGGGTCGAGTTTTCCCCGTGTTTGTGTGGGTTTCCTCCGGGTTCTCCGGTTTCCTCTGGGTGGAGTTTCCATGTTCTCCCCGTGTCCGGGTTCTCCGGTTTCCTCCCACAGTCCAAAAACATGGATCAAGTTAATTGAGTTCTCTAAATTGCCCCGTATAGAGTGTGTTTGAGTGTGTGAGTGTGTGCCCAGCGATAGATTGGTGTTCTGTCCTGGGTGTATCTGCCCAGCGCCCGAAACGTTCTCCCCTGGATGGGCATGGGGAACCCCCCCCCCACGACCCTAGTAGAGGATTAAATGGAAGATAATGGATGAATATATATATATGTATATATATATGCCCATCCAGGGGAGAACGTTTCGGGCACTGGGCAGATACACCCAGGACAGGATGCCAGTCTATTTCTGAGTACATATACACTTAAAACACAAAGACCCATATTACAGTATATAGGGGCATTTTAGAACATTCAGTATTCATCCAATTGATGTATAAATGCATTGACATGTCTGCTCGTCATTACAGCTCATTATATTTCCATTCTGCACTTTTCTGCTTGCCGTCCTTCACTGTCTCTTTTCACGCCTTGCTCGGTCGCAGCGTGTTATTGCACACGCATCACACATCACATGACTCATCATATCCCTGCTGATCATTCACCTATATTGTACTGCTAGCAGATGCTGCTCACCCCTTTGTGATTTCAGCACATATGGAGAAATTTACTTACAATTGACTTTAAAGTACTTAAAATGTATTATATCGATATCTGTACTCTTACAGGCAGCACAGTGGCTTAGTGGTTAGCATGTTCTCCTCTCAGCACTAGGAATTCCGGGTTCAAATCCCAATCTGGGTGGAGTTTTCATGTTCTCTCCGTGTCCGCGTGGGTTTCCTCCGGGTTCTCCAGTTTCCTCCAACAGTCCAAAAACATGGATCAAGGTCAATTGAATTCTCCAAATTGCCCCATATGTTTGTGTGCGTGTCTGTGTCTTTGTGAGTGAGTGTGCCCAGTGATAGATTGGTGTGCTGTCCTGGGTGTATCTGCCCAGCGATCCTAATAGAGGATAAAGCGGTAGATTATATATATATATATATATATATATATATATATATATATATATATATATATATATATATATATATATATATATATATGGCCATCTTTAGCACGTTCGCCTCTCAGCGCTAGGGATTCCTGGTTCGAATCCCAATCTGGTTGGAGTTTCCATGTTCTCCCCGTGTCCGCGTGGGTTTCCTCCGGGTTCTCCGGTTTCCTTCCACAGTCCAAAAACATGGATCAAGGTCAATTGGGTTCTCCAAATTTCCCCATATAGAGTGTGTCTGTGTGTGTGAGTGTGTGCCCAGTGATATTGGCGTCCTGTCCTGGGTGTATCTGCCAACCTTCAGATTGACAGCCCAACGCCCTAACCACTGAGCTACCACTCCCCACACACACACACACACACACACACACACTCCCACACACATGATTTATTGGCTCTGTTTCCATTTGGCCAACTTGCCCCATAGAGAGATAGCACTCAACTAACTGACGTTTGGGATTTGGGTCATGCATTAACCAAAAGTCCTCTCAGCGCTAGGGATTCCCGGTTCAATTCCCAACTTGGGTGGAGTTTCCATCTTCTCCCCGTGTCCCTGTGGGTTTCCTCCGGGTTCTCCGGTTTCCTTCCACAGTCCAAAAACATGGATCAAAGTCAATTGAATTCTCCAGATTGCCCCATATAGTGTGTGTCTGTGTGTGTGAGTGTGTGCCCAGTGATATTGGCGTCCTGTCCTGGGTGTATCTGCCAAGCGCCCAAAACGTTCTCCCCTGGAAGACATGGGGAACCCCCCCACGACCCTAATATAGGATAAAGCGGAAGATAATGGATGGATATATATATATATATATATATATATATATATATATATATATATATATATATATATATATATATATATATACAGTATATATGGTTGGTTGCCACAACTGCTATATTCCCACATAAAAAATGTTTTCACAACTGCTATAATTCTTTATAAAAATAACTTTAGTTTAATAAGTTTCCTGATGTTCCTGGAGTCACCACGCTGCTATACTTTATTGTTATATAAGAGAATGTTCTAATTGCTTTTCATTGATGCGTCATAAAACCTGAATAATGCAATTCGAAGCCAAAAGTCAGTCATGAAAAGTAAACTCGATTGCTATGACACCAAACTACGACCCCAAATACATCCAAGCACAAAGTCGAAATCTGCTTCTCCATCTCAAGTAAGAGGAAATAACACAGCGCAGGATCTCTTCACATCACGCTGACGTCTCCATGTTGTGTTATGGATGTTGTGTTGTCATTTGAAGGAACTCTTCTGGAATTTACCCCGTTACCCCCTGCTGAGGGCTCTATAAAGCCTCCTCTTTCCTAAATCAGGTCAGAGGTCATTGTCTAGGCAGCGTACGAGTGGAGGGGGGAGTGTGCGGGGTGGAACTACAGTGGATTTCATCCTTCTGCATGTGAGCAGAGGGGGAAGGTTTTGAGCGTGGCACTCTGTTGAAGAGCAGCGTCAGCCCTCTTTGTTTCCAGCATCTCACTCCCCTTTTCTCTTTTCTGCAGACGTCACTTTATCGGGCACCTTCAGAACGGCCTGAGAGCGCCTCCAGGTGAGTCCGCTTCCTCTTCTTCGAGGTTTTCTCGCAGTGCGGGGGCTTCGTCAGCCGCCGGTTGGGTTTTGCATGAGAGAAGCTCATACTGACCTTTGCTGTTCTCTGGTAATCTCAGTGATGCTCTGTAGGTTTGTGCTCACATTCTTTTCCCTCTGAACTCATAAGGCTGTGTGAGGGAGATCACACCGGGGGCATCAGAATACACTGTCATCTGTTTATAAATGTTTATCATTTTTCTTTCATTATTTTTTTCTTTATAAGAATTTTTTTTATTTTATTTAATGCAATGTATGTTGTCTGATTATAAAAACAGATACCGTCCATAGTTTTGAATTGAATTTACTTAAGCATAATTTAAATATATCATTATCATCATTATCACCCGCTTTATCCTCTATTAGGGTCGCGGTGGGGTTCCCCATACCCATCCAGGGGAGAACGTCTCGGGCGCTGGGCAGATAGACCCAGGACAGGGCGCCAATCCATCGCTGGGCACGCACTCACTCACACAGACACACTCTATATGGGGCAATTTGGAGAATTCAATTAACTTGATCCATGTTTTTGGACTGTGGGAGGAAACCGGAGAACCCGGAGGAAACCCACGCGGACACGGGGAGAACATGGAAACTCCACCCAGATGGGGATTCGAACCGTGAATCCCTAGTGCTGAGAGGCGAACGTGCTAACCACTAAGCCACCGTGCCGCCAATTTAAATATATATTTTCCATATATGAGTGATTATTTTCTTATAAAACCAATAATACATCATTTTTATTATTTAATTTCTTATACAAACCTGATACCTAGAATTTATTTTTCTTTAATGCAGTGTATGTTGTCTGATTGTAGAAACAGACAAACTGTTCATGGTTTTGAATTGAGTTGACTTAAGCATAATTCATTTATATTTTTGACATATATGAGTGATTTTTTTTCCTCTCTAAAACCAATAATACAGCATTTATCATAAATAAATTAAATACAAATACAAATCTTATACCTAGAAAAAAAATCTTTATTATTGTCTTTAATTCCATGTATTTTGTCGATTATTGAAACAGAGAAACTGTTCATTGTTTTGAATTGAATTGATTATATATAATTCAAATAGATATTTCACATATATGAGTGTTTTTCTTGCTTATAAAACCAATAATACGGCATTTATTATTAATTATCTTATACACCTAGAAAATTTTTTTTTATTATTGTCTTTAAAGCAATATATGTTGTCTGATTGTAGAAATAGAGACACTGTTCATTGTTTTGAAGTAAGTTGACTTAAGCATAATTTAAATATATATATTTCAGATAATGGGTGGCTTAGTGGTTAGCACGTTCGAATCTCCATCTGGGTGGAGTTTCCATGTTCTCCCCGTGTCCGCGTGGGTTTCCTCCGGGTTCTCCGGTTTCCTCCCACAGTCCAAAAACATGGATCAAGTCAATTGAATTCCCCAAATTGCCCCATATAGAGTGTGTGTGTGTGAGTGAGTGTGTGCCCAGCGATGGATTGGCGCCCTGTCCTGGGTCTATCTGCCCAGCGCCCGAAACGTTCTCCCCTGGATGGGCATGGGGAACCCCACCGCGACCCTTCTAGAGGATAAAGTGGGAGATAATGAATGAATGAATATTTCATATATATGAGTGATTTTTTTTCACCCAAACTAATAATAATGTAACCAATAATACAGCATTTATTATTAAATAACTTATATAAACCTTATACCTACATTTTAAAAAAAATATTTTCTTTAATGCCATGTATGTTGTCTGATTGTAAAAACAGAGAAACTGTTCATTGTTTTAAATTGACTTAAGCATAATTTAAACATATATATATATAGAGAGAGAGAGTGAAGGGCACGGTGGCTTAGTGGTTAGCATGTTCTCCTCTCAGCACTAGGGATTCCCGGTTCGAATCCCAATCTGGGTGGAGTTTCCATGTTCTCCGCGTGTCCGGGTTCTCCGGTTTCCTCCCACAGTCCAAAAACATGGATCAAGGTCAATTGAATTCTCCAAATTACCCCATATAGAGTGTGTCTGTGTGAGTGAGTGTGTATCCAGTGATAGATTGGCGTCCTGTCCTGGGTGTCTCAGCCCAGTGTCTGAAACGTTCTCCCCTGGATGGGCATGGGGAACCCCCCGCGACCCTAGTAGAGGATAAATTCGGAAGATAATGGATGAATGGATGATAAGAGGAGGCAGATCCAGAGATTGTCCAGTAGGTCAGAGTCAGTGTCTTGTACTGAATGCAGCAGCTACAGGGAGCCAATGGAGAGAGAGGAGTAATGGAGTCACATGACTTCACTTGGGTGGTTGAACACGAGTCAGGCTGCAGAGTTCTGAATCAGTTGTAGAGGTCTGATGGTGCAAGCTGGAGACCAGCAAGCAGATAATTAGAGTAATCAACCGGGATAGGATGAGGGGTTGGACTAACAGCTGAGGAGCATGTTCAGTTAAGAAAGGTCTGATCTTCTTAATGTTCTACACAATGAATCTGCAATCTGTTTTAAGCCAGTGCTTATTTACTATGTTCATATCTTTAAAAACCTTTTAAAACCTCTTAAGTATAATTTCGTTAACTTTTGTCTGAAGTTTGTACATTCGGGAAATAACTTATACATACTCACTAAATATCACAAGAAATAAGGGTAGCAAATTTCATTAAAACCTTTAAATGTATTGAGTGTAATGTATTTTAAAACTTCTGGTTCTCCAGTGACTACAGAAAGAGACGAAAGTCTGAGCCAAACGTCACCCAGCAGAGCTCCGGTAATGAGCAGAATGCTGGTGCCATCTCAAGACTCGACCCCCCCAAAGCCAGCACCCTGAAGAAAGCCACAATACGCTCGTCTCCCTCCTCCCCGGCAAAACCTAAAGGTACTTACAGATCCATTTAAGTGCTTCTGTTGTGTGGGAGATTGGTAATCAGTTACTAGTTAACTAAATCAGGCCCAGCGTTAAACTTGATTTGTAATGGCAAAAATAGTGGCTTAGTGGTTAGCATGTTCTCCTCTCAGCACTAGGGATTCCCAGTTGGAATCCCAATCTGGGTGGAGTTTCCATGTTCTCCCCGTGTCCGCGTGGGTTTCCTCTGGGTTCCCCGGTTCCTTCCCACAGTCCAAAAACATGGTCAATTCAATCCTCCCATTATTAATTCAATTGCCCCATATAGAGTGTGTCTGTCTGTGTGTGTGTGTGTGTGTGTGTGTGTGTGTGTGTGTGGGAGTGTGTGCCCAGCGATAGATTGGCGCCCTGTCCTGGGTGTATCTGCCCAGCACCCGAAACGGTCTCCCCTGGATGGGCATGGGGTAGAGGGTAACCCTAGTACAGGATAAAGCAGAAGATAATAGATGGATGGATGGATGGATTTAATTAAGTTTGGCATGGTGTCTTAGTGGTTAGCATGTTCTCCTCTCAGTTCTGGGGATCCAGGTTCGAATCCCAGTCTGGCTGGAGTTTCTATGTTCTCCCCATGTCCACTGCGTTTTTTGGTTTCGTCCCACAGTTGCCCTCTAAATTGCCCCATATAGAGTGTGTTTGTGTCTGTGTGCCCAGCGATAGATGGGCACCCTGTCCTGGGTGTATCTGCATAGCGCCCGAAACGTTCTTCCCTGGATGGGCATGGGGAACCCCCCGACCCTAGTATAGGATAAAGTGGAAGATAATGGATGGATAGAAATGCACCAAGTAAAGGGGGTGTGGTGTCATCTAGAGTGTGATGGTTGGTTGATTCGTAGGGAAGTCTACCAATTTCTTTGTGTACTAACAAAATAGTTTGTCTTGTTTGAGTAGTGTAATTGTTGGAATTGGAAACTGAGGCTGATGAAACCATGTGTCTCTGTGTCCTGTCCTGTTTCTGCTGCTTATCTTTTATCTTCTAAAACTGTAACCACACTAACTTTGTCTCTTCCTCTCAAGCTTATCTGCACTCCTTTTTTCTGTCTTTTGCCATGCTGCCTTTGCTAACCCTGCAGCAGGTGGCGTCACTGAGTCTCTCTCTTCAACAGTAAGCTCCCCAGCTATGGAGCACGTGTCCTCCCACTTTTCCTCTGACTCACTGTCCATTTCCACATCCACCTTGCGTAGTTCGAAGCAATCGATCTCCTTCAAAAATGGGTGGCCTGAGACCCAGAAGGACAGCGTGGACACCTGGAGTAGTGTTGACGACGAGGAAGCGGGCACTTCCTCACCTCGCCTCAAATCGCGTAGCTGTGATGACTTGCTGACAGACGGCAATGTGAGAATGAACGGAACTCGATCGGACAGTGCTGGATCCCTGCTTCATGAGAGCGATGGCCAACAGCGGCAAGTGCAGGCCAAGAGCCTTAATTCGTCCCCAAGGGCTCGCAGGCATCGGCGCAAAATGGCGCACGAAACGCCAGGATTTCTGCAGCTTTACAAAACAATGCACCACATCGACCGGGAACAGCTGCTACCTTCGGATGTTATCTGTTCCGTCCGGGCCCGCATCTTAGAACTGGAAAGGCAACAACAGCAGCAGCGGAAAAACCTTCATGCGTGGTCGGCATTGGGCCAAGAGGTCCCACAGCAAATGGTACCAAACCGAATTTCCGAATATGAGCAGATGATCCAGAAATCCAAGTCCATGCCGGACCTTGGGGAGGATAACACACCCTCTGGCACCACCACGCCAGGGTCTTCCCGAGGAAGCCATTGTCCCAAACGCCGCTTCTCGGTGGAGTCGCTTTTAGAAGAGGAAGACCCAAATCCCTCAGAAAAGATGAGAAGTCCTCCAGAAGGCCAACCCCGCCCGGAAAACTACAACCTGACACAACCGGTCAGGCAGAACCAACAAGAGCAACAGGACTTTTCGGACAGTGAAATGGAAGCTTGTGCCTCAGAACTGAGTGACTTTATTCAAATCGAGGGTTCCTCTTTGTGCAGTGAGAGCGATTTGGATCACTGCTCGCTTGCTTCGTCAGAGAGCTTCTCTGGCTCCAAACACCACCACCACCACCATCATCATTACCATGGACACCGCCATCACGGCAGCCACCACCATCACCATCTTCACCAGAGTCTGGGCCAGAGTCAAGGTTACCATCATCGCCACTTGATCACGTCATGCAAAGGCCGCTGCCCGGCTTCATACACTCGCTTCACCACTATGCTGAAGCATGAGAGGGCACTGCAGGAGAGCCGCACTTCAGTCACACCTCCATTGGCTCAACAGTCGGCCAGCCAATCAGGTCTTTCCAAACTGGCCTTCCTGGTCAGCCCTGTGCCTTTCCGTAAAAAGCGGAGCTCCCCACCGAGCCAGCGCCGCCATAGTCGCTCCAGTCAACACAGATCCAAGGCCACCATGTACGAAGCTTTAGATGCTGCCCTACAGGACATTTATGAGCACCTGAGAGCTGAGAAAGGGCTGGGCGCTACGCAGTTGCCAGATGACAGCATTTTGCGGAGGCTACTGCAGGAGTTACTCCCAGACGTCCCCGAGAGGAGCTCCTCGTTGCGGACTCGACGGAGGACCTATTCCCCATCCTCCTCCTCTCACCACTACCAGCCTTGCCACAGTGCCTCCTACCAGCATCCCTACCACGCAGATGCCTCCAACAACAACCAGCACACTAACGCTAGCTCTAACACTCACTGCGATTCAGGTCCTAGTTTGATAAGAACCTTGTTCTTAGCCTTCCGTTTATACCGTTGTTGCACGTCCTCATCATCCATCCCAGCAAACTGGTCCATTCTTTTTAAAGAGATGCCTCTTCTCCACTGGTTTCAGCCTATTTTTAGAAAAAAGACAGAAGGAAGGAAGCATCACTAGCACTTCATTTTGAAAAGTAAACTAATAGCTAGTTTCTCATGGTGTATTGGTGGATCTGGTCTTAAAATATATAAAACGAAAAATTTGTACTATTGTCGGGGGGGGGGGGGGGGTCTGGATCGCTGAGTAAGTTATCACTGATATATAATTGGATATGTATCTGATGCTGGATAAGAGGCACAGAAAGCATGTTTTCCTTTTTGTCACTGCATGTTAAATACAATAAATGGCTAAAAGTATGTGGACACCCATCCTGTTTATTCAAGATCCAAGATTCAAAGCTTTATTGTCGTATGCACATACAGAAACATGTCTCCCTGTGCAATGGAATTCTTACTTTGCCATCTGCCCTGGATGAGTAAGAAAAAGTAAATATAATAATAATAATGAAAATATAAATATAAAAAACACTAGGGGTAAGCTGCAATATTCGCTGATTCGATGATTCGATTCGGAGAACCGTAGTCGACTATGAACCTCATAGTTGAATGTACCATTTTGACCACATGGGGGTGCCCATGGCTGCTGCTAAGCATTAGTTTTTACATGAAATGTCTTTGTTTTCGTTATATATATATAGCCTTTTGTCAAATGAAATCATCCTAATCATCCTAAAACTCATTGATCTGAGTACTTTAGGTTTTTCCTTTGAAGTGGAAAAAAGTCCAGAACGGGGATCCAATTTACGGTGCTCTAGAAAAACAAGTAAAATATGTTTAAAAATCTTTTTTAAAAACCACGCTTATAGCGCCATCTTGTGGTGAAATTTTAACTGATTCGACTATCAGTCGACTATAGGGAAAATCTGACGAATCAGATTCGACTATGAAAATCCTTAGTTGAAGACACCCCTAAAAAACACACACACTCTTCCTCCTGGTTCTCCGAATTGCCCCATATAGAGTGTGTTGGTGTGAGTGAGTGTGTGCCCAGCGATAGATTGGCGTCCTGTCCTGGGTGTATCTGCCCAGCGCCCGTAATGTTCTCCCCTGGATGGGCATGGTGAACCCCCCCCCCCCCCCACGACCCTAATAGAGGATAAAGTGGAAGATAATGGATGGATGGAACTCAGGTTGTCACTTCATTTCTAAATTAAAGATGTTTGAAATGCATGTAGGTTTAAATCCAATTCAGTCATGATACCCATGTGTCTGTTCAACGAGCTGAATTGGATGGTGTTCACATACATCTGATCATCTGATTAGTCTCATGATGTTTTGAATGTAATGTAAGAGTTGAATCATGGATCCGTTGTGAATGTCTGTTTGCTGGTCGTGTTGTTTCATCTGTGATAATCTGCTGACCACATTATTTTGTTATCATAATTAAAAATCCTCTTTGCATGTGCAGAGGCCATAATCAGCATTTTTTATTTGCTTCAAGTGAATCGTTCCTCACCTGCTTTAAATGAAAATAAAAATCCCTTTGCCTTCCTCATTGTTTTCCTTTGTTATCCACCAACATGTGGCCATTTACTCTAATACTAGTCCTCCATGGAGTCATTTCCTATGTGACACTATATGTGTGTGTGTGTGTGTGTGTGTGTGTTATTTACAGATCAGGGCCCAGATGCTGGTCATCTTACAGCTCAAAACAGAAGACCTACCCCAGATCGAGAGGTAACAGCATTGCATTATTGTCTATAGATCCTTACAACCTCAGACCAACAATTTAAACCAGAGTTTATTTAAACTGTAGCCAGAAAACACCATTAAATTAATCAGAATGTTGATTAATTCCCATAATTTCATTTAAAAATGTAAAATTTCAGGGCGGCACGGTGGCTTAGTGTTTAACATGTTCTCTTCTCAGCGCTGGGGATCCAGGTTCAAGTCTATCTAATTTGAATTCTCCAAATTGCCCCATATATGTGTGTGTGTGTGTGCCCAGTGATAGATTGGTGTCCTGTCCTGGGTGTATCTGCCCCGCGCCCGAAACATTCTCCTCTGGATGGGCATGGGGAATCCCCCCGCGACCCTAGTAGAGGATGAAGCAGAAGATAATGGATGCATGAAGTTAAACCTTCATAGCTTAAAGATTCAGGGCCCACAATTTAAAAAAACATTTAAGGATTTATTTGTTTATTTTAACATAATTTGGGCTTCTAGCTCATAAAACAGGACTTACTAGAATACTAGAAAACTAGAATACTATGGCGAACTTAACTACTAAGCCACCATGCCACCCAAGCTATATATTGCATATTGTAACTTTTCTTTCTATTGTTTATTATATAATATGTGAAGTCTGTATATAAAAATGTATCATGAATCTGTTTTTTTTTTTTTATGTGTAAAATACAACAGGCAATACCCACCACACAATAATTCATCTGTGTATAACACATTCGGCTAATAAATCTGATTGTTATTGCTATAGCTGGTCATTTTCGAGATGATGTCATCTGTGATTATCTCCTAGGTGTCGTCTAAGCAGATGACATATCTCATATTATCTTCTCTCCTCCACCAGAGACAGCCTGCACGTGCGGTTTACGATTTCAAAGCTCAATCTGGCAAGTAAGTGCCCACACCTGCATATCCTTCTCTATATCAGAAAAACTGGTAACATCAGTCTGTAGGTTCTTCAGTTAGGAAGGTTCTGAAACCAAATCCAGAAGCTACCATGCAGTTAGAACAATATAATGGGTGTAAGCTACTGGAACTCTTCATACACATTTTGTGGGTGTTGATGTTGAATAATTTGTTGAATCTGATTCTATTTTATAGATTCTATTTTATTAGAATAGAATAGAAAGCACTCTGAATCACAGACTCCACATTTCCAAATAATTCTACTAGTGACTATTTTGTTTTGAAATGAATTTTCAAAGTTTTATACTGAAATGTGTGTGTTTTCTGTGTCTGTGTGTATGTTTAACAGAGAACTCTCCTTTAAGAGAGGAGATGCAATTAATATCATCAGACAGATTGACAGCAACTGGTATGAGGGAGAGCACAAGGGACGAATCGGGATATTTCCTATTTCTTATGTCGAGGTAATTATAATTAAATTATTATAATTATTTTAGTACTTATATAAAGTTTAAACTATGTTCAGAGAGTAAAAACTCCTTAAAAATTTTTTTTTTTAAATTTATATATACAGTATATATATATATATATATATATATATATATATATATATATATATATATATATATATATATATATATATATATATATATTTTTTTTTTTTTTTTTTTTTTTTTTTCTTAATCAAAAAGTTTTAGCAACATTCCCAGAAGTTCAGAAGTAGTGCAGCAGTGTTCACTGCTCCATATAGTGATGGTTCCAGTGAGAGTGTATGATAAATCTAAAATGTGGGTTGAACTTATAGTGTCTCGTACTGTTTTTTAGAAGGTGGTGTCTCCAGAGAGGAAGCAGCCGGTACGTCCTCCTCCTCCAGCGCAGCTCCGAGAGATGGGAGAAGCTGTGGCTCGTTACAACTTTAACGCAGACACCAACGTGGAGCTCTCACTTAGAAAGGTAGGTCCATACACACATACCTGCAAACACACACACATACACACAGACAGAAATATACACGCACATGCAAAGCCATACACACACATACCTACACACAAATATACATATATACATATACACACACACACAAACACATACACACATGTACCTACATACACACACACATATACACGAGCACACACAAACACATACACACATGTACCTACATACACACACATACACATATATACACGCACACACAGACATATTAACACATACCTACACACACACATATACACGAGCACACACAAACACATACACACATGTACCTACATACACACACAAACACACACACATATACTCGAGCACACACAAACACATACACACATGTACATACATACACACACATACACATATATACACGCACACACAGACATATACACACATACCTACACACACACACACACACACACACACACATGAGCACACACAAACACATACACACATGTACCTACATACACACACACATATACACGAGCACACACAAACACATACACACATGTACCTACATACACACACATACACATACACATATATACACGCACACACAGACATATTAACACATACCTACACACACACACACACACACACATATACACGAGCACACACAAACACATACACACATGTACCTACATACACACACAAACACACACACATATACACGAGCACACACAAACACATACACACATGTACATACATACACACACATACACATATATACACGCACACACAGACATATACACACATAACTGCACACACAGGCACAGATACCTACACACACATACATATATACACCCACATACACACACACACACACACAGACATATACAGACACCCATTCACAGACCTACACTTACACACACACACACACATGCTCACACATAGCTACACACACACATGCATGCACACATATACACATACCTACACACACACACACACACACACACACACACACACATACCTGAATGCACACACACACACACACACACACACACACACACACACACGTTGGGAAGAGGTAGCAACCAACAGACGACAGAGTAAAGGTACTAAGTTTGTAAATAAACAGTTGAACTACAGGCTGTAATTGCAGAACTACAAACTGTATCTATATTGTAAGTGGAACTGAATAAATGGACTAAACAGAGAAACAACAAGGTGTCAAAAATGCAAAAAAATGCTAAATTCACTTTGAAAGTCAGTCATGAAGACCTTTCTTAAATAACTCCCATAAATCTGGGAGCATACAACTTAACAGGTTCAGTGCTTTTAAACCATATCTTGTTTGCTCTACAGGGGGAGAAGGTGATCCTGCTGAGGATGGTGGATAAGAACTGGTATGAAGGGAGAATCCCCGGGTCGAACAAGCAGGGAATCTTTCCTGTTTCATACGTCAATGTCCTCAAAGCATCCCCTGCCAAGAGTCCTGGTCACCATGGAGACACACACAGGGAGAAAAAGGTAAGAAGATTATGTCCTCAAACAATGACTAAGCCAAGTTATGATGGTCTGTTTCAAAATAATGAAAGGATTTTAAGACCTTGATTACAAGCACTACAGAAAACCAGCACAAGCATTGATGCTTATCTCCCATAATTAGACTTTATTATCAGCTTAATCAGTCTGTATGTATTATGTATACTGTATATAACTATATATATGATATGATATGATATGATATGATATGATATGATATGATATATATATATTTATTTATTTATTTATTTATTTATAGGGTGGCACGGTAGATTAGTGTTTAGCATGTTCTCCTCTCAGCACTAGGGATTCCCGGTTCGAATCCCATTCTGAGTGGAGTTTCCATGTTCTCCCCGTGTCCTCAGGGTTCTTCGGTTTCCTCCCACAGATCCAAAAACATTGATCAAGATCAATTGAATTCTCCAAATTGCCCCATAAAGAGTGTGTTGGTGTGTGTGTGTGTGTGTGTCTGTCTGTGTGTGTGTGTGTATGCCCAGCGACAGATAGGCTTCTTAGATAAAGTGGAAGATAATAGATGGATGGATATGTGTGTGTGTGTGTGTGTCATAGTCAGACATTACTCCGGAAAATCTATTTGTTAGGTTTAGGCTTAATTAGCTTTAATGTTCTTCAACTGTATGTTAAAAAAATGTAGGGGACTCTTATTTTACCTCCTCACAGGGATATGATTGCTTGCCCAGTGACAGTTGTGCTGCTAGCAAACATTCCATATTAACATCTCATACTGTACAAACACTTGTTTATTTATTGTGCTGATGGATCAGTGTCCGATTAGTATTTCCTTTTTAACATTTTTCCACAATTAAATTCCTATGGTTTTCTAGGGCACATTCTCCTCTCAGTGCTAGGGATTCCCAGTTCGAATCCCAATCTGGGTGGAGTTTGATGGCGTTTCCAATTGAATTCTCCAAATTGCCCCATATAGAGTGTGTCTATGTGAGTGAGAGTGTGCCCAGTGATGGATTGGTGTCCTGTCCTGGGTGTATCTGCCGTTCTCCCCTGGATGAGCATGGGGAACCCCCCCCCGCTCCCCATAACCCTAGTAATGGATAAAGTGGAAGATAATGTATGGATGGATGGATGTTGGTATTGATGCTTACAGCTGGAGGGTAAATGTTTGATTAGCATTGAACCCAGTGCGTCAACATTACCTTTTTTACCTGTCTCTTTTTACCTCCTTTACCTTTAAGCTCCGTGCTACATCACCTGGTTCTTCTGGAACCCCTGACCCTCATGTTGAAGAGGTCACCAACGAATGGCTGTCCCTCACTCTTGGCACTCCCACACCTTCTTTGTGTTGTACCCCAGCCCCTCCCACTCCCCCACCCCTACCATGCCTTCCTTATTTGGCATCTCTTCATTCACCCACTCCAGAACAACTAATCACCTTTAAACCCTTTATTTCAAACACATCTCCTCCATTTACTATTCCGTCTCCTGAAAGTAGTTTTACAGCAAAAATATTGAAACACAAGGACGGCTTTGCAACCACCGAAGCAAAGAGGTTAAGTGACAACCTGAGATTAGCTGGGATCGATAGACCTGCGACACTGATAACCCAGAAAAGCCCATATGACGAACTACTGGCCATGGTCTCAAATAATCAGCTGTTGTCAGAGATGAACGATTCCACTCAGAGGGACTGCACCACATTGATCAAGGAGTCGTACATCAGTTCGTCTGACCAATTTAAATGTACTGAACCAGAGCTATCCATCGGTCAAGACAGGGATGTCTGTAGTAGGAAGCCTGAGAAGATTAAGCCAGTGGTGCAAACTGAGAATCCAGATCCGTCCAGCCCGTTGACCAAGAGTTCTGAGATGGAGCTTCCTGAGCTCTACATACAGGAAGAAAACGACGAGCGTGTCAAATCCCCATGTGTCAGTTTTGTCAGTGATGATTGGAAACCAAAGGTAGAGCATGCAGTGTGAAGTCTTACAGCATTCATTAATTATATTATATACTATGTTTACTGGAATATTAGACCTTTAGAACAATATACTTCATACAATATACTGTACACTAACTACCTACTATATTAGGTACCAACCCTTGCTTCTTGTTGCCCGATAGTGAAAAAGTGGTCTAGGGTGGCATAGTGGCTTAGTGGTTACCATGTTCTCCTCTTAGCGTTAGGGACTCCCGGGTCAAATCCCAATCTGGGTGGATTTTCCATGTCCTCCCTGTGTCTGCGTAGTTTGCCTCTGGGTTCTCCGGTTTCCTCCCACAGTCCAAAAACATGGATTAAGGTCCATTGAATTCTCCAAATTGCCCCATATAGAGTATGTTTGTGTATGTGTCACGAACATAATAAATAAAGTGGAAGATAATGGGTGGATAATGGATAATGGATGGAGCTCTGGGCAGCCTTGTACATGACGCCAGTGGAGCAATTGGGGGTAGGTGCCTTGTCCAAAAGCACTTCTGTCATAGTACATAATGGAATTGGAAACCTTCAGGTCACAAGGCTGGTTCCTTAACCACAAGTCTACAACTTCCCCAGAAATATCTTGAAGGAGCCCGTACAGGAATCAAACCTGCCACCTTGGCGTTATTAGCACCACACTCTAACCAAATGAGATAACCAGAGTTTTAGCTCCCTCTATAAATTTTCTGTTGGATTTAGGTCTGGAGACCAGCTAGGCCACTCCAGGATTTTACAAGGCTTTTTACCTGTTACTTAGCCACACCTTACTTGCCTTGGTTGTGTGTTTTGGGTCATTGTAATGCCGGAGGGCTCAGCCATGTCTCATCTTTAAAGCTCTTATCGTAGAATCTTGCGATACATAACCCCATCCATCTTTCCTTCAATACAGTTCAGGACTCAATACAGTGCTTAGTAGAGGATAATGGATGGATGGATGGATGGGACATATTAAACAATGTCATGTTTTTGTCTTAACAAATGTAATTATTTTCTTCTTGTTGTTGCTAGGGTGATTCCACTGCCTTTGAAATTCCTCTTCTCACAAATCTTCCACAACCATTATCTTTGACTTCTCCTCCTTCTCTGCACTCCTCTCGTTCTCCTTACGTCCCTCTTAATTCATCTGTCCGTTGTTCTCCTCTGCCTTCTCCTCATCAGCTCTCTTCATCTTCCACCAAGACCTTCTGCTCATCACCCAAAACCCTATCAGCTACCACATCTTGTTCTCCTCCTCCCTTTTTCCTCACCTCCCTCCCTTCCTCTTGTCATTCTTTATGCTCCTCATGCCATATCTCTCATGCTCCTCCATCATCTTCCTCTTCATCACGTCCTCCTTCATCTTATCCTGCTCGCTCCCACTCTCCGCCTGTTTCTTCAGTCGGTCTGCCCCATTACCCCTCACGGCAACCTGCTTTACCACCCATCCCTGCGTCTCCACCATCCTCTCCTGTTCTTTTCTTACAACAAGTTTCTCCTTCAGTTCCGTTTACAGATCGAACTACATCTCCCACAATTCTCACTACAGACCCAACTACACCTCCCATGATTCCTCCCAATGAGGAAACGACATCTTCCACAGTGTCTACCACAGACAGAGCTACATCGCTGTTAGTTCCTTCCACTGATCAGACTTCATTGTCTATAAATGATCCCTTAGATCAAACTACATCACCCATAATTCTCTTCACAGACCAAAATATATTGTCTTCCATTCTAACCAGTAAGGAAACCTCAGCTATCTCAGTTTGTAGCACAGACCGAATTCCATCTCCCTCAGTTACTGACCAAACCATTGCATCCAATATTCATCGCATAACTAAAACAGCATCGTCCACAGTTTCTCCCAAAGTTCAGCCATCCTCCACAACCTCCATCGCAGAACTAACTACATCCCCCATAATTCTTTTTCCAGACCAAAATGTATCTTCTACAAGTTTTAGCACAGACCAAACTTTTCCATCAGGTTCTACCACAGACAGACCTGTGTCTCCATTAGGTTCTTGCAAAGACCAAATAACCTCCATCACATGTTTGCCAATTTATAGAACTTCATCTACACTACCATCAACAGACCTTACTACATCTCCCAAAATATCTCCCACAGATCAAACTGCACCTTTCATGATGTCCACCACTGATAAGACATCTTCCACACTATCCACCAGAGATCAAACTAGAACTTCCACACTATCAACCAGACCTCAAACTACACCTTCCACAATATCCACAACTGATCAAACTAGAACTTTCACTATATCTACCATCAATCGAACTAGATCTCCCACTATATCCACCACTGATGAAACTACACCTTCCACAATATCCACCACTGATCAAACTACATCTTCTACTATATCCACCACACCTCAAATTACACCTTCCACAATATCCACCACAGATCAAAATACATCTTCTATCATATCCACCACACCTCAAACTACACCTTCCACTATATCCACCACAGTTCAAACTACACCTTCTACTTTATCCAGCACAGATAGAACTACATCTCCCACAATATCCACCACTGATCAAACTACATGTTGTATTATATCCACCACAGACCGAACTACACCTTCCACAATATCCACCACCGATCAAACTACATCTTCTACTATATCCACCACAGATCAAACTACACCTTTCACTATAACCACCACAGATCAAGCTATACCTTCTACTTTATCCACCACAGATGTAACTACATCTTCTACTATATCCACCACCGATCGAACTACATCTCCCACAATATTCACCACATACCGAACATTTTCCACAAGCTCTAACATACAACCAAATACATCTTCCACCATTTCTGCTTCCTCTTCTATTTCACCTCTTTGTTCTGCATCACATCCTCTCCCTGCCTCACCCCTTGAATCTCCCAATGACTCTTTTCTCTCAAAGGATGTTTGTTCTTACCCTCTGTCCACACGCCCCTTGGTTCCTCTCCTCTCCTCCCATTCACAGCACCGCTCGTCTTACAGCAAGGTATAAAAGCTGCCTGACTCTGACTATGTACAGTACTATGTACTCAGTTACAGAAACAGTGTGTAGCATGGATTCAGGTGTTGACATTGGCATAGCATTTGGTTGCTAACTAAGTACCACTTCCATAATGATAACAGTACTAATATTTCTCTTTTACAATATCTGTATTTCACTTGGGGTCCTATCTTACACCCTGCGAAAGGTTTGTCAGGGTTATCACGGCTTCCTTACACTCTGCAACCATTATATTTTCACGCCTGGGGGTTTTGCCATTTAATTGACAACAGTGCTTGCAAATATATGTAACCCCTTGGGCGTGGGGCTTGTTGGTCCAGAAATGAATTTTCTGGTGTATTGATATCTTGGCAAGAGAAAACACAAGTGCACCATTGACTTACAAACTAGGCAGATGTCAACAACCAGACTTTTAATGCTATCTTGGCGGTAAATTGTCAAAACGCACATAAAACACAACACCTACCCTTAAATGATTCAAAGAATGACTACAGGCCCTTTGCATACATGTACGTTTTGAGTTTTCTCGATAGCAAAGACATATTACATATTACATATGACATATGCTTTAAATCAAGCTGTGTGGTGCGCGATTGACAGCTCACTAAAGATCGCTAAAATAGGGCCCTTGGTGTTTTAACACTTTCAGTGTGTTTATCTTTTCAGTCTATCAGTGTTTTTCCAGCCATCACTTATCTTTTCACATGCAGGTTTACATCAGTCCATCATATCTTAGTCTGTCTGTCTGTCTGTCTGTCTGTCTTTATGTCCATTCATTTATTCAGTCATCAGTCTGTCCTGCTTTTTCACTGTTTGTTGGTCTCTGTTGACGGTTTACCATATAACCATGTATTTGACTATGCAAATTTACTCATCATATACAGTACACTATATAACAAATTACATAGTGATGACTTTTCTTTGTTGTGGTGACCACAGGTTAATTCCCTTAACATAATTACTTCATAATATCATTTCGTGTAAGGGTTACGGTTTGGTTAGTAGCATTTGTGGTTGAAGTTTGAGTTTGTGTAGAGTCCTCACAATGCATGAAACCATGTGTGTGCAATGTGTGTGTATGGACATTTTAAATGATATATGATTGCATATCTCTGGACACTGTGACTCTTACAGACTCTTTATAATGAGGCAGCGGTGGTAAATGGGAAGCCTCCGCGCAGCCCAGTCTCCTCAAGGAGGCACTGTGTATCTCCCTCTATGTCCTTGAGTAAAGTGCGCAGGGTAGGATGGAGCTTGCTGTGATACTAGCAGCTTTGCAGTCTGGGAAATGGAGTCTTTGTGATCCCCCTACCCTGTGTGAATCCTTTGCTGACCTTTGATTGCATGGGGTTGGGATGGTCTTACAGTGACGTTTGCATTGTGTTTGGATGGCGGATGGGTTGCGTTTGATGTACGACCGGTGTGATGGCCTGCTTCAGATCGCTATTCCAGACCAAGATATATCAATTAATTAAGAGTGTTTCTCTCTTTCCCCTTTTTTGCCCTTTTTCTTTCTCAGAGGATGATGCAAGATTCTCTTCATGGAACCGGAGAACCGTAAGTGACCTGAATAAATAACTTTCCATTGTGAAACACATTAACTCCATCTCTGAGTATTATAGTTTGAGCCATACCACATGTTTTGTGTATTAGTGTATAAGACCCAAACACACCATAGATTAATCTTTATCGATTAATTCGTTAATTCTTTCATATGAATTATCCATATCTTTTATTGTGGAAGGGGTAGCTCAGTGGTTAGGGTGTTGGGCTATCAATCAGAAGGTTATGAGTTAAAATCTCAGGTCCACTAAAGTTACCAATGTGGGTATTTGAGCAAGAACCTTAACCCTCATTGCTCCAGGATGCTGTACCAACTCTGAACTCTGGGGTGGTGGGTAGATCGTTTCGGGTGCGGGGCAGATACACCCAGGACAAGGCGCCAATCTATGACTGGGCACACACTCCCTCATTCACTTACTCACACACACATAATGACTATATAGGGGCAATATAGAGTATAAGTATGTAGAATAAACACTTTTTTTCAGTTATTAACATATATAATTCAGACTGTGCCTCACTCACTGCTGTAATAAACACTATTCATTCACAACCTTAAAATGAGACTGATTTATCCACAGTTTTGTCATTTAATGAAATGATGCATTGATTTATTAATTAAAACACAAAGAGAAACCAAACCCCTGTTGCATCGATCAATAATAAAGAAAATAATGAGGTAATAATTCTTTAATGAATTCCATAATTTAACCTAAAAATATTTTCTCACAAACAATTATTTTTAATTAATTAAATCCACCCATCTGGTGCCAACAACTATGTTACTGAAGTGACTGTTAGTGAAGATCACATTTCCGAGTTTTTTTTAAATGACTCAAACCATTTTTTATTTTATTTTTTCTGTTGTTGTGCAGGTGTCAGGTGGTGTATAACTACATGCCTCGGAATGAAGACGAGTTAGAACTGCAAGTAGGCGACGTGGTAGACGTGGTGGAAAAGTGCGATGATGGCTGGTTTGTGGGTGTGTAACATTTTGCCATGAATTCTCAATTTAGCATTAACATTCCACTCCACAGATCAAACTACATCCACCATGAAGCTCACATTTATATTAAGTAGCTTGAAATCTAAAGTAATGGGCATTAGCACGCATATGCACCCAAATTTTTGGTGTTGGGTGCTTAAGCCAAAAAAAGGGCCCCCATCGGCAAAATTATTAATGAAGATTAAAAATAATAATTAAAAAAAAAACAGTAGGATATTTAAGTACTATATTTCCTTTTGTTAAGACAATTTTATATAAACTTTAATTAATAAGCATTTAATTAAACTTCTCAAATTAACATAATGCATACATAAATGAAAAACGGGCAAAAACACGGCTGTATTGTGGTCAAATTTTAATAACCAGACAATATATTAAATAATTGTCCAAAATAATAAAACTTGAACTTGAAAATAATTAAAAATGTAATTAACCTAAAGCATTTATTATACGTTATCAATCCATCCATTATCTTCCACTTTATCCTCTACTAGGGTCACAGGGGGGTTCCCCATGCCCATCCAGGGGAGAAATATTCAGGCGCTGGGTAGATACAACTAGTGAGTGTGTGTGTATGTGTGAGTGAGTTTGTAAAGTGATAGATTGGTGTTCTGTCCTGGGTGTATCTACACAGTGCATGAAACATTCTCCCTTGGATGGGCATGGGGAACCTCCCCCTTCTGCGACTGACCCTAGTAGAGGATAAAGTGGAAGATAGTAGATAAATAAATAAATGCTATTTCTTGGATTAGATCCCATGGCTGTGTTTTCATCGGCTGCATTTTGTGTTGTTCCAGTACAAACAACAAAAGAACATGTGAATAACAAAGTCACTGTCTTCGTGACAATGCACTTTGAGAAGTCGGCCTGTTGTTTTTTTGCCATCACAGTATAATTTTTCAATCTTCGGTCAATTTTGTAGTGACTGTAAATATTTAATTCGATTCAAACAATGGGGCGTTTGTAAGCTGAAATAGTAACGTCATGACGGTCAGTATCAACGTTCCGATTGAACCCAAAGCTGATATATTTGAGGTCAGCGCAGGCCACCAGCGTTCTCCTTGTGTCGGATCTTTCCCTAACCAGTGCGCCAAAGTTGGAAGCATGTAATTGTCTTTGTACGTCTGAGTGTTAGCATTTGCTTTAAGTTAAACTAGAAGGTCTGGCCCAAAGCGCCTCATATTGTCTACATTTCCAATCAATTTATTCCTGCCCAGCTGGAGTCTGTAGAATCATACTACCATTCCGCCTCTTGTTTGTAGAACCAGTGTTTGGCTCGGAATCAGGCGATTATGTCCAAAATGTTTGCTGTTTCCTGAAAGCTTTTTATGGAAGAGAGAGTCCCATTGTTTTAAGCGCTTACAGCTGCTTTGTACACTGTTATTCTCCACGAGGTAATTTGCTGTAATGGTGTTTACTGGTCTGTTAAGATTAAATTTCCTTTTGCGACCGCAACACGTAGCTCTTTAATGAACTCCAGCTCGGATCCAGAAGCTGCTGCAATAGGAGGGCATTTCACAGCCGGCTTCCATCTGTTGTTTATTAAGGGCCTGGATTTATTAAAGGCCAATGAATTTAGTAACAGGCATTTGACAAGCGACTAACATGCAAATAAAACTGCAGTGTAGAACTTAACTGGGGTTGCTGACCTTTCTGGTAATATTGTGCAATTGCATCAGACTCTGTACAGAACACACATCACTATGCTGGATATATAATGCATATACAATTATATAAAAATATATTTAAAAATATTGTAATATTAGGGTGGCATGTTGGCATAGAGGTTAGCATGTTCTCCTCTCAGCGCTGGGGATTCCAGGTTTTTGAATCCCAATCTGGGTGGAGTTTCTCCCTGTGTCTGCATGGGTTTCCTCCAGGTTCTCCGGTTTCCTCCCACAGTCCAAAAACATGGATCAAGGTCAATGGAATTCTCCAAATTGCCCCATAAAGAGTATGTCTGTGTATGTGTCACAAACATAATAAATAAAGCAGAGGATAATGGGTGGATAATGGATAATGAATGGAGCTCTGGGCAGCCTTGTACATGACTCCCTGGATGGGCATGGGGAGCCCCCCATGTGGGGAACCCCTCATGACCCTAGTACATGATAAAGCGGAAGATAATGGATGGATAGAAAATGGTAAGCCATCATGGTCCAAAAAAGGCCCAAATTTTGAACCTGAATCCCCAGCACTGAAAGGAGAACATGCTCACCACTAAACCACTGTGCCGCACCTCTGACAGATTGATTTGACTTTATGTAATTACTTTATTCAATTAAGTTGTTTGATCTCTATCAGACAATCTCTCTTGAACCACTAAATTTCAAAGAATGTTAGAACCGGAACCCGTAAATTCCTCGTGCTTTTCAATGTAATTGGGTCGGCAGTGAATTTGAGCTTGTGCACAAACTTTATCTTTTCAGTTTTATTGGTTTAACATAACCTGCAGTGTGATTAGATAGCTGTCAGTAAAATGTTTGTGTTTATTTATATTGTTATAATTATATACTATACATAAAAATATATTATTTTAGGATGCTATCATGTTTAATCCTCCACTTGTTCTTTTTAGGTACATCCCGAAGGACTCGGCAGTTCGGAACGTTTCCAGGAAACTACGTTAAAACTCTTTAACTACAACTATGGCACAATAATCGAGACCCAATGAGGAACTTGACTATTACAGAGAGAGTGCTTTCCTATTTGTGTGTGTGCATTTATACATGTGTATCAGTGTATGCTTGTATGAAAGTGTGTGTGTGTGTGTGTGTGTGATGCAGACACAAGTTATTTCTCACTGGTCATTACCACACACACTGATTTTCTCCACTGACGTTCATTTATGGCTTTCTTGTTAAATCACAACTCTATAAATGATATTTACATTATTTATTAGTAAGCAATATTTCCTCTTCAATCAGATCCATAATAATTTCGGTTCGTTTTGATGACGCGGTTCCATCCTGGACATGTTCTATATCCGGCGATTCACACCATGAGTCTATATAATATAATTGAAATTTCAGGAAACGAGTGTTTAGTTTAGACCCTGCATTCACACCAGCAAAGAAAACCATCTGCACCCAGCCACATCCCTGCGATTGAATTTCATTCTCAACTTTTAATTGGAAATACATTTCATATTCATATTTGCTCATATTTCGCCATGGTATGACCAAAAGTTAGTTTCCACTGGTTTGCCTTTAATCCCTGCAATAATAACAACAACATCATATTATCATTGCATTTAAACATTTTTTTATATTCCCCTGTGAAGTCATTCTGATGGATATGGTTATAAAAATCTCTACCAGTCTGATTATCGGTGCATTTAATATTGTATTACGATACAGACATGCATATGTTTGTGATATTATTTTGTAAAGCATGCAAATACGCTAAACCATATTTGTTTTTGAGTATATCTGTTGATATAATGGATTTTTAGTGTCATTTATCTGTACACATTAATGGAAAAGCACAATCTTCAATAATCCAGGTTTAAGATGTTTGATGTACAAAGCACTTCCTCAGGTATTTAGCCTCCATCCATCCATTATCTTCCGCATTATCCTCTACTAGGGTCGTGGGGGGGGGGGGGGTTCCCCATGCCCATCCAGGGGAGAACGTTTCGGGCGCTGGGCAGATACACCCAGGACAGGGCGCCAATCTATGACTGGACACACACTCACTCACACAAACACACTCTATATGGGGCAATTTGGAGAATTCAATTGACATTGATCCATGTTTTCGGATTGTGGGAGGAAACCGGAGAACCCAGAGGAAACCCACATGTACACTGGGAGAACGTAGAAACTCCACCCAGATTGGGATTCAAACTGGGAATCTCTAGAGCTGAGAGAACATGCTAACCACTAAGCCACCATGCCTATTTAGCCTCCTAATTATAGAAAGAAAAGTGAGGACATTGTCACATTCCACATGCTGTTTAACGGGAAGACTGACATGTTTGAGAACATCAGGCTCTATTCATAAATGGCATTAACGTCAGCCCACTCAGTGTGTTTCTTTTTCAGCACAAAGGTCAGTCAGTAAATCTGCATAGGTCCAAAATACAAGCAGCAGGAAGCATTTTGACACAATATGATCAAAAGGATGCTATGAACGAACGAGCCAAGGCACCAATTCAGATTCAATCATTCAGACCACATTTGGAGGAGATCCTACATTTCTTAAAGGGTGTGTATGAGAATCTGGCCATACTGAAACACTCCCTGTTAAAAGTCTGCTGCCTAAAAAAATATCACTGGGCACACAATAACTCAAGAACACACACACACTTTATATGGGGCAATTTGGAAAATTCAATTGACCTTGAATCCATGTTTTTGGACTGTGGGAGGAAACCGGAGAACCCAGAGAAAACCCACGTGGACACCTAGATTTGGATTCTAACCTGGAATCCCCAGCGTCAAGAGGAGAACATGCAAACCACTAAACCACTGTGCTGCTTTAACAACTAACTATTTAAACATCCATCCATCCATTATCTTCCACTTTATCCTTTACTGGGGGGGGGGGGTGTTTCCCCATGCCCATCCAGAGGAGAACATTTCGGGCGTTGGGCAAATACACCCAGAACAGGGCGCCAGTCTATTGCTGGGCACACACTTACTCACACAGACACACTCTATATGGAGCAATTTGGAGAATTCAATTGACTTGATCCATGTTTTTGGACACGGGGAGAACGTGGAGACTCCACCCAGATTGGGATTAGAATCAGGAATCCCCAGTGCTGAGAGGAGAACATGCAAACCACTAAGCCACCATGCCGCCCCACATTTAAACATTTTAATGAATTGAAGAACTCATAAACATACATTATTAAACCTATAGAGCAGTGTACAGTTCATTTACAAACTAAGGACATGTTTCATTTAAGTACTGTAGCTCAGAAGCACAGCTTATTACAGACTCAAACAGCTGATCATTTTTGGTGGGATCAATTTTCTGAGGAAACGTCCTAAAACTTTAACTCTGATAGCGGTAGCTGCTTCTGTGATCTCATGATACATTATTTCCATATATTTGAGCATTTAAGAAATATTTTGTATGTTTGTTTGGCCCGGCCCTCTCTGTTCCAAATACCAACATCAATAATAAACTGGTATTTTGTTTTTATTGGTGTGAATGCAGAGTTATAACTGCCTTTCCCATGACTTTCTGAACTGAATCATGTCAAAGCAATAATAGCACGTGGCTTCGGATCCGGATAATTACAAACCTGCCCATGTCTCTGATTTAGAACATACATAGAGTTTTCATTTTAAAGCTACCATTGTGTATTAAAATGCATTTTGAACTGTTCGGTTGGTTTGATGTCTGATGGGGGTGGGGTGGGGGGGGGGGTTGTACGGTTCCACATGTTCATGTGGACTTAATCTTATAGGCAAAAAATATGAACAAAGGTATCAGGACGTCTTCATTTTAGACTTACAGAAGCTTTTATGAAATCTCAGTCTAATTTGGACTTTCCTTTGCACTTCCTCCGCCATTCTTCTGGTGAGGTTGTCTTACAAAAATTTGGCATGTGTCCTGGGATATTTTTGAGACGTATTTGTGAATTTGTACTGATGTTGGAAATAAGAGTTTCAGGTCTTGAGTAAGGGTAATGGGTGTGGTAGCTCAGTGGTTAGGGTGTTGGGCTATCAATCTGAAGGTTGTGGGTTTAATTCCTAGGTCCACTCAAGTTACCAGTGTTGTTAAGCAAGGTCTTTGTGCCCAGTGATGGATTGGCATCCTGTCCTGTGTGTATCTGCCAAATGCTTGAACCCCCCCAACCCTAGTCCATAGTATAGAATAATGGAGATGAAGGACAGTGTTCTAAGTCTACACCAAGACATAACAAGCCAAAGATACAGAGGTAAGGAAAAACTCCCTGGTATTTAAGTTATCTTAAAAGAAAGAAACATTGTAAGAACCAATATTCAGTGGGGGGGCTCATCGTCATTGTGTGGCCAGGGGGCATTATCAGTTTATGATATAATATTAACAGCACGGTGGCTTAGTGGTTAGCACGTTCGAGGGATTCCCGGTTTAAATCCCAATCTTGGTGAGTTTCCATGTTGCCTCAGGGTTCTCCGGTTTCCTCCCACAGTCCAAAAACATGGATCAAGGTCAATTGAATTCTCCAAATTGCCCCATATAGAGTGTGTCTGTGTGAGTGAGTGTGTGCCCAGTGATAGATTGGCGCCCTGTCCTGGGTGTATCTGCCCAGTGCCCGAAACGTTCTCCCCGGAGGATAAAGTGTAAGATAATGGATGGACAGATGGAACTGCAGAAAGTTATTTTATACAACTTTTTAAAAGGCATTCAGGTGATCGTGTACAGGTTTGTCTGTAAATATCATGTTTAATAGCATATTTATATTGTTAATAGTCAGTCAAACTTTTGACCCAAAACAACAAAAAAAAAAGCAAAAGCTAGAAAAATCTTACCATGTCTCTTTAAGGTGAAGTGAACCAGTCAGTTTTAAGAGAGAGAGAAAGAGAGAGAGTGAGAGAGAGAGAGAGAACGTTCCCAACCACTTTTCTCTGTTTCTCACCAAATAAGGTCAGGAGCAGAAGCTCCATCACAAACACACAGCACTCACACACACAGCTTTGGGAATTCTCATTTAATATAACAGAAAGAAAACCAAGTTTGCAAATGTGTCAATTACTCAGACTGATTTAAAATTTTATATATTCTTAATTTTTATTATTAATTTTTATTACACCCGTGATAACACACAATCCCTCACAGCAATACAATCATATTGCAATTCCAGTCTGAGTAACAAATGTCTTATCATTATAATGAAAATTGTGATATTAGAGGTGAAATTTGGAGAAACAATGACCACCACTTAGAAATATGTGGAAATTCTCCCTAATTATTAATCATATTATTATAAATTCCATTAAAGTGTCATTTCGATGCTACATCATACAGGAATATTGTGGACTGGCCAAATGTTGTGCTTCTTGCCAACATTTGATGGAAATCCTTTCCATGTTCCAACTGAGAGCAAATCTATACTGGTGTTTAATGTGAAGGAGAAGCTTTAGTGGCCTGCACACAATGTTCACTATCTTTATTTAAAGATTTAAAGATCGAAACGTCTTCTTATTGTCTTCTTGACTGTCGTACCCGCAGACATGCTCCAAAAGTTTCCTGAAAGCCTTTCAAGAAATAAAGAAAAAGGTTTGGTGCAACACATGACTATGAAACCCATTGTTTGGTTTATAGCATGGTGATGTTTTGGGGCGGCACGGTGGCTTAGTGGTTAACATGTTCTCCTCTCAGCGCTAGGGATTCCTGGTTCAAATCCCAATCTGGGTGGAGTTTCCATGTTCTCGCTGTGTCCATGTGGGTTTCCTCTGGTTTCCTTCCACAGTCCAAAAACATGGATTCAAGGTAAATTGGCTGCATTATATAGTCTGTGGTGGTTAGCACGTTCGCCTCCCAGCGCTAGGGATTCTGGGTGTATCTGCCCAGCACCCAAAACGTTCTCCACTGGATGGGCATGGGGAACCCCCCCCTTACGACCCTAGTAGAGGTTAAAATGGAAGATAATGGATGGATGGATGGATGGATATAGTCTCTCTCTGTGTGTGTGTGTGTGTGTGTGTGTGTGTGTGTGTGTGTGTGCGTGTGCGTGTGCCCAGTGATAGATTGGCACCCTGTCCTGGGTGTATCTGCCCAGTGCCCTAAACGTTCTTGCCTGGATGGTCATTGGGAACCCCCCCCACACACACACACACACAATAAAAGAGGCTTAACTTCATATATTGCACCAGTTTGGAGAAGTAATTCCGAAATTACACTGCATTTCCCACAAATATACTACTGTGCATGGCTACCACATTCGGTTCTAAGCTGTCTATGGTTCTAGGCCCAACTTTTTACCTCACAATGCATGGAGCTGGATGGGATGAAGGGATAGGACTTTGCCACTTCGCTGTTGGTCCATTTAGGGAGCCATAAGTTTTAATGGCCTGCTTTTAAAGAGCAGACCTTGAGTGTTAAGCCATCTGACAAGGGCGAGGTAGCTCAGAGGTTAGAGTGTTGGGCTATCAATCTGAAGGTTGGCGGTTCAAATCCCAGGTTCACTAAAGTTACCAGTGTGGGTCCTTGAGCAAGAACCTTAAACCTCATTGCTCCAGGGATGTTGTGATTAACCCTGTGCTTACCTTGTAAGTCGCTTTGGATAAAAGCGTCTGCTAAATGACCAAATGCAAATGCAAATGCTCGTTCCATATTGGTGTGAGTGACCCACCTCTCGCTTTACAGGCGCCGCTCTGAGGAATATCCAAGAAGAAAAAGGGCTTTTATTTCTTTTATTTATTTTCTGTAGGGGGTGCATGCTCTTCGAGGTAAACACTGTTGCCCTTGTTCAGTAGTAAAAACAGTGTGCCACCTGATGTATATTTTGTTTGTAAGAGTCATGTTTTGCATTGATTTTTTCTTAACTTCTGTGAAAAAATCAACGAATTAATGCATTTTATTTATTATATTTATTCATTCATCCATTATCTTCCACTTTATCATCTGCTAGTGTCGCGAGGGGGTTCCCCATGCCCATCCAGGGGAAAACGTTTCAGGCGTTGGGCAGACACACCCAGGACAGGATGCCAGTCTATCACAGTCACTCACACAAACGCACTCTATATGGGGCAATTTGGAGAATTCAATTGACCTTGATTCATGTTTTTGGACAGTGGGAGGAAACCGGAGAACCCAAAGAAACCCACATGGACACAGGGAGAACATGGAAACTCCACCCAGATTGGAATTCGAACTGGGAATCCCTAGCGCTGAGAGGAGAACATGCTAACCACTAAGCCACCAAGCCGCCCTATTTACTATATTAAATACAATATATTTGAACTTTACCTTTAAAACCCATTCAAAAATTTTATGGGTTTATCAGTGTTTTACCATTTCTTATAATAACAATTATACAAATTTGTTTACCCTCTGGATGGCATGGTGGCTTAGTGGTTAGCACGTTTGCCTTCCAGCGCTGGGGATTCAGGTTTGAATCCTGTTCTAGGTGGAGTTTTTATGATCTTGCCATGTCTGTGTGGGTTTTCTTTGAGTTCTCCGGTTTCCTCTCATTGTCCAAAAACATGGATGGAAGGTAAATTGGCTGATCTAAATTGATCCTAAATAATGTGTGTGTGTCTGTGTGTGTGTGAGGTGATGGTGAGGTGAAGTGTGCACCCAGTGATGGATTAGCACCCTGTCCTGAGTGTATCAGCCCAGCGCTCAAAACGTTCTCCCCTAGATGGGCATGGGAAACCTCCCCACGACCCTAGTAGGATTCAGCAGAAGATAATGGAGGGTGGATGTTTACTTTTCATTATCGAACTATGACTAGAATACCCTAGAGTAGGCTAATTAGTTTGTTAGCAAGTCAACATTAACCTAAATAAGTTAGCTGGCAGGCAGGGTAAGGTTAGGTAAGGCTTTGAGAAATGCTAGTTGCTAATGCTAATTATTACAAACTCCTCTGCACAAATTCATATATAGCAGATAACTATAGATGATGAAACTTGAGATTAAAATTTTTCAGTAGACATATAAGGGTTTAAAGGTTATAAACAGCATCCAGGTTTATGTTAACTGCACTCAGTCTCAGTTGCAGTAATAGACTCATAAACCCAAAGAGAAAGAAGCGAATCTGTATCTTGACCTTTCGGTTGTTTCCGCAATATTCACATGTCAGCATGTATAAAGAATATCATTAATTCTAAAGTTCAGAGCGTGTCCTGTGTACACAGTTTAACTGCTGAACAGGACCTTAATTCACTGTACTTCATCAAATGACAATCAGGTTTGATGAATTTACAGTATAGTTGGTTTTCTCCTTAACTTCTGACTCGTAATGTTCTCATTTGTAAGTCGCTTTGGATAAAAGCGTCTGCTAAATGACTAAATGTAATGTAAATGTACTTCTGTTTAATATTTGGTGAACCTCATATAGTTATAGCTACATATATACAGTATATACTGTATGCATATATATATATATATATATATATATATATATATATATATATATATATATATATATATATATATATATATATATATATATATATACAATAAACCATCCATTACCCGCTTTATCCACCACTAGGGTCATGCCCCATGCCCATCCAGGGGAGAAAGTTTCGGGCACTGGGCAGATACAGGGTGCCAATCTATCTCTGGGCAAAACAATAAACCGATATTTTATTCATTTTTTTTTATTTGGATATGTAGATGCAGCACCTCTGCCTGCTAGGGATTCCTGGTTCGAATTCCCATCTTGGTGGAGTTTCCATGTTTTCCCCGTGTCCACGTGGGTTTCCTCCGGGTTCTCTGGTTTCCCCCCACAGTCTAAAAACATGGATCAAGGTTAATTGAATTCTCAAATTTCCCCATATAGAGTCTGCTTGTGTGTGTGTGCGTCTGTGTGAGTGAGTGTGTACCCAGTGATGGATTGACACCATATCCTGGGTGTAGCTGCCCAGCACTCAAAACGTTCTCCCCTGGATAGGCATGGGGAACCCCCCATGACCCTAGTAGAGGATAAAGCGGAAGATAATGGAGGGATGGATATGTAGTTGCTTAAAGTGAGGAGACAATTGCGTGAATGGAAAAGGCCAGGTTGTATCCATCAGAGAGCAGACACACACACACAGTCACATTCACAGTGAGAGAAAACTGAAGACCATGAAGGAACGCATTACAAATATGGGGAGACAAAGCAAAAACCCTGGCTCCCACTCAAGAATCAAACCCAATACCTGGTGACTGAAGTGACTTTACTGTTCCACTGTCCCACTGTCCCACTACACTGATTTTGTTGGCACAATATTTAAGGCACTGTAACAATGACCGAACAGAAATAGTCTTTTACCTGATAGCAGAGACAGGCACTTGTACTTACAGTATGTATTAAAATGCTGGTCTTTTAATACAACGGTAATCTGGGTTAAGTAAACACAGATGCTAGGCTATTTCTGCAAACACAAGACAAGGGGGGTACAGGGAGTGAGACCGGAATTAAAACAGAAAGGAGATTAAAGGAGTGATTAATGGAAAAAGAGATAGAAGGTTTCATATTTATCATCGAACCAATGGCTTGTGCCAGGAGGAGGGGTCTGATCAAGTTTAAAGAGTCGAAACAAAGCCCAAGACTTCATTCTGCTGCAGGACACTCAACACACACTCAAATACACACATACACACACAAACACTTACTTCTAAGGACATGCCACACTGTGTGTTGCTAGATGGACCGGCACCATGGGGCTTCAGACTTATAGGAGGAAAAGATTTCAACCAGCCTCTTACTATTGCCCGGGTAAGTGTGTGTGTGTGTGTGTGTGTGTGTGTGTGTGTGTTGTGAGTGAATCCACAAATCCTCGGTCTGCAGTGACAGCTGTAGTGAAGATCCTTCTTCTTAGTTCTTGCAAATAGCCATTGTTACCTCAGTAATCACAGATAAAGGCGTACGCTTTAGGAATGTATGCTTCATTACGAATGACTCATCATCAAATATACTTTTCTTGTTATTCTGAAGCCACACTAAATTTAGAGAGTTGAAGTGGGTGTGTTGCTAAAAGTTTGAAAGTGAATCATTCTGGAAGAAGGCAGCATTTGGGCATGCACACCTGTTGCCGGGGTGGATAAGTATGGCTTACTGTAACCGCGCAACAGGGATGGATGCATGATTGTATGGATAGATTGGTATGTGGGTAATTGGATGGTTGTATGGATGCATGGTGGGATGAGTTGGTAGAGATGAAGCAAATGGGTAGATGGATGGATGGATTAGGGAGTAGATGAATGAATGCGTTGTCAGTTGGATGGATGGGTGGGTTGGTATGTGGGTAATTGGATGGTTGTATGGATGCACGGTGGGGTGAGTTGGTAGGGATGAAGCAAATGGGTAGATGGATGGATGAATGAATGCATTGTTAGTTGGATGGATAGATGGATGGGTTGGTATATGCGTGATTGGATGGATGGTTGTATGAATGCATGGTGGGATGAGTTGTTAGGGGTTAAGTGAATGTGCAAATGGATGGATAAGGGGCAGATGAATGAATGTGTTGTCAGTTGGATGGATGGATGGGCTGGTATTTGGGTGATTGGATAGATGGTTGTATGGATGCATGGTGGGATAAGTTGGTAGGGATGAAGTAAAGATGGATGGATGGATAAGGGAGTAGATGAATCAATGCATTGTCAGATGGATGGGTGCATGATGGGGGGGATGAATATATGAGTGGGTGGGTAAATCAAGGTGGATGGATGGACAGACTGACAGATAAGTGAGTAAATGGATAAGTGACTAGATGAAGGTCGATACATTTTGGATGACTGGTTTAATATTTCTTAGATGACTTGTTGATAATTGGATGTTCCTCCATCCATCCATCCACTATCTTCCGCTTTATCCTCTAGTAGGTTCGTAGGGGTTCCCCATGCCCATCCAGGGGAGGCCGTTTCGGGCGCTGGGCAGATACAACCAGGACAAGACGCCAATCTATCTCTGTGCACACACTCACTCACTCACACAGACACAAACACAGTCTATATGGGGCAATTTAGAGCATTCAATTTACTTTGAATCCATTTTTTTGGACTGTGGGAGGAAACTGGAGAACCCGGAGGAAACCCACGTGCACATTGGGAGAACATGGAAACTCCACCCAGATTGGGATTCGAACCAGGAATCCCTAGTGCTGAGAGGAGAACATGCTAACCACTAAGCCACCGTGCGGCCCTGGATGTTTATCCATCCATCCATCCACCCATCTATTATCTTCTGCTTTATCCTCTACTAGGGTTGCGGGGGGTTCCCCATGCTCACCCAGGGGAGAACATTTCAGGCGCTGGGCAGATACACCCAGGACAGGACACCAATCTATCGCTGGGCACACACACTCACTCACACAGAAATACACTAATACACACTATATGGGGTAATTTGGAGAATTCAATTGGACTTGATCCATGTTTTTGGACTGTGGGAGGAAACCGGAGAACCTGGAGGAAACCCACGCGGATGCGGGGAGAACTCCACCCATATTGGCATTCGAACTGGGAATCCCTAGCGCTGAGAGGCGAAAGTGCAAACCACTAAGCCACCGTGCCGCGCTGGATGTTCATAATTAGATCATAATTAGATGTCCCCACTTTCTGCCTTATAAATTCTAAACTCATCTAATAAATGCCTCCCTATTAATTAACCAGTATTTATTGTCTAGTAAGCAAATAGAACATTGGTTGCAGAATGCAGAACACAGTGCAGCAGTATCAGTGGACTGAAGGAACTGCAGCATATCTGAACTTTACTTTCAAGATTTTGGAGTACCCTTAAGGTGGAACAAACAAGAACCGCTGGCTCCCAAGCAAATTACATATTCTCTGGAACTGTTTATCCACAAATAGCTGTCACAGTGTTATTTACTGTCAACGTAAAGTTCCCCAGCTGCACTTCATCGCTGATGAGCTCTGGATCTGAGAGCCTTCACTCCTGAGCCTCGACACACTGTGCCAGACGGCCATTTTTGGTCAAAAACACTCTCTCTCTCTCTCTCTCTCTCTCTCTCTCTCTCTCACTCTTTCTCTCTCTCTCTCTCTCTCGCCTCTTTCACACACACATACAAACACACAGTCACTAACCTCTCTCCTCTATTCTCTTGCTCATCATCATTCTGCAGTTCAACTCAGGATGCCTGCATTGGTTCTACAGTTCTATTTCAGCTAAATGGACCTCTGCGTCACTATATATTTACTTTTTGGAAGGTTTGTGGTTCTGGTTCACAACTCATAGGTGAAAAGTACAATGTGCCCTCAACAATAGTCATCTATACTTTCTAAAATGGCCATGCAAGAACTTCGTATTAGTGTTGGTGGTCTAAATAAAGACCAGACTCGAGCTCACAGTGGACTAATGAACAAGTGGTACTCCATCCATCCATTATCTTCCGCTTTATCCTCTATTGGGGTCGCGGGGATGGGGAGGGGGTCCCCATGCCCATCCGGGGAGAACGTCTCGGGGGCGGGGCAGATACACCCAGGACAGGGCGCCAATCTATCGCTGGGCACACTCGCTCACACAGACACACTCTATATGGGGCAATTTCGAGAACTCAATTGACTTGATCCATGTTTTTGGACTGTGGGAGGAAACTGGAGAACCCGGAGGAAACCCACGCGGAGACGGGGAGCACATGGAAACTCCACCCAGATGGGGATTTGAACTGGGAATCCCTAGCGCTGAGAGGAGAATGTGCAAACCACTAAACCACCATGCCGCCTTATGTGGTACTTATAAATAATATTAATAATGCTATTTATAGCTTATTTGAGGTATTTTTGTAACTGGTAATGGTGAGGGTGGCACGGTGGCTTAGTGCTCAGCACGTTCGCATCACGGCGCTGGGGATTCCCGGTTCAAATTACCAATCTGGGCGGAGTTTCCATGTTTCAGGATTCCTGGTATCGGTTTCCTATCACAGAACAAAAACATGGATTCAAGGTAAATTGAAGTGTGATTGTGCTCAGCGATAGATTGGCATCCTGTCCTGGGTGTATCTTCCCAGTGCCTGAAACGTTCTCCCCTGGATGGGCATGGGGAAGATCCTTGTAGAGGATAAAGTGGAAGATGAAGGATGGATGGATAGATGGATGGTAATAGTGAGCCATTTTGTTAGCTTGGTCCTTATGTGTTTATGTGTTTTGGAACAAATAGAGTAATTTGGACTCGTCCCTGGTGGACTGACCACAGACTGGCATTTGGGACAGTGTTTATAAAGTCTATGCTAGTAAATAGTTCTATTATCTTTGGTAATGTGTCAACAGTTTTTCCATTACATGCTGTATATCTGTCCCTTGAGTTGCTAGTCATGGGATACAGTATACGCCCTCCTGTGAGAACATCAATGATTATACTCAAGTTTACACAGAGCTGCTTTTTGGCTCGTTCCTCATTGGGACATGGGGAGAGATGAAAAGAAACAAATGGGGGGGATTTTTTTTTTGAGAGCAAAGTTTAAGGACTTTCTCCATGCTGTTATGAAATAGCATAGTTACAAAAGTATTTGAACACAGCTGCTTTAAAAGGTTCTAAGCTCTGACAATTAGTTTGTGTGCAATGTTAGGGCTACAACATCCATCCATCCATTATCTACAACATCCATCCATCCATTATCTTCCGCTTTATCCTCTATTAGGGTCACTGGGGTGTATAGTAATATATAGTATAGTGTGTGTTTGTGTGTGTCTAGTTAAGTGAGTATGTGTCTAGTGACCACCCGTCCCCCATGTATGTGTCCGGCCTGTAGGTCATGTTTGATAACATTACATTTACATTACATTTGTTCATTAATCAGACGCTTTTATCCAAAGCGACTAACAAGGTGAACACAGGGTTAATTATAACATCCCTGGAGCAATGAGGGTTAAGGGACCTGGGATTTGAACCCTCAATCTTCAGATTGATAGCCCATGCCCTAACCACTGAGCTACCGCACCCTTGGAATTATTTATTTCATTTTATCTCTGAGCGGGCGGCACGATGGCTTGGTGATTAGCACGAACGCCTCTCAGCGCTATGGATTCCCAGTTCGAATCCCAATCTGGGTGGAGTTTCCATGTTCTCCCCGTGTCCACGTGGGTTTCCTCCGGGTTCTCCGGTTTCCTCCCACAGAGTTCTCCAAATTGCCCCATATAGCGTGTGTATGTCTGTGTGAGTGAGTGAGTGTGTGCCCAGTGATAGATTGGCGCCCTGTCCTGGGTGTATCTGCCCAGCGCCCGAAACGTTCTCCCCTGGATGGGCATGGGGAACCCCACCGTGACCCTAGTAGAGAAAAAAGTGGATGGATGGATGGATTCTCAGCAACATCTGCTTCTTTGAGGTCACGGCCGATGTCTTTTCATACGACATATGTAAAGAACTGTGAAGATAATCATACTTTGTGCAATGTCTCATACAGTGGAACTATGGGAAACTCTGGTTCTCAGCCAAACAGAACGTGTGCACCTATTTTCCGGTATAAAGTTGCAGTATCAGTGAGAGTGACAGCAATTGATTCAGTCCACCTTTTTACACAAAGCATGCCCAGAACTGTGGAGGCTGTAGTATGGTCCAATCTGAATGGAACACATGGGTGCCTTTACCAGGTGGATGTGATACATGCTTCTATGCTTAGGTCACTTAATGCCGTGCATGTGGGCGAATGGTGCATGTGGAGTTAGAGCAGATATCAGCATGCTCACCGAGTTTGGCTGGAAATTGTTATCCTGTTTACTGTGGAAAAAGTTTATACAAGTGCACATACCAGTGAGGGCAAGAACAAACACACTGCCGCTTAAAAACACACCTAAACCGAACAGAAGCCGTCCTGCACAAAGAAGAGGAATGACGTGAGGTTTGGTGGAAAACAGCAAATTACAGTTTATTTATGCATTTTATTCATTCATTATCTTCTGCTTAATCCTCTACTAGGGTCGGGGGTGGGGTCCAGGGGAGAACATTTCGGGCGCTGGGCAAATACACCAAGGACAGGGCACTAATCTATCACTGGGCATACTCACTCATATAAACACATATTATAAGGGGCAATTTAGAGCAATCAATATAACTTGGATTCACGTTTTTGGACTGTGGGAAGAAAGTGGAGAACCGGGAGGAAATCCATGCGGACACGGGGAGAACATGGAAACTCCAACCTGGATCCCCAGCGCTGAGAGGCAAACATGCTAACCATGTTTTTAAGCTATTTTTATTTTAGAAAGAATATATTCACAAGAGGATGGCATGGTGGCTTAGTGGTTAGCATGTTCAGCTCTCAGCGCTGGGGATTCCAGGTACGAATACCAGGTACGAGTTTCCATGTTCTCCCCGTGTCCACGTGGGTTTCCTCCCACAGTCCAAAAACATGGATGAAGGTCAATTGAATTCTCCAAATTGCCCCATATAGAGTGTGTTTGTGTGAGTGAGTGTGTGCGCAGGGATAGTTTGGCGTCCTGTCCTGGATGTATCTGCCCAGCACCCGAAATGTTCTCCCCTAGATGTTCATAAAAAAATAATTTGGTGGGAATTATTGTTACTGACAATGCGGCACAAAGGAAAACAGTTTTTTTGCAACCTTTTTGATGTTGAATGTTCTTCATGTCTTCAGATATCCCCAGGAAGCAAGGCCTCCATGGTGGATCTCTCACCAGGTGACATCATTCTGGCCATAGACGGCATCTCCACCAGCAACATGATGCACTGTGATGCGCAGAACTGTATCAAGCATGCATCACACAGGCTTAGCTTGACCATCCAGAGGTCAGATATCAAAGAACACTTTCCAAAATTGACTTGTAATGATTTTACTTACATTTACATTTACATTGTCAGTTAGCAGATGAAGTTATCCAAAGCAAACGAGAGAACAACACAGTAGTTAAGAGAAAAACTATAGTATCATCAAACCTGACCATTATCTAATCTGGCTTAAAGATTTTTAGATTTTTTTTTCATAGCAAGTGTTTATGGAAGAGTGTTTTTCTTATGGTAAGTCGCATGGCATTAGCACTCCAGTGAGGTTAAAGCACCAGGTGACATTTATCACTAGAACATAGTGAACGAGTCGGAGTGTATTTTGGAAATCTAGAGTGAAGGTAAGAGGGGGCAGATCCAGAGATTGTCCTGTAGGTAGGAGTCAGTGTCTTGTACTGAATGCACCAGCTAGAGGGAGCCAATGGAGAGAGAGAGGAGTAATGGAGACACATTACTTCTCTTGGGTGGTTGAAGACAAGTCGGGCTGCAGAGTTCTGAATCAGTTCTAGAGGCCTGATGGTGCAAGCTGGAGATCAGCAAGAAGAACATTTCAGTAATCAAGCCCAGATTTGGCCATTAACAGATTTGGAGACTGATTTGATTAATAACATTCTACGTGAGTTCTTTTGGTGGCACGTTAGCTTAGTAGTTAGCATGTTCTCCTCTCAGTGCTGGGAATTCAGGTTGGAATCCCAATATGAGTTTCCATGTTCTCTCCATGTCTGCATGGGTTTCCTCCCACAGTCCAAAAGCATGGATTCAAGGTGAATTTTATGCTGGAAATTGCTCTTATATAGTCTGTGTGTGTGTGTGTGTGTGTGTGTGTGTGTGTGTGTGTGAGTGTATCCAGCAATAGATTGGCACCCTGTCCTAAGTGTATCCACCCAGCGCCCGAAACGTTCTCCCCAGGATGTGCATGGGGAACCCCCTGCGACCCTAATAGAGAATAAAGTGGAAGATATTGAATGTATAAATTATTTTCCCCCTTAGGTTTCTTTCTAGTTGACTTCCTAACTAGTTAATTATAAATTATAATTATAACTAGTTAATTATAATTATTTAATTAAGCACAGTTTAATAAGGAAAGATTATTTAACCCTAAAGCACACTAATTAAAATGTAATATGGTAAAACAGAGGTTTCAGATAGGACCTTTTGATCTTCAAAAATTAAGAATTTCCTATAATTATTAAAAATTTATCAATAACTTTTTTTGGTTCTGATTTCAGGCCTGAGGCAAGGCTTTGGTCGCCTCGTGTGAGTGATGATGGCAGAGCGCACCCATTCAAAATTAACCTTGAGGCTGAACGACAGGTTGGTGTACTACTGTTCAAAGCAAATTTACACTAAAGTGAACGATTAACCATTAAATGGAACACATGGCATTTAAATCCACAGGAGTACAAGCCAATAGGCATTGGCCATAACCGCAGGGCAGCCCCATTTGTGGCTGCTGCCAACATTGATGACAAGCGACAAGTAGTCAGCTCTGCCTACAACTCCCCCATCGGTCTGTATTCCACTGGAAATATCCACGATGCTTTACATGGGCAGCTCAAAGGTCTGATACACAACAAGCCAGAGAGGTGAGCGACCATAAAATTTGTCTGATTACTTATTACTTATTAAAAAGCAGTTGCTGGATGGGGAGGCGTACTGGTATCCAGGATATGAGGAATGTAACTGATGCATCTGAAGGCTTTGCTAATGAATATTCATGAATATTAATTATTTAAAGAGAGGTCAGGATGCAGAATGAGAACAGATATATTACAGAACTTTATTTTGATGGTGGTTATATAAATCAATATGGTCTAAATTCAAATATATAATTTAATAATTATAATTAATAATTTACTGTATTGTGTTTGGCAGCACGGTGGCTTGGTGGTTACCATGTTCACCTCTCAGCACTGGGAATCTGAGTTCAGATCTCAATCTGGGTGGAGTTTCCATGTTCTCCCCGTGTCCTCGTGGGTTTCCTCCGGGTTCTCCGGTGTCCTCCCACAGTCTAAAAACATGGATCAAGTCAATTGAATTCTCCAAATTCCCCCATATAGAGTGTGTGTGTCTGAGAGAGTGTGTGTTCAGTGATAGATTGGCGCCCTGTCCTGGGTGTATCTGCCCAGCGCCCGAGACGTTCTCCCCTGGATGGGCATGGGGAACCCCCCCCCCCCCCCCCCCCCCCCGCGAACCCTAATAGAGGATAAAGCAGAAGATAATGGATGGATAGAGTACCACATGAACCAGAAAACTATCCCAATTGTGCTATCCAAGCTATAATCTATGTAGCAAATGTAAAAATGTATAATTGGGGCATGGGGAACAACAAATCGCATGCTCCAGCCTGAATTTATGTGTGTATGTTTGTATTTGTGTGTGTGTGTGTGTGTGTGTGTGTGTGTGTGTGTGTGTGTGTGTAGTCCTACCAGCCCTAGGACTCTTACATGTATAGAGGAATCAGATGTTTACAGGATGTTACAGGAAGAAGGGGGGCAAGACAAGCCCCAGGAACCCCGCCAATCAGGATCCTTCAAAGCGCTGCAGGACTATATCGACAGTGAAGGTACAACACACACACACACACACACACACACACACACACACACACACACACACACACAAACACACAAACATACATACATGGATTTTCGCTGGAGCATGCAACTTGTTGTTCCCCATGCTCATCCAAGGGGAAGGTTTTGGGTGCAGGACAGACACACCCAGCACAGGGCGCCAATCTATCGCTGGGCAGACTCACTCATACAGACATACACTATATACGGCAATTTATCCATCCATTATCTTCTGATTTGTCCTATATTAGGGTCACGGGGGGGTTCCCCCATGCCCATCCAGGGGGGAACGTCTCAGGCGCTTGGCAGATACACAAAGGACAGGATGCCAATCTATCACTGGGCACACTCACTCACACAGACACACTCTATATGGGGCAATTTGGAGAACTTAATTGATGTTTTTGGACTGTGGGAGGAAACTGAAGAACCTGGAGGAAACCCACGCGGACACGGGGAGAACATGAAAAACTCCACCCAGATGGGGATTCGAACCCGGAATCCCTAGCGCTGAGAGGCGAACGTGCTAACCACTAAGCCACCGTGTTGCCCTGGGGCAATTTAGAGCATTCCATTTAATTATCTTTTGTATTTATCGTCATTTTGTATTACACATGCTACTGCACACGTGTTTTTTTACTGTTCTATGTAGCTGGTTCTTTCATTTGATTGTGAACTGTACACCACTGTATATGGTTGAAATGATAAATAAAACCACTTGCATACTTGAATACTTGAGTAAATATAGCTTCACTGCCACAAACTGCAATCATTGTTGATTTTTGAAAACATACCTTGTAAATATCCGTCCTCTCTTGACTGAAAGGATCAAGTCCCGTTGTGACTCGGACTGTGCGAGCACCCACAACTAAGACGCTACCAGCTGGAGGGAATCTTCATAAGTTGCCCATGTGCGACAAGTGTGGCAACGGCATTGTGTAAGGGTTTGTAAATACCACTGTCACAGCATTTAACATCGATCTGCATGCTTGCTTTATTTCAGGTAGGGGGCAGTATTCAGTGGTTAGTGTGTTGGGTTATCGATAAGTCGTAAGCTTGTGGTTAAGAAACAGGCCTTGCGACCTAAAGTTCTCTGGTTCGATTCCCAATCCCCCCAAGTACTACGTCTGAAGTGCCCTTGGGCAAGGGACCTACATTTGCATTACATTTGGTCATTTAGCAGACGCTTTTATCCAAAGCGACTTACAAGGTGAGCACAGGGTTAATCACAACATCCCTGGAGCAATTGGGGTTAAGGGTCTTGCTCAAGGACCCACACTGGTAACTTCAGTGGACCTGGGATTTGAACCGCCAACTTTAAGATTGATAGCCCAACCACTTATAACCCTAACCACTGAGCTACTTCGGCCTAACACCAATTGCTCCCCAGACACCATGTACAGGGCTGCCCACTGCATTAGGCATGTGCGTTCACTTCATCAGTGTGTGTGTGTGTGTGTGTGTGTGTGTGTGTGTGTGTGTGTGTGTGTGTGTGTGTTTGTGTGTTCACTGCACGGATGGGTTAAATGTGGAGGACTAATTCCTCTGTGTGTAAATACAGTAGGCAAAATCAACAAAATAAAAATATAAAAATAAGAAAAGTGGCACAGTGGTTTAGTGTTTAGCATGTTCTGTGTTTAGCGTTCAGTGTTTAGCAAAAAAAAAAGTGTTTAGTGTTCAGTGTTTAGCAAAAAAAAAAATGACCCAATTTAATGTTCTCCTCTCAGCGCTGGGGATCCAGGTGCGAATCCCTATCTGGGTGGAGTTTCCATGTTTCCCCCATGTCCGCATGGGTTTTCTTCGGGTTCTCTGGTTTTCTCGCACAGTCCAAAAATATGGATTCAAGATAAATTGAATGCTCTAAATTGCCCCATATAGTGTGTGTGTGTGTAAGTAAGTGTGCCCAGTGAAACATTGGCACCCTGTCCTGGGTGTATCTGCCCAGAGCCCGAAACGTTCTCCCCTGGATGGGCATGGGGAACCACCCCTCCACCCTTAACACTAGTAGAGGATTCAGTGGAAACTAATGAATGAATAACTGAATATAAGGCGATCACTCACAATGACACACACTATATTAGGCAATTTAGAGCATTCAATTTACCTTGAATCCATGATTTTGGACTATGGGTGGAAACTGGAGAACCCGGAGGTATCCTAAACTGAAACGGGGAGAACATTGAAACTCCACCCAGACTGGGAATCGAATCTGGATCCCCAGCGCTGAGAGGAGAACATTCTCACAACTAATCCATTGTGCCGCCTTGTGAATGCGAAACTATAAATTACAATGGATTGTGCATTTATTATATAAATTTTGCATTTATATACTTATGTATCTGTCTCTTACTCTCTCTATCTCTTTCTCTCCTACTTGCAGTGGTACAGTCGTGAAAGTCCAGGATACATATCGGCACCCTGACTGCTTTGTCTGCTCTGTCTGCGAGGAGAACTTAAAGCAAAAAGGCTACTATTTTATTGACAATGAGATTTACTGCGAAACTCATGCACATGCTCACTCCAAACCACCTGAAAGTCAGGACCTGTAGAAGATACATACACACACACACACACACACACACACACACACACACACATACACATACACTCTTTATGATAAAAGCACTTCTTTACGCCTGCACGAATAGCATGGTTGGAATTTATTGGTATGCTGTGGTATGGTACAGTTTTGGAATGCTGTGATGTGCACAAGTTGTAATACTTATAACTGTGAATAAAATATTTACAGATCCTAATATTCACAAGCTGGTCTCTGATATAATATTTACTGATATAAGTAAACTAATTTAAGACATATTGCAACATAATTATAAACCTGGCATTTGTGGCATTTAAGTCACACTTTGGTATCTGATCATTTAAATTCTTGTTCAAATAAATGGATAAAATAGACAGACAGTTAAATGCAGCCAATAAAACTAACTTTAGTAACATTTATGTAATGTTATAAAACTGATTTTAGTATTAAATAAAATGAAACATTTTTTATTTCGATTGTAATTGGCAGGAAGGCCATGGAAATTAAGATTTATTTATTCATTCAGTCATTATCTTTCACTTAATTGCTCTGGGCAGATACACTCAGGACAGGGCACCAACACATACACACACAAACACACTCTATATTTAATTTACAGCATTTAATTGACCTTAAATCCATGGGAGGAAACCAGAGAACCCAGAGGACACGGGAAGAACATGAAAACTCCACCCAGATTAAGATTCAAACCTAGAATCCCCAGCGCTGAGAGATGAACCTATAAACCACTAAGCCATCAAGCTAATGTGAATTTTTCATCTAAACATTTGGGTACTTAATTACTAGTGCATTGTTGCAATTGAACATCTTTATTGCAGTGGAAAAACATTTGCCCTGGAGTCATAAAATTATTAAAATTAATTAATAAATCTCACAGTACTTACTGTAACTGGTGTATGGATCAAAGGCCCCAACAATGTATGGCTATTGGGTACTCAAGCAAGATCCTAAACTCTGTGTAGGTTTTATAAAATGTTTTTTCCAGTCCTTAAATCTGATTGTCTGATTATTCATAATCAATATGAATGTAAGTTTCACTGTAAAATATACAAAAAAATGGGACTAATACATTTTAATAAACAAATCTAATTTATAATCATCTCATCGCCTGGTGATTTCTCTTAACTGTACGAGGCAGTGGTGCTTTTTGGGAGGGATATCGCCCTCTGCTGGATTGAAAACAACATTATCGATAGCAGTAGCCTGCAGACTTGAAAAAAAAAACATAAATATATATATATACACACACACACACACACACACACACACACAAATATATATTAAGATTCATTCATTCATTCATTATCTCCCACTTTATCCTCTATTAGTGTCGCGGTGGGGTTCCCCATGCCCATCCAGGGGAGAACGTCTCGGGCGCTGGGCAGATAGACCCAGGACAGGGAGCCAATCCATCGCTGGGCACACACTCACTCACACAGACACACTCTATATGGGGCAATTTGGAGAACTCAATTGACTTGATCCATGTTTTTGGACTGTGGGAGGAAACCGGAGAACCCGGAGGAAACCCACGCAGACACGGGGAGAACATGGAAACTCCACCCAGATGGGGATTCGAACCGGGAATCCCTAGCGCTGAGAGGCGAATATATAGGTTAAGATTAACAAAAAAAAAAAAAAGGTAATATTAGAGTAGGCGGCACGGTGGCTTAGTGGTTAGCACGTTCGCCTCTCAGCACTAGGGATTCCCGGTTCGAATCCCCATCTGGGTGGAGTTTCCATGTTCTCCCCGTGTCCGCGTGGGTTTCCTCCGGGTTCTCCGGTTTCCTCCCACAGTCCAAAAACATGGATCAAGTCAATTGAGTTCTCCAAAGTGCCCCATATAGAGTGTGTCTGTGTGAGTGAGTGTGTGCCCAGCGATAGATTGGCGCCCTGTCCTGGGTCTATCTGCCCAGCGCCCGAGACGTTCTCCCCTGGATGGGCATGGGGAACCCCACCGCGACCCTAATAGAGGATAAAGCGGGAGATAATGAATGAATGAATGAATGAATAATATTAGAGTCATGTGTTTTTAGTGTTTACCCTATAAAGCGCTAAATAGGCTCCTGAATTAGAATAAATAAATAATGATTGTAACGTGTGTCTTGTTTACTCTTTATAATGTTATTTCGATAAAAGGCGATTTGTATTATTTACAGTGTGTCGACCTTCTCCTAAACAAAATTTGTACTGTAGAAATTACTATTCATGAAGTAAAAACTGTTTGGTCATGTCAGCCAATCAGGTACCGAGTTTCCATAGCTTAATTAATATTTATATTTTCTCTGCCCTCTTTCTTGCCTCAGCCAATCACACATCGTAGTGGGCGTCATCTATAGTCGCTAGTTGCATTGGGACCCACCTACCGGATGACGTATGGCGAACCGTCATGACACGTTAGCGTTAGCTTCTTACTGCAGAGGTTTATCTCTATTCGTAAATTTATCATTTGACAATGGTAAGTTTGCCGAATTGTTTTTGTTCGCTATTCATTTTTAAACAGCGGTAAGTCGCGTATTAATATTTCACGTTGTTAAGTTACGTTTGTGGTTTGTTCTGCGTTTAGTTTCAAGTTGTGGGCCGTGTCCTGAATGCAGGGCTTTATTATGGTTTAGGAACACTACATGGTGTTTGACGTCACACGTTGTGTTGCCTACGTAGTGAAGAATTATTCCCCTTCGCCGTCGATTGGGACTTAGCCATACCATTTGCTTGCGCTTCTCAAAGCAGCTGTTAACTGTGATAATATATAATATAATATATTTGTTATTGCGGCACGGTGGCTTAGTGGTTAGCACGTTCGCCTCTCAGCACTAGGGATTCCCGGTTTTGGGTGGAGTTTCCATGTTCTCCCCCTGTCTGCGTGGGTTTCCTCCGGGTTCTCCGGTTTCCTCCCACAGTCCAAAAACATGGATCAAGTCAATTGAATTCTCCAAATTGCCCCATATAGAGTGTGTCTGTGTGAGTGAGTGTGTGCCCAGCGATGGATTGGCGCCCTGTCCTGGGTCTATCTGCCCAGCACCCGAGACGTTCTCCCCTGGATGGGCATGGGGAACCCCACCGCGACCCTAATAGAGGATAAAGCGGGAGATAATGAATGAATAAATGAATGATATTTGTTATTTATTTTTTTAACAGGTGATTACCGAAAATAACAGCTTTGTATTTCGTCTAAGGGGAGTTTTGGAGTTTTCCTGCTTCTTTGACAACACCAATGGTAAATTTAGTTTTACACGTAGATACTTTTTTAAAATCTGACCCTAACAAATGTATAATAAAGGAAAACCAAATGTATGGTTCTGCTGCTTAAACCATCTGGATAATTAAATAATGGTAGTCTAATAAAATAAATATATCATTTTAATAATATTTGCTGGATGATCATGTGTGATTATTTTTACTTTATTCTTTAATAGGACCCCAGACAAACAGCAGCATCTCTGAAGCTTTCCAAGTTCTTCATTCTAGAGCATCATCAGATGGTGTAGTGCTGAAGTTCTGCAATAGCGCCATCCTGCTGTGGCCCAACAAGGGGTTCCAATGCACAGTAGAGGATCTCAAAGAAGAGACGCCATGTAGAAATCTCCAGCAGCACATAAAGTATGAGCACATTTTTTTTATTTCTGCAGCCATCATGCCTGAGTCCACATGTGGGTTATATCATTAGCGTTATCTCAATATCTCAAATGCTACATCACATATTGGGGAAGGTGTTCCATCCCCATACTACATAATATTTACAGATACAAGCTGTGCTTTCAAGATAATTAAAAAATAAGATGTTTATAAAATGGATTCTTTTGGTCCTTAAATCTGATTGGCTGAGCAGTTTGTCCTGCTGTGACATTATTCACAATAACGCACACCTCTGATCAATGCATGATATACTATACATTATTGTAAATCATAAAATACAGATTAATATAAAGAGTGTCAATTCCCGATGAGAAATAAGCCTGTTACTGCTGTTTTATATAAACTGTGTTCTGTAATTTGGCCACTAAGTGGCAGTGTTATAATATTTACATATTCATATTCTAAGCTACTTGGCTTAATGAGGGTTGTTGCTGAACAGATTGCTGTCCATATTAATGTAGACACAAAAGAACCTGCTTTTGTAGACACTAATAACAGATCTGCTTATTAATAGCTCATCTACAGGCCACTGTGCCTCCTTTGCTTTTTCTAAGTGTTTGTAATGCATCAATGAGATGTTAGATTAGATTAGATTCCATTAATTCATTACATCCCCTTTATTCAATTTCATTCATTCATTCATTCATTATCTTCCGCTTTATCCTCTCTTAGGGTCGCGGTGGGGTTCCCCATGCCCATCCAGGGGAGAACATCTCGGGCGCTGGGCAGATAGACCCAGGATAGGGCGCCAATCCATCGCTGGGCACACACTCACTCACACACACACTCTATATGGGGCAATTTTGAGAATTCAATTGACTTGATCCATGTTTTTGGACT
>JAFMOC010000038.1:4550000-4735000 GCA_019802505.1 Corydoras sp. C115 | reverse complement strand
CTGTCATGGGAGACTCCAGGGAACTGCAGAACCAGCCAAATGAGAAGGAACACTGCAAATATAAAATGGTTACAAATATACTATAATAAAAACAAGGTTTGATTCATAAATGTGTTTATTAAAAGCAAAATCGTTAATAATCTGGTCTTCCACAATGTAATCTAGTCCAGTTTTTAAAATGAACGCTGATCGCTGAGTACCATGATTCCGGTTTATCTAACAATCAAATACTGCCATCTGGTGACCAAATTAAAGTATGACGTTTATAAAATGAATTGGAAAAATAATGAATTGTATATCCATTCCTGGGTGGCAGGGTTGCTTAGTGGTTAACATGTTCTCCTCTAAGCGCTACGTGAGATTCCCGGTTCGATACCCAATCTGGGTGGAGTTTCCATGTTCTCCCCGTGTCCGCGTGGGTTTCCTCCGGGTTCTCCGGTTTCCTCCCACAGTCCAAAAACATGGATCAAGTTAATTGAATTCTCAAAATTTCCCCATATAGAGTGTGTCTGTGTGAGTGAGTGTGTGCCCAGCAATTGATTGGCATCCTGTACTGGGTGTATCTGCCAAGCGCCCAAAATGTTCTCCCCTGGATGGGCATGGGGAACCCCCCGCGACCATAATACAGGATAAAGTGGAAGATAATGGATGGATGGATGGTACTACCTCATGTTACTTTACGTACCACCAGTGGAACACATACCACAGTTTAAGAACCACTGATCTACTGCATAGTAAGCAAAAGCTGTAGGCGAAGATGACCAGTATGTCTAAATACACAGTTGGCATAACGTTGTATGAGGTTTGGTATATTTAACTAATTAGTGTATTGTTTCTTTTGAAAAAGTCGGGGATCTGACCTGGCATCTAAAGGCAGAGAGCTGATCCATCACTTTGAGACAGAGGGGACACCCATCATGATTGGTGAGTCCTTCCTTTTAAAGACCTAGTTGGTACTGGAACTGATCTTTTGTATATAATGGATTAATACTGAGTTAAATGTATTATTAAATTAAATGTATTATTTGAAATGCATGACATGAGAAATATGTGCAATCCACACCAGGTGGTGGCGTCCTGGCACATACTATACTTGGCGTTGCATGGAGTGAGATCAGTGGACAGATACGCTTTCTCATCCTGGACCCACATTACACAGGAGGGGAGGATCTGCAGATAATAACAGATAAGGTGAAGTTTTAGGCATCAAAACAGCAACAGATGTTTTTAAAAACTTAAACATTTTATAAGATAAGTAAGATTTTACAAAATGTGCAAGGTTCTTTTTGTTGTTGTTGTAAATTCTCATCAAATAATTATTTTGTGAGAATATAACACATTATAGCTAGGGATTCCCGGTTCGAATCCCCATCTGGGTAGAGTTTCCATGTTCTCCCCGTGTCTGCGTGGGTTTCCTCCGGGTTCTCCGGTTTCCTCCCACAGTCCAAAAACATGGATCAAGTCAATTGAATTCTCAAAAATTGCCCCATATAGAGTGTGTCTGTGTGAGTGAGTGTGTGCCCAGCGATGGATTGGCGCCCTGTCCTGGGTGAATCTGCCCAGCGCCCGAGACATTCTCCCCTGGATGGGCATGGGGAACCCCACCGCGACCCTAATAGAGGATAAAGCGGGAGATAATGAATAAATGAATAACACATTATATTGTGTGGTGGCGCACAATACGATCTGGGTGGAGTTTCCATGTTCTCCCCATGTCTTTCTGGGCTTTCTCCAGGTTCTCCAGTTTCCTCCCACAGTCCAAAAACATGGATTCAATGTCAATTGGCTGCTAAATTGCCTCTTTTCTGTGTGAGTGAGAGAGACTACATTTACATCAATACATTTGGTCATTTATTGGACGCTTTTATCCAAACGCGACTTACATGGTGAGCACAGGGTTAATCACAACATCCCTGAAGTAATGAGGGTTAAGGGTCTTGCTCAAGGACCCACATTGCTAACTTCAGTGGACCTGGGATTTGAACCATCAACTAGGGGTGAGCTGCAATATTCGCTGATTCGACGATTCGATTCGGAGAACCGTAGTCGACTATGAACCTCATAGTCAAATGTACCATTTTGACCACATGGGGGAGCCCATGGCTGCTGCTAAGCATTAGTTTTTACATGAAATGTCTTTGTTTTCGTTATATATATAGCCTTTTGTCAAATAAAATCATCATAATTTCTAGAAAAACAAAAAAAAAGGTTTTCTTTAGTTAGAAAACCAAGTAAAATATAAAAAAATATATTTTTTAAAAACTATGCTTATAGCGCCATCTTGTGGTGAAATTTTAACAAATTCGACTATCAGTCGACTATAGGGAAAATCTGACGAATCAGATTCGACTACGAAAACCTGTAGTTGAATACACTACCATCAACCTTCAGCTTGATAGCCCAATGCCCTAACCACTGAGGTACCGCGCCCTCTGCTAAATCATAATCTGCCAAATCATAGACTAAATCATAAAATAGCTTTTTCGGCCCCGTATTATCAGACCGTAGCCTTCAGGGGCGAGTTGTTGATCGCGAAACCTCCCCCAGAACAACCGGTGCTACGGAGTGCTGATACCTAAAACTGTTCCGAGGACAAATTCTGTGTCACTGTGACATCTGCAAACTGTAAACACAGACACTCTCCTCCCCACCCTCTTTCATCACGCCTCCACTGCTTACCCGGTGTCTGGCAAGATGCGCTGCATAAACCGCTGGTGCAAAAACCCTGCCCATGTCTGTCTATGTTGTTATATACATTCTGTGTGCTAAAGATCTTTTTTTTTTTTTTTTTTGGGGGGGGGGGTTCCTAAACTTTAGAATCATCGTCTGGGGCTGGGTTCTTTTTTTATCACCTGTGTTTTCCTTTCCCAATGTATTCCATCTGATCTTTCGTACTTTTTGAATGTCGAGCTGAGAAGGGGCTAGTCACTCGGTTAGGTGCAGTTACCAAACCCATTTGAGACCCACATCCTGTTTTGCACCATTTTTTCCGGTCTCAAGCCAACAAATATCACTGAATGAAGAAGTGAAACATGTCAGGCCTGATTACATCATCTGAAACTGCTTCTGCGGTGTGGACGTGTAACACTGCTGATGTGTCTTCCTGATCTCATTCTGTGAAGACTCACGTCGAGTGTTTTCAGAAGCAGCAGATCTGAAACGACAGGCTTGTACCATCACATCAAAGCAACCGCATGGTCTCACAATGGATTTTTGTCGATGTACAAATTGTAATTAGTTTTTCTACAAAACAATTAGCTGAGCTGCAGTGTAATCATGACGTTAAAATACCTAAACCCACGAAAACGTTTTAGAGCAGCTTCATGTTCAGTTCAAAAGGTTATATTGATGCTGATGTTACGCTGATTAGGTTAAGATAATTTCCTTTCAGCGCTATGAATTCCCGGTTGAAATCCCCATCTGGGTGGAGTTTCTATGTTCTCCCCGTGTCCGCGTGGGTTTCCTCCGGGTTCTCCGTTTTCCTGCCACAGTCCAAAAACATGGATCAAGTCAATTGAGTTCTCCAAATTGCCCCATAAAGAGTGTGTTTGTGTGAGTGAGTGTGTGTCCAGTGATAGATTGGTGTCCTGTCCTGGGTGTATCTTCCCAGCGCCTGAGATGTTCTCCCCTGGATGGGCATGGGGAACCCCCCCCATGACCCTAGCAGAGGATAAAGCGGAAGATAATGAATGAATGAATGAATGTTTATAAATATTTATAATATTAAAAGAAAAGGTCATGTGACCCAGTGGTGAAAATATTCTGTCCCACATTTTTTGAGTGTGTTGCAGAATTCACTTTTAAAATCCTTGTATTATTTTGGTTGGTTAAGTCTGTGTGCGAGAGAAACAACAGTGGCCACAACTACTATAATCCAACCATAACAACAGCAAGGAGTCTGTGCTCCTCCCAGAGTTTTTGCCTTATTATTGCCACATTTATTATTTGATTGACACATTAAAAATAGTTTTATGTATTTGACAAATAGACACTAATTTTATTCTTCTTAAGTCAGTAAATGTATTTTTATTATTATTAGCACCCCTATATTAGTTTCATCTGTTTGTCTGTGTGTCTGGTCAAACGTTTGCAAATGCTATTTCACCCACTTCCCATTATCCGATTAAGCTGAAACTTTGCACAATTGTTCATCGTCGATGACATCACATGAATCAATTTAAATAAAAAACAATTAACTAATTAGTGGTAATTCATTAAGATTGTTTTCTATGGATAAATTGCCCATTTTCTACTAGATTCTTTTACTTCACAAGCAGAATTAATTTAGGATAAATTCATTTAATGTGATATAGTGGTGTTTTTATTATTTTTTTAAAGTATATATTTTTTATATTTTGTTTGTCTTAATATCCATTTCTCTTTTTTTCATGTGGGCTGGTGTATGTCTGCAGGGTTGGTGTGGCTGGAAAGGACCAGAGTTTTGGGATCAGAATGCCTATTACAACCTCTGCCTTCCTCAGACGCCAAGAACCATCTGATTGTCCAGTCATCATCTCAACACACGAACATCCCACAGTCCAGTCTCACACCTGCAGTAATTCTACCAGAGAAGCTCTGTTTCTCATTCAACCATTACAACTGGATTCACACAACATTGTTCTGTCTCATGAAACTGGCTTTATGTCATGACTGTTTTTTTAAAGTTTACAGACTTCAGACATTATGGTTGCTGCATTATGTCTGTTTAAAGCTCCAGGTTGAATTACAGGAAACAACTAGAAATAAACTATTTACCGTAAAAAAGTAAAGAGAAGCAGATGGATTGCAGTTTCTTATTGCAGAACTACAAAGTGCAAGTAAATGGAGCTAAAACAAATTGACATTAAAGACACCATAAGTGGCTGCTGAGTGCATGCTTTTTTCCCCTCAGTAACTAAACTGTTACACTGCAGCTGTTTGTTTCCTCTAGACATGATCTAAAATTATTTTCATATAGCAGATCAAGCATTCAAGCGTTGTTTAGTGGTTAACACATTCATCTCTCAGTGCTGGGGAGCCAGGTTTGAATCCAAATCTGTAGTTTCCATGTTCTCCCCATGTCTGCGTGGACCCAACGATGGATTGATGACCTGTCCTGGTTTTATCTGCCCAGTGCCTAAATAGTTTTCCTCTGCATGGGCAGAGGGAACCTCCCTGCAACCCTAGCAGACCCCATCTGTGCAGTGAAACACACACACATGCACACACTGAGTTAAGTGAGCACACATGCCAGGTGTGGTGGGCAGACTTGTACACAGCACCTTGCTCAAGTACCAGGTCAAACCGAGGACCTTCAGGTCACAAGCCTATGACTGCCTTGTATTTGCCCTTACTGTTCCATCTAGCTCTCTGTAACAGAGAATTCACCGTAGTAACTACAGTCCCAGAACATTCTCAATGGTATTCAAATAGAAAACTGTGATGCTCAAAATTCCATATAGAGTGTGTTCGTGTGTGTCTGTGAGTGAGTGAATGTGTGCCCAGCAATAGATTAGCAACCTGTCCTGGGTGTATCTGTCCAGCACCCGAAACATTCTCCCCTGGATGGGCATGGGAAAACCCCCTGCGACCCAAGTAGAGGATAACTACTAAATGAAACAGCATGTCAGGGGTCTATAAATGAGCTTTCCATTGGTAGCATTAGCAATATCCATCCCTGACACAAAAATAAAACCGGGTTTGTTTTGGGTTATCCACATTATACATCCATCCATCCATTATCTTCCGCTTTATCCTCTGCTAGGGTCATGGGGGGAATATTTTTACCACTGTGTCACATGACCTTTTCTTTTAATATTATAAATACTTATAAACATTCATTCATTCATTCTCTTCCGCTTTATCCTCTGCTAGGGTCATGGTGGGGTTCCCCATGCCAATCCAGGGGAGAACATCTCAGGCGCTGGGCAGATACACCCAGGACAGGACACCAATCTATCACTGGGTACACACTCACTCACACAAACAAACACACTCTATATGGGGCAATTTGGAGAATTCAATTGACTTGATACGGTGGCTTAGTGGTTAGCACGTTCGCCTCTCAGCACTAGGGATTCCCGGTTCGAATCCCCATCTGGTTGGAGTTTCCATCTTCTCCCCGTGTCTGCGTGGGTTTCCTCCGGGTTCTCCGGTTTCCGCCGGATCAAGTCAATTGAATTCTCAAAAATTGCCCCATATAGAGTGTGTCTGTGTGAGTGAGTGTGTGCCCAGCGATGGATTGGTGCCCTGTCCTGGGTGTATCTGCTCAGCACCCGAAACGTTCTCCCCTGGATGGGCATGGGGAACCCCACCGCGACCCTAATAGAGGATAAAGCGGAAGCTAATGAATGAATGAATTGACTTGATCCATGTTATTGGACTGTGGGAGGAAAGCGGAGAACCCGGAGGAAACCCACGCGGACACGGGGAGAACATGGAAACTCCACCCAGATGGGGATTCGAACCGGGAATCTCTAGTGCTGAGAGGAGAACATGCTAACCACTAAGCCACCGTGCCGCCCCACATTATACATCTTTCAATTATTTTAATAACGACGATAAAATATTCCAATACAAATATATCACAGTCTGTATTATCCAGTCTTGATGGTGGCAGTATCGCATCCCACGTGACTCGTCACGGTGCTTGGTGACTGTAACTAGGAAACTCACTCATATTTAGCCGCCGTGCTAACCAGCGGGCAGTTTTCTGTTTATGGCCGTTGTGTCGTGTACAAATACCTCTAAACAACCTTAAATTATGTTTAATAGCGTCGTTTGCTCAGAGCTGTCTGGTGAGGCGCTTGTTTTCTGAAGGTTGGAGCTGTAAAGGTAAGATTTCTTAAAGTTTATGTGCTTCTTAACGGCAAAGACGTGGTTGTGTTCCAAATAGCGTAATCCTCACTTTGCACGTCTTGTCACTGTGCGGTGCTTAATAGGTGAACGACTTGATGTTTAGTGCACTTTGTTTGTAATGGGGCGCCGTTTGGAATAGAGCACCTTGTTTATATTAGTTTGTAAGTACGCTGCACGCTTTTTACTAATTATTTTTAGCTTCTTAATGTTTGTTTGATCAGGGCATTGTTTATAACTTTCAGATGTATGTCTTTGTATTTTATAAAAAAATTATTTGGACTTAATGTGTTTACTGTAAGCAGTTTCATTCACATTTTATATACATATATGTCATAAATGTTTAGGTTTAGTGTATAGTGCAGTTTACAAACTATAAACTCTATACTTTATTTACATAATTTAGCAATAAAAAGAATGGAACAAGTACAATTTCTGGCTGCTGGACCTATCCCAGTATAAAATAAAATAAAAAATAATCTAGACATGTTGGACGTCTTATTTCAGGACCACATTTAAAGAAAAATTAAAGGGCTAAATTATTTAAATTAAATTCAAATGTATAATTCAGTCCTAATGCTACAGGTACATAAATCACGGTGCATTTTGGATAATTGCATGCTTCTAATTATGTAAAAACAGTTTGATTAAGTTTTTTGCTGCAGCTGCAAAAGGATGTCGTGAAGGACAACATTAAATAGCATTATGATTTTTATTAGGTGATAGCTCAGTGATTAGGGTGTCAGGTTGTCAATCTGAAGCTTGTGGGTTCAAATCCCAGCTCCTCTGAAGTTACCAATGTGGATCCATGAGCAAAACACTTAACCTTTATTGTTCCAGGGGAGCTGTACCAACCTTGTGTTCTGACCCCAAACAAGTTGTGAAGTTGTGAAAAATGTGAATTGCTTTGGATTAAAGCATCTGCAAAACAACCAGATGTAATTAAATGGTGAAACTTTTATAGTGATGACTAATACATTTTTAATATGACTTGATATGTCTGAGGTAGTGTGGATAGCACGTTTTTGATTTTATTTAAAGAAAAGCCCATTGTTTCACATTTAAACAGTAATTCAAAAATCAAATCAAATCAGGTTTATTGGTCACATGGTACAGCCAGCAGTGAAATTCTTATCAGACATCTCCACATAAAGTTAAAATAGAATATAGAATAAAAATAGAATAAAGATAAAATAAAAAAAAATAAAAAAATGGACTATGTATTTACACTGTGCAAAAGAAGAGAAACTGTACAATTATGGCACTGTAACAGATGTAAACTAGAATGGTCTTGTAAGTTCTGAGTTATGATCAAGTTATGATCAAGTTCTGAGTTACTTGATCAAAACCAATATCTACTGTTTAATAGACTATTTTGGAAGCAGCTTATGCTTATAAAGAAAGACGAAATATTCTTGGAATTGAGTGTGTGCCCAGCGATAGATTGGCGCCCTGTCCTGGGTGTATCTGCCCAGTGTCTGAAACATTCTCCCCTGGATGGGCATGGGGAACCCCGAGTATAGAGTTTGACATTTTGTTCATTAACACTAATAGGGGATGTACATTTTCTTGGTTGAAAGGTCCTGGTGGTGGAACATTTTCCTCAGTGTTGTGCCGCGGTGTTGTTGGAAACCTCAGCTCACTTGAGTAATCGTTAACTAATTACATTGCTCCCAACAGGTGTAGCATAGTAACCCTCCCCACAGGTTTTTTTTTTTTTTTTTACCGCAGCAATCATCCTCCCCTGTGTTTAATTACAGCAGAGATAATCCAGCTCCTCTCTGAGGCTCCCAGAATATTCACTTGAGTTACCGCCTCCTGCTGGAGACCCTATGTACATTTATAAAAATACATTATATGGACAGAAGTTTCATTCTGCCCCTTTCACTGTCCATAGCAGGTTGTGATCTTCATCTACAACCTGCTGTTGTTGGAGAATTGCTGTCACAGAGGACGTGGAGGCGACTTCAGCTGCGAATCCTGTCACTTTATCCTTTACTAGGGTCCCAGGGTGGTTCACCATGCCCAGCCAGGGGAGAACGTTTCGGGCGCTGGGCAGATACACCCAGGACAGGGCACCATTCTATCACTGGGCATACTCACTCAAAGAGACACACACTATATGGGGCAATTTAGAGCATTCCGATTACCTAGATTCCATGTTTTTGGACTGTGGCAGGAACCCTGAGGAAATCCACGCGGACACGGGGAGAACATGCAAACTCCCAGATTGGGATTTGAACCGGGGATCCCTAGCACTGAGAAGAGAACATGTTAACCACTAAGCCACCATACTGCCTACATCAAAACTCCAGATAAACAAAATGTTTTAAGGTTTTGTTAATCCTCTGCTGTCCATAGAGTAAAATTAGAGACATAAGAACATTCCCAAAAACTTTGGAACGTTAAGTGTGGTGGTTGTCAGTACTAAAGGAATGTCTCTTGGAACGTCAATTGTGTTCAGTTGAATGCTGCTGCAAATTAAGAATATAATTTAAGATTCCACAAATAAGTTCAGGTAAGAGAGATAATGGATGAAATGTATAGGCAGTGTGGGGCAAGCTACTTGCCCAAGCATATTTGCAGGTGCAACATAGTAACCCCCCCCCCTCAGGTTTATTATCTTTTTATTTTTATTTTTTTACATTTTTTTACACCATGGCAATCCTCCCCTGTGTTCAATTAGCACAGAGATAATCCAGCTTCTCTCTAGGGCTCCCAGAATATTCACTTGATTTACCGCCTCCTGCTGGAGACACTGTGACTACCGTGGCGCTGGGGGGGGGGGGGGAGAGGCGGAGCTTGATTAGCACACCCTATGTTGCTATGCCTGATGACGTGTGTAGGCTTATAAGCTGGAAATTTATGAATAAACCTTGTTTTTTATTATAGTGTGTTTGTAACCATCAACACAAGCAATAAGGAACTCAAGGTTGTGTATTATTGTGAATAAATCATGGGAAAGAGCTGGAACTGTACTGTCGTGCTTAATAAAACCTCTTTCCCGTGATTTATTCACAATAATGCATGCCCTTGAGGGCCTTTTTGCTTTATTAGACAGTCTAATGTCAAAAATAACTAAAGTCACATCTTTTGTTTTTAAGGGATAAACCATGTACAGTCCAAAAGAACTGGAGGGTGAAGTGGACCATGCGTTCTTTGACAGCGACAGTGAACCAGGCCACCCCAGCGCAGAGCAGCCCGTCCTCTCAGAGCCAGAGAGAGGAAATGGCGAAGAATCTGGTCGGCTCCAAACACCCGAAGCTTCTTCTGTGAAGAGAATGTTTGAAGAAGGTGTAGTCATGGAGCTGGCGATTAAACATGGACCCGAGGTAGAGGAACGGGTAAAGGTTTTAGAGAAGGGCTTTTCCAGGATTGAGGTTCAAAGTGGGAATGTTGGAGAAGATGCCAAAGAACAAGGCATCTCAAAGCCAGGGTCTGAAAACGAGGACTCGGATATGTCTTCTCAGAGATCCTCACCAGTCCCTCGTTCTGAGAGGTCTGAATCCAGGTGTGGAGGCTCGACCGACTCGTCCAGCATCAGCTCTTGCTCTTCATCAGAAGAGGGGGATGATGCTGTGCTTTCGAAGAAAGGTGCAGATAAAGAGAAGAAGCCAAACGGCCGGACCTCTCGGAGCCGCCGGCGTTCGGCGTCATCCAGCAGCAGTGAGGGAGACTCCAGCCCGTCGCGCAAGTCCAACGGCAAGTCGCCCTCTACTTTAAAAGCTGTAAAAACAACAGATTCTGATGACACAGTGACTGATGTTACACCCTTGTCCACACCAGATGTAAGCCCCAGTCGGTCGTTCGATCAAGCGCCACTCATAACAGATGGACAGGTGAATATTGCAAAGAGGAATTCTGTAACCAAGAACAACTCCAAACAGAGCCGGAGCTCAGATACTGAGGACAAGAAAGAATCTGGTAGGTGTGAACAAACTGGTAATGATTACACTTACTATATCTAAGTTCTATATCTCAGTGTGTGTGGGGTTGGGGTGTTGGGTGCTGGAGTATATACTCATGATTGTTGGGCGAAAGCTGAAAAGCACTGGACAGGTTGCTGGTCCATCCATCCATCTTGCGCTTTATCCTCTTCTAGGGTCACGTGGTGGGGGGGGGTTCCCATGCCCATTCAGGGGAGAACGTTTCGGGCGCTGGGCAGATACACTCAGGACAGGGCGCCAATCTATCCCTGGGCACATACTCACACAGAAACACTCTATATGGGGCAATTTGGAGATTTCAATTGACCTTGATCCATGTTTTTTGGACTGTGGGAGGAAACCGGAGAACCCGGAGGAAACCCATGTGGACATGGGGAGAACATAGAAACTCCACCCAGATTGGGATTCGAACTGGGAATCCCTCATGCTGAGAGGAGAACATGCTAACCACTAAGCCACTGTGCCGCCTCACAGAGAAGTCATGACATTAATTTGTAGTCAGCACCATGTTGGTTATGACCATATATGGCATTCTGGGTCTAAGTGTTCGGGGTCCCCCCACATGCCCAACCAGGGGGGAACATTTCGGGCGCTGGGCAGATACACCCAGGACAGGACACCAATCTATCAGCCAGGAGACACACTCACTCACACAAACACACTCGATATGGGGCAATTTGGAGAATTCAATTGACCTTGATCCATGTTTTTGGACTGTGCGAGGAAACCGGAGAACCCGGAGGAAACCCCCACGGACACGGGGAGAACATGGAAACCTAGATTGGGATTTGAACCGGGAATCCCTAGTGCTGAGAGGAGAACATGCTAACCACTAAGCCACTGTGCTGCCCCAAAACCATATACAATACCAGTCAAAAGTTTGGACACGCCCCTTACCATATAGATGGATGTTGTAGTTTACAAGTGCAGACTGTAGTCCATTTTGTCTTTCTTTTGTATGAGTCCCCTGTTGGTTCTCTGTTCTCTTTTGGTCAGAACCATCACAGAACAAATGTAATTTGGGTGGTGGATTGTTTGTCAGTTCTGCAGTCTTCCTCTTTCCCTTCAGTTCTGAAGCTGTGTCGTCTTCAGGCAGGTGGATGAACCGGGTTCTGACGGTCCCCAGTCCTAGCAGCTCCACCCACAGCGGCAGGAGCAGTGCGAGTCGCCACCACAAGAACTACTCCTTCTCCAACGAGGATGTCCGGCGCATCGAGCGCGAGAACCAGCGTCTCCTGCGAGAGCTCACGCGTTCCTCCACTCGCTCCTCGCGCCTGTCTCACACGTCTTCAGCACCGACCAGTCGACTCTACCACACCGCCCTCAACAGACAACGCGAGCAACAACGCATTCAGAAGGAGAACCTGGTCAGTGTCTGATTTGCGCTCCATAGTAGGGGTGTCTTCAACTAAGGATTTTCATAGTCGAATCTGATTCGTCAGATTTTCCCTATAGTCGACTGATAGTCGAATCAGTTAAAATTTCACCACAACATGGCGCTATAAGCGTGGTTTTTAAAAAAGATTTTTTTAAAATATTTTGTTATATATTTTATATTGTTAAAGCACACACATCATTTAAAAAAATATATTAACAGAAATTAGGATGATTTTATTTGACAAAAGGCTATATATATAACGAAAACAAAGACACTTCATGTAAAAACTAATGCTTAGCAGCAGCCATGGGCACCCCCATGTGGTCAAAATGGTACATTCGACTATGAGGTTCATAGTCGACTACGGTTCTCCGAATCGAATCGTCGAATCAGCGAATATTGCAGCTCACCCCTACTCCATAGCATTAGAGTAAGCTTCAAAGTCTTTATTTGTGGTATTATTTGGTTATTACTTTCCCCAAAATGTGTGTTGCGCTTATTTTTGCAGGCTGACCAACAGCAGATTGGTTTTGGGGATATGTTGTGACAGTTTTTCCTCAGTCACAACTGAGGACAAGTGGGCTTTAAGATCAAAAGTGCTGAGTAGACACAGACACAGTACAGTAGTCATCTCATCTACTCACTGCAATCTGCAGGAGGTGCTGCTGTATTCGTATTAATAATACTGAGAGGAGAACATGCTAACAACTAATCCACCGTGCCTCCCTCGGTCTAAAATAATTTAAATGTCTCCATTCATCAGGAGTTGCTTTTCTTACTTTGGGGGTAACTTAATAATAGTAAAAACAACAATAATAATAGTTGCATAAGATTTCGTTAATATTTTGCTAAAAGATGTAACTTAATGTAAAATTTAAAATGATTGCCAGTGAACATGATGATTTATGTTCTCACCGCTAGAGGGAGTCAGAGCTCCCTGTGTAATTTTTTTTTTTTTAACCCTGACACCAAACTGCTGTAGGTGTTTAATCTTAATCCTTAAGACAATTGTAATCATGTGAAATTCATTCATTCATTAATTCATTCATTCATTCATTATCTTCCGCTTTATCCTCTATTAGGGTCGCGGTGGGGTTCCCCATTCCCATCCAGGGGAGAACGTCTAGGGCGCTGGGGAAAATACACCCAGGAGAGGGCACCAGTCTATCACTGGGCACACACTCACTCACTCACACAAACACACCCTATATGGGGCAATTTGAAGAACTCAATTGACTTGATCCATGTTTTTGGACTGTGGGAGGAAACCGGAGAACCCAGAGGAAACCCACACGGACACGGGGAGAACATGGAAACTCCACCCAGATGGGGATTCGAACCGGGAATCCCTAGTGCTGAGAGGAGAACATACTAACCACTAAGCCACCGTGCCGCCCAAGTTGTAAAATAAAAAGTTAAATTATCTTCCAATATACTGAGTAAGGCGGCACGGTGGCTTAGTGGTTAGAACGTTCGCCTCTCAGCGCTAAGGATTCCCGATTCGAATCCCCATCTGGGTGGTTTCCATGTTCTCCCCGTGTCTTCGTGGGTTTCCTCTGGGTTCTCCGGTTTCCTCCCACAGTCCAAAAACATGGATCAAGTCAATTGAATTCTCCAAATTGCCCCATAAAGAGTGTGTGTGTGCGTGAGTGTGTGCCCAGCGATGGATTGGCGCCCTGTCCTGGGTCTATCTGCACAGCGCCCGAGACGTTCTCCCCTGGATGGGCATGGGGAACCCCACCGCGACCCTAATAGAGGATAAAGCGGGAAATAATGAATGAATATACTGAGTAAAAATTGAAGAGTTCTTAAAATCAAGAAAAGTTTCTGAACTAACAGTTTATAGAACTTGGAATCTGTTCAAGTCAGAAACAAGATTTTCTGACGTTAAGATTGAATTTTTGCAATGTGGCTGCTTTCGTTTCTTCGGAGAACAATTCAGTGACCATCAGATGTCACATCAACTCCATTAGAACTGAGACTGATGAGCTCATTGGCTTCACCTAGATTTTTTCTTTCCACGGTACATCAGATGCAGTGGCCATGTTTCCTTTCTCCTGTGCTGCGTCTGAATGGAGGAGGTCACATGGACTGATCTAGGGCCGAGAGGAACATGAGCACCTGCTTCAGAGAACTTGCATAAGTCAACGACGATATTAGCGTTCAACCTTTTGATTAAGGGGTCGTATCTGAATGTGAAGCTTGAGGGTAACAGAACTTGCAGTTAAAGTTCTCCGCCTGTCTGGTGGGATGCCAAGATAGAACCGGGACAAACTGTACCTAGTCTTCTCAAAACTGGGATTGGTCTACTACTTGTTCTTGCTCTCTTACTCTCCCACTCTCCCTTTCTGCCCGTCTTTCGCTCTCTCCCACTTTCTCTCTTTCCTATTCTTAGCAACCAGCAGCAGTAACCTGATCCACCTTGTGATCATCTCGTACATCGCGTCACATGCACACTGCCACTGTCACTCTCCTCGACGCCTATCCATTTCTTTATTTCCTCATGAAGATTTAAACCTGACTGGTTGAACATCTCTTGCATAATAAAACCAAAGTATAACGTTGGATATCCTTGATGTCCCTGTGGCTTAGCACGACCGACCTTTGCTCTGTTTCCAGTGACGCGTTTGTCCACGCGTTCTGCTTACTGTAGGGTTTCCAGGGTCTTTGGGAGGTATGACTGCTGTTGGCATTCTGATCTTTACACCCAGGTTATTTATACCATCAGTCGGGCAAAAGAAACTCACTGCTCCTGTGGCATAGAGTGTCTCTTGGGTGACATCGAAGATACAGAACTGACAATTTGCTCCACTCTCTTATTAACCAGTACAAACAATCTACATATTTTGGCCACATAATTTATAGTAAGTGCAAACACCCTCAAAAATATTCAACTTTAACTTGATTAGCTTTAATGTGACCATTAAACTGTACATACAGTGATCAATTTTGCCTACAGTGCTTACACACAGAGGAATCGGTCCTCCACATTTAACCTATCCATGCAGTGAAACACACACACACACACACACACACACACTGAGTGAAGTTAGCACACGTGTCCGGAATAGTGGGTATCCAGGGAGCACTTGGGGTTAGGTTTCTTGCCCAAGAGCACTTCAGCCATAGTACTTGGGGGGGACCGGGAATCGGACCTTCAGGACGCAAGGCTACTTAACCACAAGCCCCTACGTATACATTTGGTCATTCTATTCTTTGACAATACTTTGAAGTCACTTACCTGCGTAAGCATGGTTATACTTTGGTGCGTAGAGTTCATATAGTCATATTTAATTTAGAAAATTTAGAACACTAGATCGGTCCCTGATCCTTTAAATGCACTCAACTCGCCCAAGTAGGTTTAAACAGCTTATTAAGCATGGCTTGGAACAGTGTGCGTATTCATGGCTTTATGGTGTGTTTTGACTTTATGTGTTATGTATTTCAGTTATATAGTATTTCTTATGAATGAATTTTAATGTAAGGGAAAATATAATCTCAACATCAGTACGACAGACTAAATACCTTGCGGTTTTAATCATTTAGTATTCTATCATTTGTCCAACCAACCCAAAACGAACTGGCCAAGCATGGCAATATATTCATTCATTCATTCATTATCTCCCGCTTTTATCCTCTATTAGGGTCGCGGTGGGGTTCCCCATGCCCATCCAGGGGAGAACGTCTCGGGCGCTGGGCAGATAGACCTAGGACAGGGCGCCAATCCATCGCTGGGTACACATTCACTCACACAGACGCACTCAATTTGGGGAATTCAATTGACTTGATCTATGTTTTTGGACTGTGGGAGGAAACCGGAGAACCCGGAGGAAACCCACGCGGACACGGGGAGAACATGGAAACTCCACCCAGATGGGGATTCGAACCGGGAATCCCTAGCGCTGAGAGGAGAACGTGCTAACCACTAAGCCACCGTGCCGCATGGCAATATACAACATATTAAATTAATAGATACAGGTGATGCTTCTTTTAAAAGATTTTGGATTTATTTAGGTGGCACAGTGGCTTAGTGGTTAGCATGTTCTCCTCTAAGCGCTAGGGATTCCCGGTTCGAATCCCCATCTGGGTGGAGTTTCCATGTTCTCCCTGTGGGTTTCCTCCGGGTTCTCCGGTTTCCTCCCACAGTCCAAAAACATGGATCAAGGTCAATTGAATTCTCCAAATTGCCCCATATAGAGTGTGTTTGTGTGAGTGAGTGTGTGCCCAGCGAAAGATTGGCGCCCTGTCCTGGGTGTATCTGCCCAGCGTCCGAAACGTTCTCCCCTGGATGGGCATGGGGAACCCCCCCCCGCGACCCTAATAGAGGATAAAGCCGAAGATAATGGATGAATGGATTTATTTACACAGCAACATCAGTCTAAGTGTGTCAATAATGTGCTACCTGTATGAAATAACTATCAGAATATAAGTATATAACTACATAAATATAGTAGTAGTATCTGTGTGTGTGTGTGTGTGTGTGTGTATATATATATATATATATATATGAGCTTGTTCAACCTTAAAAAGGATGAGTTGATCTGTATTAATATATCGTATTGTTTTTTGTCTTTCTTAGGCGTTTCTGAAGCGTTTGGAGTCGGTGAAGGCCACTCCGGGAATGACCCGGTCTGAGCAGCTTGCTGACTATCAGCGCCAAGCAGGATACCTCGGTGGGATACCCACAACTGCTCTCAGACCCTCATCAGGTAAACAAACACTCTAATGCACACCAATACAACTTTAGGTTCTATGTGCATTTATTTACATAGAGCTTTTTACAATAGTCCATTGTCACAAAGCAGCTTTACAGTGTTATGAACCTGAACCCACAAAGAACAAGCCAACGTGACAGTGTACAGATATCTACTAACTTCACAAGACATGGCATTGCTGTTGTTGGATAAGGGTTCAATGATAAAAAAATTTTTTTTTAATTAATATATTTAGGGGCGGCACGGTGGCTTAGTGGTTAGCATGTTCTCCTCTCAGCGCTAGGGATTCCCGGTTCGAATCCCCATCTGGGTGGAGTTTCCATGTTCTCCCTGTGTCCGCGTGGGTTTCCTCTGGGTTCTCCGGTTTCCTCCCACAGTCCAAAAACATGGATCAAGTCAATTGAATTCTCCAAATTGCCCCATATAGAGTGTGTGTGTGTGTGAGTGAGTGTGTGCCCAGTGATGGATTGGCGCCCTGTCCTGGGTGCATTTGCCCAGCGCCCAAAACGTTCTCCCCTGGATGGGCATGGGGAACGCCACCGCGACCCTAATAGAGGATAAAGCGGAAAGATAATGAATGAATGAATGAATGAATAATTAGGGGGCGGCACGGTGGCTTAGTGGTTGGCATGATCTCCTCTCAGCGTTAGGGATTCCCGGTTTGAATCCTCATCTGGGTGAAGTTTCCATGTTCTCCCCGTGTCCACGTGGGTTTCCTCCCACAGTCCAAAAACATGGATCAAGTCAATTGAATTCTCCAAATTGCCCCATATAGAGTGTGTTTGTGTGTGTGTCTGTGTGCCCAGCGATAGATTGGCGCCCTGTCTTGGGTGTATCTGCCCAGCGCCCGAAACGTTCTCCCCGTGTCCACGTGGGTTTCCTCCCACAGTCCAAAAACATGGATCAAGTCAATTGAATTCTCCAAATTGCCCCATATAGAGTGTGTCTGTGTGTGTGTCTGTGTGCCCAGCGATAGATTGGCGTCCTGTCCTGGGTGTATCTGCCCAGCGCCCGAAACGTTCTCCCCTGGATGGGCATGGGGAACCCCCCCGCGACCCTAATAGAGGATAAAGCGGATGATAATGAATGAATCAATAGGAGTAATTGTGAGTGTATGTGAGGTGAGTGGAGAGGCCAATGATGCTGCAGTTGACTGTCCATCAGTATGTATTGTTGATACACGGTCTAATAAATCTGATGTTAACCTCCACAGGACGAACCTGCAGACCCAGCAGTACAATCAGCCCTCTGAGAACCAGACCTGCAACTGCCAAACCCAGCAGAACCACAGCGCTGCGCCCGGCCTGGTCCTGATTCAGATCCAAACACCACGACGGCCCTAATATTCAGCCAACTTCATAATTGTTTCCCTTAGTGCTTACAGCACTTCCTGTAGTACGTCCTGCAGTACAGGTTAAGGACATGGATTGTTGATGGACCCTAAAGAAGACCTGATGAAAAGCAGACAAGCGATGGCATGTTGTCATTTTGTAGTCAGCACCATGTTAGTTCGGCGCTCCAGCTTTGAGCAGGATTTTCAATCAAAAGTAAATAATATTATTATTATTTTTTAAATCACATTCTGTGGTAAATAAATAAATATGTTCAGAAACCCTGTTTTTTTTTTTTTTTTCGGTGTACCTTTCTGAACAGTCCCTGTGTTTTTAAAAGGAGGCAGAAGCGGATGGAAATCTAGCGACATCTACCACAGCCTGGCGTTACTGTTTACCTGATCAGTTTATAACAAACAACCACAACAGGCTTAGTGTTAGTGTATCCATTCCTTCATCCATTATCTTCCGCTTTATTCTCCACTAGGGTCATGGGGGGGGTTCCTCATGCCCATCCAGGGAAGAACGTTTCGGGCGCTGGGCAGATACACCCAGGACAGGACGCCAATCTATCACTGGGCACACTCACACAGACACACTCTATATGGGGCAATTTGGAGAATTCAATTGACCTTGTATTCATGTTTTTGCACTGTGGGAGGAAACCGGAGAACCGTAAGGAAACCCACGCGGACACGGGGAGAACATGGGAACTCCACCCACACTGCAAAAAATGAAATCTTAACAAGTCAGAAAATCTTTAAATGTAACAAGTCTTGTTTTTGACATGAAAAGATTTCTAATTAAGATTAATAATCTAGTTTTTAGAATCCATTCATTCATTCATTCATTATCTCCCGCTTTATCCTCTATTAGGGTCACGGTGGGGTTCCCCATGCCCATCCAGGGGAGAACATCTCGGGCGCTGGGCAGATAGACCCAGGACAGGGCGCCAATCAATCGCTGGGCACACACTCACTCACACAGACACACTCTATATGGGGCAATTTTGAGAATTCAGTTGACTTGATCCATGTTTTTGGACTGTGGGAGGAAGCCGGAGAACCCGGAGGAAACCCACGCAGACACGGGGAGAACATGGAAACTCCACCCAGATTGGGATTCGAACCGGGAATCCCTAGTGCTGAGAGGAGAACATGCTAACCACTAAGCCACCGTGCCACCAGTTTTTAGAATCATTTTTTTTTCTTTTAAGAAATCATAATCACATAAGGCGGCACGGAGGTTTAATGGTTAGCATGTTCTCCTCTCAGCACTAGGGATTCCTGGTTCAAATCCCAATCTGGGTGGAGTTTCCATGTTCTCCCCTTGTCCAGGTGGGTTTCCTCCAGGTTCACTGGTTTCCTCCCAAAGTCCAAAAACATGGATCAAGGTCAATTGAATTCTCCGAATTGCCCCATATAGAGTGTGTCTGTATATAGTGTGTGTCCCTGACTATATAGATTGGCATCTGCCCAGTGCCTAAAACATCCCCCTCACCAATTATGTTAATCTGTATTTCCTATAATGGTACATGATTTAAAATAATGTAGTGTATATGCATTGATACAAATGTGAAGTGCACAGATGTGTGCCTTATAATCAATGATGTCACGGCTGGAGAAAAACCACTCAGCCGATCAGATTTAAGGACCGGAACTATCCTTATTATATTGGTTCCTAGTGTAGCTTTTATAGGCTGAAGTTCAGACAACCTGCCAGTTCATCGCAGGGCAGAAATGCAAATACAACTCACCTGTGCAGATGATGGACGTTCTCTCTAATCTCCCACAGAGAGGACTGATGTCAGGAGAACCAGTGATGTCATGGTTACTACCTCTGTTATATTGTAGTTCCATCATTCATTATCTTCCGCTTTATCCTCTATTAGGATCGCGGTGGGGTTCCCCATGCCCATCCAGGGGAGAACGTCTCAGGCGCTGGGCAGATACACCCAGGACAGGTCGCCAATCCATCGCTGGGCACACACTCACTCACACAGACACACTCTATATGGGGCAATTTTGAGAATTCAATTGACTTGATCCATGTTTTTGGACTGTGGGAGGAAACCGGAGAACCTGGAGGAAACCCACGCAGACACGGGGAGAACATGGAAACTCCACCCAGATGTGGATTCGAACCGGGAATCCCTAGCGCTGAGAGGCGAACGTGCTAACCACTAAGCCACCGTGCCGCCAGTTTTTAGAATCCTTTTTTTTTATTTTAAGAAATCATAATCACATAAGGCGGCACGGTGGTTTAGTGGTTAGCATGTTCTCCTCTCAGCACTAGGGATTCATTCATTCATTCATTATCTCCCGCTTTTATCCTCTATTAGGGTCGCGGTGGGGTTCCCCATGCCCATCCAGGGGAGAACGTCTCGGGCGCTGGGCAGATACACCCAGGACAGGTCGCCAATCCATCGCTGGGCACACACTCACTCACACAGACACACTCTATATGGGGCAATTTTGAGAATTCAATTGACTTGATCCATGTTTTTGGACTGTGGGAGGAAACCGGAGAACCCGGAGGAAACCCACGCAGACACGGGGAGAAAATGGAAACTCCACCCAGATGGGGATTCAAACCGGGAATCCCTAGCGCTGAGAGGAGAACGTGCTAACCACTAAGCCACCGTGCCGCCTAGTTCCATCATATGTAGCATTATTATAGAAGGTAGTATAGCATTTGCATTTTTTGGACATTTAGCAGACACTTTTATCCAAAGCGACTTAGAAGATGAGCACAGGGTTAATCACAACATCCCTGGAGCAATGAGGGTTAAGGGTCTTGCTCAAGGACCCACACTGGTAACTTCAGTGGACTTGGGATTTGAACCCCCAACCTTCAGATTGATAGCCCAATGCCCTGACCACTGAGCTACCGCACCTAGTATAAACCTAATAGACTGTGGAAACGACTAACGACAGAGCCTTAAGCTTTTCCAGTTGATTTTTATTAAAAGAAAACAGGAACAAATGACCTTGATGTACAGGCACTTCTTTTTTTTTTGTTGTAGAGCCCTTCTGCTCCCGGAGTTCTTATTGGGTGTTACTAAACAGAACAGACACGGCAAACGAACCGACAGATCTTTGCATGTGGAGATCATGAGGACCAGACAGCTGTCGTGATCTGAGATGCGCTTGCTTTTGGGTTAAAGGTATTTACACAGGGTTGGGGAAGAACCATGATGTGAATTGCTTTTTGCGGCCCGCCCGTCCTCTCGGTTCGGACACAGCAAAGATGGTTCTCGTCTAGTGAACTGGACCTGAGGGCTTTGCACTTTATGTGTACTTCTTGATCTCGTCGTAGAGGACGAGCACGAACGCACCGCCCATACCTCTCAGGACATTCGACCAGGCGCCTTTAAAGAAGGCTTTGCCCCCCTCATCCTTGGCAATCTTCTTCCAGCAGTCCACTGTACCCTTGTACATGATGTCAGCTGTATACAGCAGAGAATAAGGTTCAATTGAAAGTGGGAACATAACAAATGCTCAGCAGCCACTTTCTTAGATTCATATACTTGTCATGCATTTTATCAACCATAGAAGCAATTTGTAGTCTTACACTTACAGACTGTAGTCCATCTGTTCCTATTAGTCCCATTTAAGCTATTCTCTGATGATCAGGACCACTACAGAGCAGGTGGTGGATGATTCTTCTCACTGCAGTAACACTGATGTGGAACAGGTCTGGCGGTGTGTATTATGGCGATGTTATTGGTTCTAAGAGCAGTGTCCACTCACTGTGCACTTTATCACCAGGCAGTCATTCATGCTGGGAACTGGGCATTTGGTTGGGTCTCAGTCCAGCAGTGTCACTGAGGTCTTCAGAATATTTGTGTCCAAGCCTCCCATGACAGCACAGAACATACCAACACGCCACAACCACGGCATTGACCCTACAGTGCTGACAATGATTCCTCACCCAAGTAATTCCTGCTTTGTGATGGTCCTGATCATTATACTAACAGTATGTAGAGAAAATGTATCTCATACGATTGGTAATGAGTACAAAAGTGCTTGTACCTAATAAAGTGGCCGGCGCCGTGTATATATGGCTTACCTCCTTTGCGTCCTGACTGCATCATCATACGACGTCTGACGGTGTCGAAGGGATAGGAGATGATACCGGCCACGGCGGTGACAGTCTGTGCAATCATCCAGCTGACAACGATGTGTGTGTTCTTGGGATCTGGCAACATGCCTGCAAGGTGACATTCGAAACATTAATTGTCAGCATCGTACACAAATTGTACCTGTATTCTCAACTATGCTAAGCACAGGTCTTACCCTTGGCAGTGTCATAGATGCCAAAGTAGGCAGCTCTGTAGATGATGATGCCCTGGACGGACACGTTAAAGCCGAGGTACAGCCCCTTGAGTCCGTCGGACTTGAAGATCTTGGCTAAGCAGTTACCCAGACCGGTGAACTCCCTTTCAGCTGCACCTTTGCCCACGTCGGCAGCCAGCCTGGTCCTGGCAAAGTCCAGTGGGTACACGAAGCAGAGGGACGTGGCACCGGCAGCACCGCCCGAAGCCAGGTTGCCGGCGAAATAGCGCCAGAACTGGGTGTTTTTATCGACGCCGCCCAGGAAGATCTTCTTGTACTTGTCTTTGAAGGCGAAGTTGAGTGCCTGAGTGGGGAAGTACCTGATCACGTTGGCAAGGTTTCCTCGCCAGAAGCTGAGGAAGCCCTGCTCCTTGGGAATCCTCACCACACAGTCCATGATGCCTTTGTAATGTTTGTCGGCTGTGATCTGTTTGCTGGCATGTTGGACCTACGGGTTAAACACAAACGTCATCGGAAAAAGCTACTTCTCAGCCTGATGAAGTCGAGAGAAAATCTGGATGACTACATTCATGAAACATCATGCACCCAAGCTGGGAAAGCCAATTGGTAAGTTTTATGTACATACCTAAGCATTTCATAGTAAGATATATACCTCAAAGGCCTAACCGGCGCTGAAATAAACATCAGAAGTTTAGTTACTGCATGGCAACCAGAGGGTAATTGACATTTTGGTCTTCCAGAAAAACTTGGATCCCTCAGGACAATTTATTTTTAAAAAGGTACAGGAGTACGCCTCTTTAATAAACTGGTCTTCCATGACGTAATCTAGTCCGGTTTTTAAAGTGAATGCTGATCGCCGAGTAACAGAATTCCTGTTTCTCTAGCAATCAAATACTGCCATCTAGTGGCCAAATTACACAACACGATTCTGTTTTTAAAGTGAACATTGATAGCTGAGTAACAGGATACCAGTTTAGTGCTCATCAGAGATTGGCTCATTGTTTATATCAATCTGTATTATCATTATGTTACATGATTTAAAATAATGTGGTATTATGTTGATATGCACATTCGTCAGAGGGGTGTGCATTATTGGTAATAAGGTCACGGATGGACAAACGGCTTAGCCAATCAGATTGGACGTCGGATGCCTGCTTCATGCTCAAGTCTTCATTTGAGTTGTTTTTTTTAATCCACTTTTTTTATTATTTGATGCACAGTTTTAACACCTGAGCATCTCACTGGTCATTTTTCTAGCTTGAAAGCTTTAAAAAACAGTCATAGGTATTTTACTACCTCTAATTTATGTCTTTACACTGAGAAAACCAATGTAGACATGAGGAGGACATGCAGACTCCACCTGGGAATGGAAACCAAACTCTAACCTAACTTTAACTCGTCACCCTGCCGGCCAAAATAGGTTTGTATGTTGCTTCCACTAATTCCAGCTGTTTGTTATTAATATTAAAGTAATTTTACAATATTGGATCTAGGTCTTTAAAATGACAAGTTACAGTGTCTAGTAGGTTCTTTAAAGTTTCGAACCTTATTAATTCAGGAGGGTCACTGAGCCCCTGTCAGTCCATCCAGCAGTGAACCTTCATGTTCTGCAGAATTTGGTTCTAGATATAGAGCTAATTGCACTTTTACCCACACTGCATCACTGCGACCATGATAAATTGGCTTTTTTTCGTGGAAGGATTATTCTAACCATGTGCGTTGATAAAGCCACATTGAGGATTCCACTTATGTTGGTACTGTGTATTGGGTTGCAAACCCCCCCCGCTATTTTTAGTGCTAAAGTCACACCGAGTGTAACTGTTCCATGCAGACACGTTTTCACCAGCCTTCACTCCCGTGACCCATGTTAACCAACACACTTTCACTGGAATGAGACACCCGTCTTATTATAACATTATATTATTGAGACATTACACACTGAAATAGAAAATTTGGAAGTCTTCAGCAATCTGTGTTCCTGTTCGGAATCTTTGCCTTAATACTTCCAGTCAAAACTGCTTTTTTCTACAGCTGTAAGTTTGTTAACCTAAAGTTCTGATGGTTAAACCAGGAGAGCAGTTCAGAGTTTTACAAAAAAACTGCTGAGTAGAGTATACAGAATGTGTTAGAACGTCTTCAAATCCCTTTATGGCTCATTATACAAAGACAATGAGGCCAATTTCCAAAAATTTTATGTTCAAATTATTATAATTTATTTTTGATTACATAAATATATTTTTCTTAATATTGAAATGATAATTTATACCATTACTAATCAAGTAAAGTAACATTTCGCAGATTTCTTTGCATTTTTACTTGTGTGTTATTTGGGTAATCATCTAATTTATTAATAACTAATAATTAAGTATTACCTGCATGGGGATTTTGGAGATTTGTTAAAAATATTTTTTATTCCTATTCATTCATTCTTTCATTCATTCATTCCGCTTAATCCTCCATTAGCGTCACATACGTGGGGGGGGGGGCATCCAGTGGAGAACGTTTCGGGTCACTGGGCAGATACACCCAGGACTGGGCGCCAATCAATCACTGGACACCCACTCACTCACACAGACACACACTATATAGGGCAATTTAGAGCATTCAATTGACCTTAAATCCATGTTTTTGGACTGTAGAAAAAAAAAAACTGAGAACCCGGAGAAAACCCACGCAAACGGTGGAGAACATGGAAAACTCCACCCAGATTGGGATTCGAACCTGGAATTCCCAGCGCTGCGAGGAGAACATGCAAACCACTAATCCATCAATTTTTAATTAGATGAATAGATTTTCATATTCAAATGATCATTTCTATTACGAATCAAGTAAAGTAACAGTTTGCAGGTTTATTTGCACTTTAACTCATGTATTATTAATGTAATAATTTAATTTATGTTAATTCAGGGTTACCTGCAGTTTAAGTAACAGTCTGCAGGTTCATTTTTGCACTTTAAATGGTATATTATTGATGTAATAATTTAATTTATGTTAATTCAGGATTACCTGCAGTTTAAGTAACAGTCTGCAGGTTCATTTTTGCACTTTAAATGGTATATTATTGATGTAATAATTTAATTTATGTTAATTCAGGATTACCTGCAGTTTAAGTAACAGTCTACAGGTTCATTTTGCACTTTAAATGGTGTATTATTAATGTAATAATTTAATTTATGTTAATTCAGGATTACCTGCAGTTTAAGTAACAGTCTGCAGGTTCATTTTTGCACTTTAAATGGTGTATTATTAATGTAATAATTTAATTTATGATAGTTCAGGGTTACCTGCAGTTTAAGTAACAGTTTGCAGGTTTATTTGCAGTTTAACTCGTGTATTATTAATGTAATAATTTAATTTATGATAGTTCAGTGTTACCTGCAGTTTAAGTAACAGTCTGCAGGTTCATTTTTGCACTTTAAATGGTGTATTATTAATGTAATAATTTAATTTATGTTAATTCAGGATTACCTGCAGTTTAAGTAACAGTCTGCAGGTTCATTTTTGCACTTTAAATGGTGTATTATTAATGTAATAATTTAATTTATGATAGTTCAGGGTTACCTGCAGTTTAAGTAACAGTCTGCAGGTTCATTTTTGCACTTTAAATGGTGTATTATTAATGTAATAATTTAATTTATGATAGTTCAGGGTTACCTGCAGTTTAAGTAACAGTATGCAGATTAATTTTTGCACTTTAAATGGTGTATTATTGATGTAATAATTTAATTTATGTTAATTCAGGATTACCTGCAGTTTAAGTAACAGTCTGCAGGCTCATTTTTGCACTTTAAATGGTGTATTATTGATGTAATAATTTAATTTATGTTAATTCAGGATTACCTGCAGTTTAAGTAACAGTCTGCAGGTTCATTTTTGCACTTTAAATGGTGTATTATTGATGTAATAATTTAATTTATGTTAATTCAGGATTACCTGCAGTTTAAGTAACAGTCTGCAGGTTCATTTTTGCACTTTAAATGGTGTATTATTGATGTAATAATTTAATTTATGTTAATTCAGGATTACCTGCAGTTTAAGTAACAGTCTGCAGGTTCATTTTTGCACTTTAAATGGTGTATTATTGATGTAATAATTTAATTTATGTTAATTCAGGGTTACCTGCAGTTTAAGTAACAGTCTGCAGGTTCATTTTTGCACTTTAAATGGTATATTATTGATGTAATAATTTAATTTATGTTAATTCAGGATTACCTGCAGTTTAAGTAACAGTCTGCAGGTTCATTTTTGCACTTTAAATGGTGTATTATTGATGTAATAATTTAATTTATGTTAATTCAGGATTACCTGCAGTTTAAGTAACAGTCTGCAGGTTCATTTTTGCACTTTAAATGGTGTATTATTGATGTAATAATTTAATTTATGTTAATTCAGGGTTACCTGCAGTTTAAGTAACAGTCTGCAGGTTCATTTTTGCACTTTAAATGGTATATTATTGATGTAATAATTTAATTTATGTTAATTCAGGATTACCTGCAGTTTAAGTAACAGTCTGCAGGTTCATTTTTGCACTTTAAATGGTGTATTATTAATGTAATAATTTAATTTATGATAGTTCAGGGTTACCTGCAGTTTAAGTAACAGTCTGCAGGTTCATTTTTGCACTTTAAATGGTGTATTATTAATGTAATAATTTAATTTATGATAATTCAGGATTACCTGCAGTTTAAGTAACAGTTTGCAGGTTCCTATGCAGTTTAAATGGTGTATTATTAATGTAATAATTTAATTTATGTTAATTCAGGGTTACCTGCAGTTTAAGTAACAGTTTGCAGGTTCATTTTTGCACTTTAAATGGTGTATTATTAATGTAATAATTTAATTTATGATAATTCAGGATTACCTGCAGTTTAAGTAACAGTTTGCAGGTTCCTATGCAGTTTAAATGGTGTATTATTAATGTAATAATTTAATTTATGTTAATTCAGGGTTACCTGCAGTTTAAGTAACAGTATGCAGATTAATTTTTGCACTTTAAATGGTGTATTATTAATGTAATCATTTAATTTATGTTAATTCTGTATTACCTGCAGGAGCAGCTTGACCCTCTCGATTGGGGCCACGGCGGTTTTGGAGATGGCTGCGGCCACTCCGCCCGCCAAGAAATCCTTCAGGAAGCTCACGACCCCTTCACTCATGATGTCTGTCTGTCTGTCTGTCTGTCTGTCTTTCTGTCTTTCTGTCTGTCTGTCTTTCGCGCCACACGGACCCTCTGAATGGACGGGCCGGTGAGCCGGCGCGCGCCTCTTATACCCCCCGCCTCTCGTGCACGTATCGCGAGATGTGCGGCTGACGGACGCGCGCGCGGTCGAACCGCCGGCCGCGCGAAGATCAACATCCAGGTTCAGTGGGCGCCCGTCCGCGTGGGCTGCGGGGGTCATGATCCTGAGGGGACGATTAAAGGACAAGTTCGGCCCGAATACGTTTTCGACTAGGCCCCTGGATTCAATAAAGGCTAGAATTTTTTAGTACAGTGTCACCAAGTAGTATTCAACCCCCCTGCAGATTTTGTAAATGTAACAAGTTGCAAAAAGAGCCTTCAAACTTTTCACATGAGCTGCATTAACAGATTCCTGAATATTACAAACACAAAATATAAGTTGCTCAGTAAAATTATATATATATATATATATATATATATATATATATATATATATATATATATATATATATATATATATTCATTCATTCAATCATTATTTTCCGCTTTATCCTATATATTAGGGTCACGGTGGGGTTCCCCATGCCCATCCAGGGGAGAACGTTTTGGGCGCTGGGCAGATACACCCAGGACAGGACACCAATCCATCGCTGGGCATATATTATATATATATATATATATATATATAATACATTTTAAACAGAAAAATCAGGGACAGTTATTATTCAAAACCTAGATTTAATATTTTTTGGAACGGTACATGTTTGTAGTTACAATCGCTGGGCACACACTCACTCACACAGACACGCATGCATACACACTCTTTATGGGGCAATTTGGAGAACTCAATTGACTTGATCCATGTTTTTGGACTGTGGGAGGAAACTGGAGAACCTGGAGGAAACCCACGCAGACATGGGGAGAACATGGAAACTCCACCCAGATGGGGATTCGAACCGGGAATCACTAGTGCTGAGAAGAGAACATGCTAACCACTAAGCCACTGTGCCGCCTTATATATATATATATCTCAGCGCTAGGGATTCCCGGTTCGAATCTCTATCTGGGTGGAGTTTCCATGTTCCCCCCATGTCCGCGTGGGTTTCCTCAGGGTTCTCCGGTTTCCTCCCACAGTCCAGAAACATGGATCAAGTCAATTGAGTTCTCCAAATTGCCCCATGTACAGTGCGTGTCTTTGTGTGTGTGTGTCCAGCGATAGATTGGCGCCCTGTCCTGGATGTATCTGCCCAGCGCCTGAAACGTTCTCCCCTTGATGGGCATGGGGAACCCCCCGCGACCCTAATAGAGGATAAAGTGGAAGATAATGGATGGATATATATTATATATATAATACATTTTAAACAGAAAAATCAGGGTCAGTTATTATTCAAACCCTAGATTTGATATTTTTTGGAACGACCCTTGTTTGCAGTTACAGCTATTAATTGGTTTTCACAAGACCTGATCAGACCAGTACAGGTCTCTTGAGAAATCTTGGCCCACTTCTCGATGCAGATGTTCTCCAAGTTGTCGAGGTTCTTTGGGTGTCTCATGTGGACTTTGATCTTGAGCTCCTTCCACAAGTATTCCATTGGGTTAAGGTCAGCAGACTAACTAGGCCACTGCAACAGCTTGATCTTTGTTTTGTTTTGTTTTTTTTAAGGAAATAAATTAGTCTTCGGCGGCACGGTGGCTTAGTGGTTAGCACATTCGCCTCTCAGCGCTAGGGATTCCCGGTTCGAATCCCCATCTGGGTGGAGTTTCCATGTTCTCCCCGTGTCCGTGTGGGTTTCCACCGGGTTCTCCGGTTTCCTCCCACAGTCCAAAAACATGGTCAAATCAATTGAGTTGCCCCAAATTGCCCCATATAGAGTGTATTTGTGTGTGAGTGTGTGCCCAGCGATAGGTTGGCGCCCTGTCCTGGGTGTGTCTGCCCGGCGCCCGAGACTTTCTCCCCTGGATGGGCATGGGGAACCCCCCCACGACCCTAATAGAGGATAAAGCTGAAGATAATGAATGAATGAATGAATGAATTCGTCTTCGTGTGGGGTGACCGTTTAGGTCGTTGCCACTCGTCTGTAAAATACATAATTGTCTGTATGAACCAACACGGGACACAATTTGTTTCTATTTTAATACATTTCCAAGAAACATCTCTGAAACATCAACATCACATTTAACAATAATGATTAAATGCTCCGCTAATATAACATGTGTTTAAAAACAATCTAATTAAAAACTTTTAAACTAATGTATGTCTGTGTGGTGTGAAAGTATGTTGGGGGGTTCAGCACATCAAACATTGAAATTGGGCGAGATAAAATATTATCTTTTATTATTTAATATTATCATTTCTCATTTGATAAAAGTTTTATTAAATGAAAGTTAAAGGGGTCAAAATTTCCTCACCCTGTCTGTTCACCCGGAAACACCCCTCTAATTACGCACAGACCACATGATCCGGGTGCAAGACTCGGTTTCAGAGCAAACTTCTAACAAGGTCAGTGTGTGTGTGAGAGAGAGAGAAAGAGAGAGGAGGAGGACTGAAGAGAGATTTATTAAGTCATAGGTGTAATTATATCCTGTTGATCTTTATACATCATCATAAAATGTCTGGTGTAATGGGTTGATGATTCTGCAGAAGAATCTAATACTAAATAATTATAACTTTAATTATGTACGATCTTTTAAAATATAAATAAAAATAACTAAAATAAGGGTAGGGCTGCACAGTGATGGTTCTGATTGATTGAGTGGTAATCATGTTCTTCTCTTAGCACTGAGGATCCAGGTTGGAATCTCAATCTGGTTGGAGTTTCCACGTTCTCCCTGTGTCTGCGTGGGTTTTCTCCGGTTTCCTCCCACAGTCCAAAAATGTGGATTCAAGGTCAATTGGCTACTCAAAATTGCACCTATCTAATTTGCCCCTATATAGTGTGTCTGTGTGAGTGAGTGTGTGTCCAGTGATGGATTAGCAGATCCAGAGATTGTCCTGTAGGTCAGAGTCAGTGCCTTGTACTAAATGCAGCAGCTACAGGGAACCAATAGAAAGAGAGGAGTGATGAAGTGACATGATTTCACTTGGGTGGTTGAACACGAGTCGGGCTGCGGAGTTTTGAATCAGCTAACTGGGCAAGCTGGGAGACCTGCGAGCAATGCATTACAATAATTGGGCCGGGATAGGATGAGGGCTTGAACTAACAGCTAAGCAGCATGTTCAGTCAAGAAAGATTTGATCTTCCTGATGTTTACAGAATGAATCTGCAGGAACCGGCAGTTTTAGTGACCTGATCAAATCATTAAAGGTTTGTTAATTGTGAATCCAAGGTTATGGACCGAATACATTTTTGGCAAATTTCATTTGAGATGATGGGGCTTCATCCAAATAGATATGTCGGTGAGGCGGGAGGATATGTGATTTGTGATTGTTGTGTCTTCAGGGGCAAAAGATAAATAAAGCAGTTATGTGTTTCTTACTGGTATGTTAACATGTTAAAGAAAGCCAGTGTTGCAATTAATGGAATGAAAAATATTTTCTCTTCTGTAAAAATATGTAATTTTATACTATTACTATACTATAATTTTATAAAATATGTACATATATATATATATATATATATATATATATATATATATATATATATATATATATATATATATATATATATATATATATATATATATTTTTTTTTTTTTTTTTTTTTTTTTTTTTTTTTTTTTTTTTTCCTTAAATTTATTTTATATACTGTATATACATATATTTATATATTATATTTATAGTTAAAATATAAATATTTTATATATTTCTATATTTAATTTATATTTGTAGTGGTATATTATATATATATTATATATATTCATAGTTGTATACTATATTATATTTCACATTTCACATAGCGATATGCGTAATTCTCATGTTCTTCTTTAAAATTTCAATTGTAACTTTAAAATAACAGGGTAATTGAGGTCCGTGACCCATAATTTCGTTCTTATCTCATGAAACACATGTGATATTAATGATAATAAAATTTTCTTGAATCTTGAATCTTTCATTCATTCACCCGATTTATCCTCTATTAGGGTCGCGGTGGGGTTCCCCATGCCCATCCAGGGGAGAACGTCTCGGGTGCTCAATTAACTTCATCCATGTTTTTGGACTGTGGGAAGAAACCGGAGAACCCGGAGGAAACCCATGCGGACACGGGGAGGCGAACGTGCTAACCACTATGCCACCGTGCCGCCGAATCTTGAATCTTGAATCTGGTAAATATGGTTGTCTGACTGTTTTCCTTGCATTGGACTATCGGACTAAAAATGGTTCTTCATTTTTTGTCCAGTGAGCAGTGACACGGACACCAGTACCCTGTGTTAATAGAAGGTGTCTCCACTCACTTTGTTCATATAGTGTATGTCACTCTGGCCTAATGTCACAATCTAAAAGACTCTATGCACTATGTGATGTTTCACTCATTAGGAACATACAGAAGCTGCGAGGTTCTCAAATACCCAAACTGCATAGGGATGTTCTTTCTTTGTCTCTTTCTCAATTCAACACTTGCATCTGTTGCTCTTGTTGCTTGGTGATGGTTAGACAAATCTCCAACCCCAGCGCTAACATCAAGGACTCTGTGGTGTGTTACTGAAACTCATAGCAAGAGGGCTGTAATTAAAGCACAATGGGAAGGTGGATGCCACACAGCAAGGTCCCCCACGAGCCGAGCGACAACACACCAACCTACACAGTTCCACATGAAGCTCTGTAGGACAGGATCAGAAAGTTCTTTCCAGATTATTACTAATCTTGCTTTAAAAAAGAAGGCAGTAGATTTCAAACCCTTTGAAGCAGGAGGATCTGTTTGAGTTGCTGTTCTTCCTGTAAGTACTTTATCTTTAGTTTTATTGCTGCAGATCTTACCTTTTCAATCATAACATAATTTGGACGTATTTTTGAAGTCTCTGTCTTTAATAGTCTTTATTCCTCATTGCTCTTCTAAAGTATTTTTCAAATGTGTTATTGGAATTATTGGTTGCTTGCGTTGGATAATGAGTTCTCCAGTTCTTACATCTGATTGGCTGAGCCATTTGTCCAGCTGTGACATTATTGACAATAACACACACCTCTGAGCGCTTCGCATTCATATCAATTAATTATTTCCCTGATGTTTTTTATGAACTGTGTTCTGTAATTTGGCCACTGGATGGCAGTATTTAATTGTTAGAGAAACCAGAAATCTGTTATGCAGCCATCAGCGTTCTCTTTAAAAAACGGACTAGATTATGTTTCAGTTTAACAATACTTATGCTTTTAATTAACACGTTTATGAATCACACAGAATTTTTTTATTTATTATAGTGTGTTTCTAACCATTTTATAAAAGCACTAAGGCTCTTGGGAAAGAGGTGTTCTCCACTTCACTCAGGGACTACGTTACAGTTTAATTTTTAATATTTGGTACCTCTTGTGTTTTTGAGAACAGTTCAGCAAGATGACTTCCAGCAAATCATCAGTGGCTTCATTTCGACTTCCGGTTATCCAGCATCCATTATCCAGACTTGGAGCCCTGGACAGCCTGTCTTTGAGGGGTTACTCTGATTTCAATGATCAAAATGATCATTTGTTCAAAGGAGAGCAGGGCATTGGTGATCCTCAATCAGGCCCACCTGTTAACAGTAAGTTTATTAAGCCATATTGTTTTATACTGTTGAGATAATCCTTTTATTTTTAAGGAAATGATCTGATATCATACTGATGTCTGAAGAGAGAACTCTGTTGTATGGGCTTAAAATTACATTAAAAAAAACTTTCCGGGGCGGCACGGTGGCTTAGTGGTTAGCACATTTGCCTCTCAGCGCTAGGGATTCCTGGTTCGAATCCCCATCTGGGTGGAGTTTCCATGTTCTCCCCGTGTCCGCGTGGGTTTCCTCCAGGTTCTCCGGTTTCCTCCCACAGTCCAAAAACATGGATCAAGTCAATTGAATTCTCAAAATTGCCCCATATAGAGTGTGTCTGTGTGAGTGAGTGTGTGCCCAGCGATGGATTGGCGCCCTGTCCTGGGTCTATCTGCCCAGCACCCGAGACGTTCTCCCCTGGATGGGCATGGGGAACCCCCCCGTGACCCTAATAGAGGATAAAGCGGGAGATAATGAATGAATGAAAAAACTTTTCTCCAGGTTCTCTGGTTTCCTCCCACAGTCCAAAAAAATGGATTCAAGGCAAATTGAATGCTCTCAATTGCCCCATATAAGTAAAGTGATGTGTGTGTCTGTGTGTGTCTGTGTGTTTTTGAGAGTGAGTGTGCCCAGCGATAAACTGGCACCCTGTCCTGGGTTTATCTGCGCAATGCCCGAAATGTTCTCCCCTGGATGGGCATAGGGTGACCCCAGTAGAGGATTAAGTGGAAGATAATGAATGAATGAATGAATGAATGAATACAACTGAACTGACGTCAATTATTGATTATTCCATTTTTGACCACACGATGTCGCCAAGTCTCTGTTAATGATTTACGTTTCTATGTACACACACACACACACACACACACACACACACACACACACACACACACAGCTACGAATAAATGATACGACTAAATTGTCCCATATAGTGTATATGTGGGGTGACATAATGGCATGTTGATTAGTATGTTCATCCCTTAGTGCTGGGGATCCCGGTTAAAATTTGGTCTGAGGGCAATTTCCATGTTCTCCCCGTCCACATCGGGTTCCTCTGGGTTCTCAGTTTTTTTCCAAAGTCCAAAAACATGCATTTAAGGTGAATTAAATGCTGTAAATTGCCCGAAACGTTCCCCCTTGAATAAGCATGCTTATATTAATTACATACATAAACTCGGACACAGTGCCATTATGTACCTTAACTAACACCCACTCTCATCTAACTGTGGTAATCCATCCACCTCAAGTTTGAGTGGTGTTCTCAAAGATGGACTGTTACTGTTGTGCCCCCTGTACAAGAATCTACAGAGCAAACTATACTTTTAGGATTTTGCACCATTTTACGTGACACTTTTTCTTATCTTATCATTAGCTACTACTTTATTAGATCAACTTTTAACATATACGATTATAATCATGATTTTATTTGCTGTGTAGGTCGTAAGGTGGCAGTAGAGAGTCGTGCTCCGAGTAGAGTCTCTACAAACGCGTCCTCCACCTGTGAGCCACTGCTCACTGACCAAGTAGATCAGGTATCTTGAGAGTTTGTTGCCAGATAAATAATAATACCTTATTTATGTGTTTATGTATGTATTTTTACATATATATATATTTATATATAATATTTATTTATTTATTTATTTATTTACAAGGCGGCATGGTGGCTTAGTGGTTACCACGTTCGCCTCTCAGCGCTAAGGATTCCCGGTTCGAATCCCAATCTGGGTGGAGTTTCCATGTTCTCCCCGTGTCCGAGTGGGTTTCCTCCGGGTTTTCCAGTTTCCTCCCACAGTCCAAAAACATGGATCAAGTCAATTGAGTTCTCCAAATTTCCAGAAACGTTCCCCCCTGGATGGGCATGGGGAACCCCCTGTGACCCTAATACAGGATAAAGCGGAAGATAATGGATGGATGGATATATATTTACAAAAAATTGTAAATTTATGTTTCTGAAAAAGTTTCAGGCACAGGGCGCACACTAACACAGACACTCAAACTATATACAAGCAATTATGTGGAATACCAAATATATATATTTTTTGGTATTCCACAAATGGTAGATATATAGATTCCACTTAAATGGTAATCAAACCAAAAAAATTCACATTTAAAAAAATATATTGCATTAGTGTTTAGTGAAAGTGAAGTAAACCTTCAGAGACATCTGGTTCCAGGATGTATGTGTGGTGCATTTGTATGTGCATTTCTTTATTTCCAATATGTATTTCAGTATAACACCGATTTTGTACATAATGTGTGTGTGTGTGTGTGTGTGTATATTTCACACCATGCATCTTTTACCTCGTGTCTGGCTCAGCGTGACCCCTGCAGACAGAGCCTCCCAGTCACGAGAGCTGCACTTAGTCTCGCATATATGCACAAATCCACCAGCCAGCTGCACTCGTGACAGACACTCACATTTTTGCATAACATATCTTCTGACGCCTCCCTTTCTGTACAGATCTACAATCCCACTCGTGTTATGATTTACATTAAATAGCCAAAAATACCATTCCTGCTGCATTGGTATCTAATATCACTCATTTAGGAAGGAGTTTTGTAACTTTTGTATTGTAAATCAGGATCTGAATGCTACATTTTTATGCATTTCAATTTCTTAGTTTGGTTTTTACAAGGCAAGGCAAATTTATTTGTTCAGCACCTTTCATACACAATGGTAAATCAATGTACTTTACATAAAAAAAACACCTTAAGACATTAAAAGAATAGATTAATAAAATATATCAGCCCACTAGATGTCCTTTACTTGAGTGGCTTCAAAACTCATTGACAGACGTTTTTGAAAACTTGTTTTGTGTAGCGTGTTGGAGCAGAAATTATTATATTTTTTTTCATTAGAATTTACAATACAGAAAAAGTATAACTGTCTCAAAATATTTATGTTACAAAAACTAAGATTCCAAACCTACACCCTCATAGAAAAGGAGGGGTGTTCACATATCTTTGTTCACATGGGTTAATATCTTCTATTAATCTAACCATGTAATAATAATTGGCAAATAGTAGCATTTAGTAATTTTATTTAAGTTGATCCTTTAATGATCCTGATTATTTAAAGTTGATTTTAACATACCAACAGCCTATATGGATAAACTGGCACCATTATTATTAGGACCTTTGGGTATCTGTGTACTTGTATATATATATATACAGTATATATGTGTGTGTGTGTGTGTGTGTGTGTGTGTGTGTGTGTGTACACAGTTGGAGTACATTTTAAGGGAGCAGATACAAAGGACTGGGGCTTTGACCCTCAAAACCCTTTTTAAGAACAACCATCCTGATGGCAAAACTCTGGCAAGCAGGTACACACACACATGAACACATTTTTTTGTATTCCTGGATCCTCATTGCCAAAAAGCAGACATGGAAATGCTACTCTATACTATATGATAATAACAGTAATAAATGTTGGTTGTTTTAGGTCAGTGCTGCTTGTGATTCTAACTAAATTCCTAAAGCAGCCTGTGACGACCAAACAGCTGAAAGTGCTTCTACACCGGTGAGAGACATAAATGTCATCCTTATATCCACCTGTTCATCCATTTATCTATCTATTTTTAGAGCTATTCATTTTTCCTTTCATCATTTATCATCTAGCAATCCTTCTATTATCTTAGTACTCATTCATCCATCCATACACATGTAGCTTTCCTTTTATTTATTTAAATGCTTAAGCATTCATTCATTCATTCATTCATCCATCCATATCATCTTTTCATCCAGTCAGCCTCCATGCTTTTAAATCTATCCATCTTGTCCATTCTCTTGTCTATCCATCACGCTAACTTTTTATTAAATCCATCATTATTCATTCGTCTGTAGTTTGCAGCTGACCGACAGATCTCAGATCAGTTTTGAAGAATTTCACAGTGCTCTAAGGGATCCTGATCTGTATACTCACCACAGTCTTGCTCAACTGTTAAAGGGAACCATGAACTCCAGGTAATTCTTATCAACCCTATAAAGCCCAAACTATAAAATGATTGACAGAAAATGTAAACTTTTTGAGCTCTTTTTTAACCATATTATAACATGTTATATTTTATAATTATTCATAAGCACATTGTACAGTGCGTTTGTAATTTGTACATACAGTAAATTGTAATATTAATAATAAAATTAATTTTATTAATTTATTTAATAAAATTAATAATAAAAAAAATATTATTATTAATAATAAAAATTGTAAATTGTAATTCTGTAATATTACTTGAGAGACACCATCATTCCGAAACCAATTCCGAAATTCCTTGTGTGTGTAACATACAAACACGCTAAGTTTCCTTGAAAATTTTACTCAGGTAAATTCAAGCTTAGAAAAGACCAATTGGGATCTGCAAAAAAACACAAAAACATTGGGATTTCCATATGGTTTTTACACCATATGTTTACAAATACATTACATACTGTATGCAAATGACTGAATACTACAGTATATGCTCCATTTACATCTACATTTACATTTAGTCATTTAACAGATGCTTTTATCCAAAGCGACTTACAAATGAGAACAAGTCAGAAGTTATGCAGAAAACCAACTATACTGTAAATTCAACAAACCTGATTGTTATTTGATGCTGCACCCCCCCCCCCCCCCTTTTTGTTTTTTTACAACAGGTATTTGTTAAAGAGATGCGTCTTCAGTAGTTTCTTAAAACTGCTTAGTGATACTACCTAACGGACAGTGATACTGGACTTACGCTCCATACATTGTAAATTTCTTGCTGTTGTACATGCATATATTTATTTGCTACAGTTTGCACTAAATTGGACGTATAGGAAAACAATTTACAACTACCTTGAGCCAAGGTGACATAATTTTTATGCACACTGTACCTGTAAATATGAATGACAATGAAGTTTATGTCTAATATGACTTTTGTATATAACATCAGTATGAGAGCTTAGAGGTGTAATGAATCAGGTTTGCAAAACCTAAAAACACGTCATGTCATTATAACTTTATAAAATTGAAATCCATCTTTTTGATGTTCACAGGTTTCTGGAGTGTATAGAAAGCTTTAGAGGTAAAGGCTCTGACAGGCAGAACTGGATCTCTGCACCTCAGCTGAAGGACATTCTGGAGAAACTCGGGCTGCACTTGCACCAACGGGAATTTGACAAGTTTTGGAAACGGTAAGATTTGATCATGGAACTACAATCTTGTAAAAGTACAAACGGGTCAATAAAGGGTCTTTACCTGTTGACTTGTTAGGATGGACACTGAAGGATTTGGAGCTGTGAAGCTCAACATCTTGCTAAAGAAACTAGGATTGAACAAAAGCAGCAAAAGCAGTGACGTGAAGGAGGATCAGCACTCAGCACTCACCAAGGCTCAAGATTCGGAAAGTAAATACTATACAAATAAACCATAATGACCTGGATTAACTACTAAAGGCATTCCACTGTACCAGCACAACACATACTAACACACATATGAGTATCACTACAGAGACTACAGCATGGGCATGGGGAACCCACCCACAACCCTAGTAGAGGATAAAGCGGAAGATAAGTGGAGACAATAAGAGTAGAAATGAAGGGTTTACCTATGAAAACATATCGTAATGATATTTAAGCCTAAATATGGTCAAGCTCTGGTGCTCTGGTTCTCACTGCTGGTGCAATAGTAAAGTCAGTAAAGTCATGGCAATACACAGTGACCTCCATTTAAGAAACTCATACAATGTAGATTTCGGGCTGCTCACGGGTTCTCGATATTAAGCTTAATCAATTAACTTTCTGCTAAACTTTTAATGCATCACTGTGCTCACTGGATCACTGGAATGGCTGTAGTGTACAGTATATGACAAATAACACACAAATTAGAGCATTTAATTTCACCATAAATCCATGTCTTTTGTACTGTGGGAAAAAACGGAGAATCCGGAGGAAACCCACTCGGACACGGGGAGAACATATAACCTCCAGCAAGATTCACTTCGAACCTGATATCCCTCCGAACCACTAAGCCATGTAGTAGTGTATATTTAGGGATGTAAATTAAATATGATTAAAAGAAAAACAACATTTTTAAATTGAATACTCTAAATTGCCCCATATCGAGTGTGTTTGTGTGTGTGTCTGTGTGAGTGAGAGTGCCCAGTGATAGATTGGCACTCTGTCCTGGGTGTATCTGCCCAGCGCCCAAAATGTTCTCCCCTTGATGGGATTGGGAACTCCCCTCCCCACGACCCTATTAGATGATTAAGTGGAATACACTGAATGAATGGACAACATTTTTGATTATTCTCCATCTTCTCATTTGCCTCAAACAGCTCATGCCAAGACCCCGTTGAAGCTAGAGGAGGAACACCAGACATCCGTCTCTATGGAGATGTGGCTGAAGAATAAGCTGAGAGAAGGTGTTCACAAGATGAAGGCAGAGTTCGATAAGCGAGACCCAATCGGCTGTGGGCGGGTATTACACCCCTCTGCTGATGTACTACATTATTTGCTCCATTATTCTGCTTTGACCTGCAATCATAAACCTGTGTGCAGGTGAGTGTGGAGGACTTTTTTCAGGTGCTTTCTACCTTTGACCTGCGGCTAAAAAGGGAGCAGCAGAAAAACTTCCTCTCACGCTGTGGACTGGAGCTGCGAAAGGGCAGCATCGACTACATCCACTTCCTCCGAACGTTTCAGGACCGGAGCCAAAATGGTGTCACACACAGGATCATGGCCAGTTCACATCGGTCCGATCTCACTACAGTTACCACATTCTACTAACTCCTTCACTTACTCATTACAGTTCAGTCACTACCTTTATATAAAAATTATTCATGGGCTACATTTTAAGTATTTGAAGCTATACTATTAATTTACTCAAAAGATATTAAATAGGGCAGTACGGTGGCTTAGTGGTTGGCATGTTCTCCTCTCAGTGCTAGGGATTCCAGGTTCGAATCCCAATCTGGGTGGAGTTTCCATGTTCTCCCCGTGTCCATGTGGGTTTCCTCCCACAGTCCTAAAACCTGGGTTTAAGGTTAATTGAATGTTCTAAATTGCCCCATACTGTATAGTGTGTGTTTGTGTGAGTGAGTGAGTGGGTTCACAGTAAAATAATGACGCCCTGTCCTGGGTGTATTTGCTCAGTGCCCCGAAACGTTCTCCCCTGAATGGGCATGGAGAAGCCCCTTCGACCCTAGTAGAGGATAAAGCGGAAGATAATAAATAAATGAATGATATTTTATTGTTGAAATTTGGGATGAGATGGGATTTTCACAGCATTAGAGCCAAGATCTATTTTCAAAAGCCAATTCCGTAAACATGAACTAACAGCTCATCCATTAATATGAGAAATAGAACCTGTACCCACTTCATAAACTTGGCACCATCCTGCCAACAGATGCCACACGACTCACGACCTTGCACCGCCTAACTCTTGTACTTAAACTGACTGCAGCTGTAACAGGCTTATATCCCATAGTTCTCCTGTGCCCCAGGTCAGCAGGGGCACACACTGTGTGTAGACGCCCAATTCTCTCTTTACGCAGGATGTCCACAGCTTAAGAGATTTAGCGATGAGCAAAAAGTTGGGCAAACAGCGTCTCCAGGAGCAGGACTGAGTAACTGTAGCAACGCACGCTGATCCTGCTGTGGGATTCTATTAGACATGTGAAGCAGAGGTCTGGCTCATAAAGTCTCCTAATCCAGATTCAGCCTCAAGAAACGGAAAACGGTCCAAATTGTGGTCTGAACTTCATTAAAACGTTTTCAAAACACAAGATTCAGTAACTGAGATGATTTGAAGATGAGGGTTGTATAGGCGCCAATGATAATACACAAGAAACCAAAGCCGTAAAATTAGCAAATTTGGTGGGAAGATGTCTGAGAAGATGTCTCGATGTCCCGCTGAGAGCACAGTGCATAGCGCCACCTCAAAGAAAACAGGTTAGCACTCATTCATTCATTCATTATCTCCCGCTTTATCGTCTATTAGGGTCGCGGTGGGGTTCCCCATGCCCATCCAGGGGAGAACGTCTCGGGCGCTGGGCAGATAGACCCAGGACAGGGCACCAATCCATCGCTGGGCACACATTCACTCACACAGACACTCTCTATTTGGGGCAATTTTGAGAATTCAGTTGACTTAATCCATGTTTTTGGACTGTGGGAGGAAGCCGGAGAACCCGGAGGAAACCCACGCGGACACGGGGAGAACATGGAAACTCCACCCAGATGGGGATTCGAACCGGGAATCCCTAGGGCTGAGAGGCGATCGTGCTAACCACTAAGCCACCGTGCTGCCCAGGTTAGCATTGTATTATTATAAAAGTTCAACACCAGTAAAGTAAAGAATGAGAGTGAAAATAAAACTATAAATAATCATTTTGGATTTGAAACATGGGAGTCAAGTGTCTTGCTTTAATGGCAGAAGTGTTCATAATGATTTCCGGCACTTTGAAATTATAATAACAGGACATTAAGATTGAGTGGAACAATTATTTAAATAAATAAAAGCTCAAGCTCAATGGTTAGCATGTTCGCCTTTCAGCGCAGGTTTGAATCCCAATCTGGGTGGAGTTTTCAAGTTCTCCCCGTGTCCTCGTTGTTTCCCCGGTTTCTTCCCACAGTCCAAAAACATGGATTCAAGGTAAATTGGCTGCTCTATATTGCCCCATATACTGTAGCGTGTGTGTGTCTGTGTGAGTGAGTGTTCCTAGTGATATACTGGTGCTCTGTTTTGGTTGTATCTGCCCAGCGCTCAAAACGTTCTCCCCTGGATGGACATGGGGAATAATGTTTAGCATCTTCATGTCCTCTTTATACCTGTGTTTCTTTTTTTTCCCGGGCTATTTGAATTCTGAAATATAAGCACAATGGTGCATATGTTTTCATTTAGTAAATAACTACAGACAGACAGACAGTACACTAACTATCCATCCATCCATTATCTTCCGCTTTATCCTCTATTAGGGTCGCGGTGGGGTTCCCCATGCCCATCCAGAGGAGAACGTTTCGGGCGCTGGGCAGATACTCTATCGCTGGGCACACACTCACTCACACAGACACACACACATACACACTCCATATGGGGCAATTTGGAGAACTCAATTGACTTGATCCATGTTTTTGGACTGTGGGAGGAAACTGGAGAACCCGGAGGAAACCCATACGGACACGGGGAGAACATGGAACTTCACCCAGATGGGGATTCGAACCGGGAAACCCTAGTGCTGAGAGGAGAACGTGCTAATGACTAAGCCACCGTGCCGCCCCCTACACTAACTAATTCACTCAAAATTGGAAGGAACAGGAAGATGTAATCCCTAATGTAAAATATAGGCATTTTCATACGATTTAAAATTTTCATATTATATTATTATATGGCCTGTGTCTTAAATACCGAACATGATACTAAAGCTGGACTGGAATGATGCCAATTAATCTACAGAAATTATTGTCTTTAAATACAGAGATCTAAGATTTATTTATTCATATTGCTTACTGTGTGTGTGCTTGTGTGTGTGTGTGTGTGTGTGTGTGTGTGTGTGTGTGTGTGTGTGTGTGTGTGTGCATGCATGTGTGTGGGTATGTTTGAGCGAGCAGCTTTCACTCGGAGGACAACCAGAGTAATGTTTCTACACTCACTGCTGCAGAGGTCAAACTCAATCGACTCTTTCAGGCAGAATATTTCTCACTTCTTCATGCTTTTCAGTGAGTATAGTCCTGCTCTGATCCTGAATCTTACACTTTAACCTTTGACATCACTGTTTAAAACATCCATCTATCCACTATCTTCTGCTTTATCCTCTTCCAGGGTCATGGGGTGGGAGGAGGGGTTCCTGATGCCCATCCAGGGGAGAACGTTTCAGGCGCTGGGCAGATACACCCAGGACAGGGCACCAGTCTATCACTGGGCACACACTCACTCACACAAACACACACTATATGGGGCAATTTGGAGAATTCAATTGACCTTAAGCCATGTTTTTGGACTGTGGGAGGAAACCCACACGGACACTGGGAGAACATGGAAACTCCACCCAGATTGGGATTTGAACCGGGAATCCTTAGCGCTTAGAGGAGAACATGCTAAGCCATCATGTTTAAAAAAGAAATGATTAAAAAAAAAAAAACGGATTCCCGGTTCAAATCCCAATCTGTGTGGAGTTTCCATGTTCTCCCCGTGTCCGCGTGGGTTTCCTCCGGGTTCTCCGGTTTCCTCCCACAGTCCAAAAACATGGATCAAGTCAATTGAGTTCTCAAAATTGCCCCATGTAGAGTGTGTGTGTGTGCATGTCTGTCTGTGTGTGTGCCCAGTGATGGATTGGCGCCCTGTCCTGGGTGTATCTGCCCAGCACCCGAAGCGTTCTCCCCTGGATGGGCATGGGGAACCCCCCCGTGACCCTACTAGAGGATAAAGCGGAAGATAATAAAAGAATGAATGAATGGATGTATTAAATTGTAAATTTCAATTAATTTTTTAAAAATCATCTACTACAACTAATACACCTATTATTATTATTATTATTATTATTATTATTATTATTATTATTATAAGAAGAAGATGAAGAGAGAAAGATGAAGGAGAAGAAGGAGAAGGCTACAAAAAAAATAATATAAAAATTTGTTAATTTGTATATTTTTAACCCAGAAATAGTTGCTTCTCTCTCTCTCTCTCTCTCTCTCTCTCTCTCTCTCTCTCTCTCTCTCTCTCTCTCTCTCTCTCTCTCTCTCTCTCTCTCTCTCCTGTTTGGTAATGTGAAGCTTTAATAATGTGTATGATGTATACAGGCTCTGCTCTTTGTGTGCATTATTTTCTCATTTTGGTCTCGCTTATTTCACTGTGTGAAGAGCTGCACTATTTTTTCCTTTGGTGTTTCTTAATAACACTGACATGAACACTTTTTGAACACACAATTCAACTTTTTCTATCTCTCTCTCTCTTTTCTTCTTAGGAGTATTGATAAGCTGTGCAATGAGACGGTCAGTATGAAGGAGTTCAGGGCCATCGTGGAGAGCAGGTACTATTTACTGCAATACTTACTCATCCATCCATTAGCTTCCACTTAATCCTCTACTAGGGTCTCCTCTGCCCATCCAGAGGAGAATGTTTTGTGCGCTGGACAGGTACACCAAGGACGGGGAGCCAATCTATCACTGAGCACACACTCACTCACACAAACACACTCTAAATGGGGCAATGGACATGGGGAAAACATGGTAACTTCACTCAGATTATGATTGGAACCTGGATCCCCAGCACTGAGAGGAGAACATGTTAACCACTAGACCAGATTTCAAATGAGTAGATAAGTAGAAACTAATTAACCCCCTTATTTCCTTATTCCTAATGTACTGTATATTTGATCCACAATGTAGTCGCCTGTGCAAACACACTTGTACTATGATTAAAATATCACACACCTGTTTTTCCATCCCATAATCCTTCCTCAGTGTATAACACACAGTCACTGATTATGTACAATGATAAATCAATTACTCTTTATCTGTGCTCTTTGGACCACGTGGTGCTAGCTGTGTGTGTTTATGTGTGTGTGTGTGTGTGTGTGTGTGTGTGTGTGTGTGTGTGTGTAATAGTTAAATCCTGTGATTGAGAGATATACATGACTAAAAGATTGACCAGTGTGTCCAGCTCTAGGTTGGAGACCCAAGTCGACCCCGCTACCCCTCGACCTCAGGGGTCAATGAGCGAAGTATGCTGTTGGCCTGATTAGCGGGGCAGCACGGTGACCTCTGTGTGACCTCTTTCTGCCCTCTCGAACCCTCTCTGCAGGTTTGGGATGGAGATTTCCGATGCTGAGTTTGAACAGCTGGTGGACAGGCTTCCTCTCGACCGCTCCGGAAACGTGCAGTACGGCATTTTTATGAGAGCCTTCGATGCGAGGTATGAGATCATCACACTGATTAGTATGACACTTCAATCTGATCATAGGTATGCACAGGTATTAGCTTGTTGGACATCCCAACAATGTGCATTAACATTAACTTTTTAATGTTTTGGATGTTGGAGAATACTTGATTTGCAAATTAAATGTATTCATTTATTTATTATCTTCCGGCAGCACGGTGGCTTAGTGGTTAGCACGTTCGCCTCTCAGCGCTAGGGATTCCCGGTTTGAATCCCAATCTGGGTGGAGTTTCCATGTTCTCCCCGTGTCTGCGTGGGTTTCAATGAATGAATGAATTATTATCTTTCACTTTATCCTCCACAATTCTCTACTAGGATTGTGGGGAGGTTCCAATGACTATCCAGGCGAGAACGCTTTGGGCACAGTGCAGATACACCCAGGACACACTCACTCACACAGACACAAACACACTCTATATATGGGGTAATTTGGAGCATTCAATTTACTTTCAATTCATGTTTTTGGACAGTGGGAGTGAGTATCCCACTCACTCACAAGGTGAACATGCTAACCACTAATCCACTGTGCCCCCCAAATGATATTGTGTTTCTCAAATTTTTAAAGTAACAAGGAATTTTTAAGTTATAACTGTATTTGTAATGTAAAAAAATGTAATTGCAGTTAAGCAGTCTGAAAATTAGGGATTTTACATTAAGTCTGTGGTCTTGTTTGGTGCCAATTGTTGTATTTTTTATTTAGTTTTGCTTTTAATTGGGTTGTAGTACTTAACAGTGGATTTATCTAAGTCTCTGCAAAATATTTAAGTTTTTGGATGACTACTGAGATGGTCAGTGATGTTGTCTGAGCTTGCAGTCCGCTGGAGGTTCTATTACTCAATATTGGATAGACTTAGAAAAGCATATAGGTTCCTAAAAACATTTGTATTAGAATGACATCTAAATATAAAAAGAAGGGTTGTTTCAAGGTTTTAAGGAAACTTGCCATACACATCGCATGAGGTACATGAGGCGGAGCAAAATTGTAATATAAGTTTTGAGTTACCCTCATAGCAATTATTATATAAGATTAAAAATAAAAAGAGAATAGAAGAGCGTTTTCAATTTTAAATTTAAAATATGATATATAAAATATGGAATATTTATTTTGGGCACACTCTCACACTGTCTAACACACACTATATAGGGGTAATTTAGAACAGTCAATTTACTTTGAATCCATGTTTTTGAATCAGGACTCAAACCTAGATCCCTAGAGTCGAACGTGTTAACCACTAAGCGTTGTTTTTGTTGTTGTTGTTGTTGTTGTTGCTCTAGCTGATTATTGGGTCTGGGTCTTAAAGTTTTGGGCATGTTCTACATCTCAGTTGTGATTATTGGTTTCTCTTGCTAGACCGTGTTGTTAGACTTACAAATTATACTTTCTATGAATTCAGAAGTGCTTACTATTATGACATAAACATAAACAAACCTTTATTTGGTCCTATTCAACAAGTAGCAAGTTTATAGGATATTAAAATTACTTTGAATTGTCAACGATATCACAAGCTTTTAATTTGAAAAGGATTTTTTGAAAAATATGGGGTTTTTCTCAGTTTTTATGGAATAGTCGAGTTTTACAAGCTCGGATTTGCGGATTAGATGTCGGCCACCCGCGGGTGACTTGCCAGAATGAGGGCTTCCCCCATCCACACGCTGAATGAACCACAATAACCAGCGCAATGTAAACGTTTCTGAAAAAAGGAACAGGGTAATGAATTTTAATCTGCTAGAGTAACAGCTCTTAGACATGTGGTTTCACTGTTTGTATATATGTGTGTGTGGGTGTGAGTTGGATGTCAGTGTGTGTGGTTTGGGAGCATTGATGGCGGGGGAAGGCTGTATAAGCTTAGCTTCTCACTTTTTTGTGTGTGTCGAGGATAAAGACCTAGAAAACCAGCCAGGCTTAGTTGACAGGTGACAAGGGTTAGTGTGAATGGGGATTTTGTAATACCAACAGAAAAAGCCTGGGCACCGAGCGACCCACTGAATGGGGAGAAAGGGAACTTTAGAACGGTTTAGGAATCACCCTTTTGCCCCTCCCTCCTTCAATAATCAATGCTAAATGCCAAAGTAGGCTGATCCTGGTGTCACCAGTTCCTGTGTGGCACTCTCCTTCCTCACAAATTGTTGACACCAAAAGTAAATGTAACATTTTTGTTCACATTCAACCATAAAAACCCAGAGAGATGCTAACAAACTGTGGCATCGCCATTCTAGTAGCTAGTAACTCAAACTAGCAACCAATCGTGGTCTGCAGTTACAAGTGTATTTAAAAATAAACAGTCAGTGTTGACAAGTAGTAGTCTTTATTTATTAGTACTACATCAAAAAGTTGGATAACGTTAGCTGGTTAAACTCATTGTATAACTCATGTTTTGCCATCGCTGATTGATCATAAACTTATTATAAACCTCTAGCATGTAAAACATTTTGGGAAACATTGTGGATCTTCTTTTTAAATGTCCATGTTATTTAAAGTGATGTGTGTATTAATTAATACTGCCATATTTTATAATAAACCATGTGTAGTACAGCTGATTGGCAAACCCTTCAAACACCATCGGGATGAATAGAACTCCGATTGTGAAACTGAAACATTCATAGTAGCATGCAAATAGTAGCAAACATTCATAGCATAGTAGCATAGTAGCAAACATTCATAGTAGTATTAGCCTGGCTGGGGCAGTCGTAGGCTTGTGGTTAAGGAACAAGCCTTGAGACCTGAAAGTCCTTATTTTGATTTCCGGTCCCATCAGGTACTATGGCTGAAGGATCCTTGGCAAGGCACCTAACCCCAATTGCCCCTCCGCTCCGTGTAGAGGGCTGTGCACCTCTCCGGGCACATGTATCAATTTACTAAGTGTATATATATATATATATATTTGTGTGTTTCAGTGCATTGATGGGATAAATGTGGAGGACTAATTCCTCTGTGTGTAAGCACTGTACGCATAATAGTTCCCGTTATCACGATACTTTATCTAACTTTATTGTGTGACCTCACAAATGCTCTTTTGGCTAAATGAACATAAATTATCACACAAAATCATGTAGAAAGCCATTCTATAGCTTTAGAAGCTGTAATAGCTGCATATGGAACCAAATAAGATGGGATTTTATAAAAGATCCTGTAGGTATTATGTTATGGTGTTTAAATAATTTTACCCCAATAATTTATGTGTGCGGGCGGCACGGTGGCTTAGTGGTTAACACGTTTGTTTCTCAGGGCTAAAGGTTCGAATCCCAATCTGGGTGGAGTTTCCATGTTCTCCCTGTGTCCATGTAAGTTTCCTCTGGGTTCTTCGGTTTCTTCCCACAGTCCAAAAACATGGATCAAGGTCAACTGAATGCTTCAAATTGCCGCATATTGAGTGTGTTTGTGTGTGCCCATGTGAGTGAGTGTGTGTCCCGTGATAGAATGGCGCCCTGTCCTGGGTGTATCTGAAACATTCTCACCTGTATGGGGATAGGGAACCCCCCCCCCCCCCCCCCCCCCCCGCAACCCCAGTAAAGGATTAAGCAGAAGATAATGAATGAATGACTATATTTAAAAAAAAAACAAACTTGTGATGTTTTTGTAAATGCGGGTAGTTAGGTTTGTTCTGGTATAAAGATGTTGAGACTGCTGGATAAATATAAATAAATCATATATCTGTTTTTAAAAACTTTCACTACTCCATCAAGTGTCCATTAAGTCCTAACAACATAATCCCACTCTAATCAAACTGGCACCTTGTTTGCGTCTTTCTTTTAAGAAATTGACTTATTTCTTCCTCCCAAGTTTGTGTGGTCCCTGAAGATGAGAGTGAGGAAAATAAAGAGAGAGAAAGCAAAAGAGGATGGGACAGTTTCAGATCTTCTTGTGGGAACCTGGGAGCGAAAGCCCACCATCCCACTGTGATCCACGAGAAGCATTTTGTTTTTACTCTCTGTCCCTCTCTGTCCCTCCATCCAGCCATTCAGGGCTTTAATTTTTATTCATGGGGACCAGTGGCTATCGGGGGAAACCGGCCCAGGATTACCATCTCATTAATAGTGTCTATGACTTTTGTTCGAAAAGAGCGACTTGTGTAAAAGTGGCCTTGAGGATGACGATTAATCCGCAGCCTGCAGCTGTAGTGTGCTGGACCACGCACTTACACACAGTCACACACACACACATGGCCACATACACACACATTCACACACATACACAGTGGCAGTGCGACTTCCCTGACCTTGTCTTGAAAAAGCAAAGTTCTGCACTTCCACGCATTTCCACACCTCAGATGGTGGGCCAGATTATGCAGCCAGCAGATAAACGGGCATCCCACCCTTCCACCCCCAACCTTTGCAGGGCTTATTCCCTCTCTCTCTCTCTCCATCCATGCGAGGGAATAAGCCACTCATTCATACACCCGTTATCTCTCAGGGTGTCTTGTCTGGGCAAGTGACAGCGATCATTCTCCATCGCCTTGTTCACAAATCTTTTTTTTCTCAAACGCCATCTCTCTCTCGTTTCTTTCTCTTCTCCTTAAATCCTACTTTCGCCGCAAAACAGTGGGAACGTGAGCAGAGAACTGATCTACCCGTCCCACAATGTGCACTAGATCGTCACCTTGAGAGTGGTTGTGAGGGGCCGCACAGCTCTGGTGACCAATCAAATGCACTTTTTACTAATTAGATCTAATCCTAAATTGTTTTTTAAAGAGTTTTTTTTTAAATACTGAATATGTTTACATTCAAAGAGCATTGATGTCAATAATACAAAAATCACTAAAAAGTTTCCATTAGTAAAAAAAAATTACTTTATTTTAAAAATTTCTTCTGAAGTTGACAGTAATTTTGGACTTTTTGATTTTATTAATGTTTGCAATCCTAGGGACTAAATTCTGCTTTTCTTTTAAATCAGAAATTAAAATTTTAAAGCTTTTAATAAAAACAAAAAAATATTAATTTACTGATAAAATGTATCAGCTAAATATTATATATGTTATATATTATACTATATTTTACTATATATACTATATATTATATATGTTATATATTATACTATATTTTACTATATATACTATATATTATATATGTTATATGTAAAATTAAAGTGCGTTCTAAAATCTAGTTTTAGTAAAGTTTAATGTTAAATGTTAAATCGATTCTATAGGGATTGGGTTAATCCTAGTTATTTCATAACATGACTGCTTATTAAATACTAAATTAATTCAATTAATTCAACATTGATGGAATTTAGTGAAAATTAAAAAAAAAATACAAATATATTTATTAAAGTGATAATTATAGCATATAGCTTGTATATATATATATATATATATATATATATATATATATATATATATAAAAACTTGTATATGGCATTACAAGAACTTAAGTTTTTTCGATATATCTTTATTAAGAAATCAATTCTTGTGACTTTATTTTAAGAAATTGTAAAAATTGTGGAAGTTTAAAAATTCAGATTTTTTTATTATTTTTTTATAGATTTTTACAGCAGTGTTAATTAATGTTCCTTTTTTATATATATATATATATATATATATATATATATATATATATATATATATATATATTTTTTTTTTTTTTTAATAAAAAAACCTTTAAATATTTTTAATTACATAAATATTAATTATAAAGTTATTGTGACAGTTAGACCAGGACTTGTTTCTTTATTTTTAATATAATTTCTATATAAAATGTTGTTACCTTAAATTCAGTCTAAATTAAATAGAATTTTGTAAATTAACCCTGATATATTTAAACAACGATATGATATAAGGAGGTGTCGCAGCAAGTTTGCATTCATGCCGTTGCCTCTGTGGCATTTTGGGCCCTTTATACGAGGACTCGTTTTCTCTGCTGCATTCGTTCTGCGTTCTTTCATGGAATCAGCACCGTGGTGGGTTGGTGGATGGGATTAGAGGCTTGTGCTGGAGAAAACATGAGGATGGAGTTCACACCGGCATTCCTTACACACTGACGTGATGGGAGAGACAAACCTGAGTGGGGTTAACTACCTTGCACAATGCCTCTTTATTACACCCATTCTAAACTGACCTGAGATCAGGTCTGCTTTTCCTAAATTGTGATTCCGAGCTGTACTCATGAAACTGACTGTGATTACATATTGGTCTCAAAGTTACCTGTCATTCAATGGAATTTTGTGATTTGTAATCTAAACGATCTAAAGAGTGTTTTTCTTCTGAATTAAGGACATTAAGATAACAAAGCTTCAAAAATAAATCATGGGGTCTATTCCCCAAATATCCACTCTTTAAAATATGCTTTATAAAATCTATATTGCAAAAATTATGTGCACAATCCTCCAAGATTACTTTTTAAGTAAGTTTAAGAACACATTTGCTTAATTGGAATTTGATAATAATGCGTAAAAACAGTTCAGACAATTTAAGACTTTCCTCTCCCTTATTTCACGATGACTTTGATGGAAATCTGGCATTTTATTTTGTCCCATTGCCCAAGCATTTTATACATTCAATTACTGTGAAAATATTTTGGAAAGGGGGCGTAGTGGTTACCATGTTTACCTCTCAGCACTGGGGACCAGCTTCGAATCCCAATCTAGGTGGAGTTTCCATTTTCTCCCTGTGTCCAGGTGGGTTTTCTCTGCGCTCCTTTGTTTCCTCCCACATTTCAAAGACATATTGGCTGCATTTCTCCTCTGGATGGGCCTGGCAAACCTCATGCGACCCTTGTGTTAGGAAAAAGTTTTTTGTTTTTTTTTCCTCCAGCAAGATTGTGCATAAAGCAAGGTCCCCAATTTTTTGGTGGGGATTCAAGCATCTCTTGGCTGAGCTTGCAATTATAGGATGCTCTGCATCAGTAAATCAAGATATTAAATATGAGTCCAGCAATGGTTTTTCCGAATTTTCCGAATGCGTGGTATATAGTCTAGTGCTGGTTGTTTTTTCTATGAGACGTCTTATCCTTACATGCCTGCCTGGTTTAGAGGTGGTCCAGGAATGACTCAGTGGCCCTCCAGGACCCTGCTGTGCTGATTTTGTGCTCATGTTGTTGGACAGCGATGTCCTGCTGTGGTGTTCAGCAGTGTGTGACACCCTGCAGCAACCTATGTTTGGCTTTGGAAATATACAGAATGGCGATCGATACACTGCAATATGTCAGTATGTTTTTATAATATGCACATCATTAATATTAATATTTACTCTAGTAAACTTTTAGCTACAATTTTTGCATAAATAATACAAAAATATAGCAGAAAATATTCTCCACCCTCCTCAAGGTGATGAGTGTATTTACCTTCCAGTAAAAAAAAAAAAAAAAAAAAAAAAAAAAAATATATATATATATATATATATATATATATATATATATATATATATATATATATATATATATATATATATATTATTTATTTTCCACTTAATCCTAAATAATCATTGGGGGGGGCACTGGGCAAACACCCCAGGACAGGACGCCAATCTTTCACTGGGCACACTCTCACTGGGCACACTGTGGGGGGTAAAATGGAGACCCCTGAGTAAACTCATGCATACACTGAGAGAACAGGATTCACCCAGAGAACCCAGATCCCCAGTGCTGAGATGAGAACATGTTAACCACCAAGCCACTATGCCAGTGTAACCCGTTTTTCTGTCGTCCTGTTCTTTTGTTTTTGGGTTCTGTGTTTCTGTGTTCTAGTTCCAGGTAGACAAGTGTGACAGCCAGCCTGGAAATTAGAGATTGGATTGTCTTGTTTTTAAATGGGTGGCCTTACATTTGACTGTAGAATACTTCGATATATAGAAAGGTCACTTAATCCATGTTCTTCCTGTGATCTCGTGGGTGTTCTCTGGGTTCTCCGGTTTTCTCCGGCAGTCCAAAAACATGGATTCAAGTTGAAATGGCTGCCTAAAATTGCCCCAAATAGTGTGTGTGAATGAGTGTGAGTGAGTGTGTGCCTGCGACCCTAGTAGCCTATAGGATTAAGCAGAAGATAATGGTTGGATGGATGGATCCAGATAGGTATAATTTTTTTATATAAACACAGTTTAATAACAGCAGTAAAAACTTCCTGATATTGCTTTTAATTTAGTATTTTTTCGGTCAAATTTTTATTTGGTTATTTTTGTATTTTGTATTTTTGTTGTATTGGTATTTTTCCTTATTGAACTTTTGACAAATGATTGATTTATACTCCTGGATATCAGTATCATTGACCATAATTGTATTTACCTAAATTTTAAACTTTCTACAGATCAGGTGTTATTATTATATCCTAATACATTAATTTAATTTAATTTAAAGAGGGCATTTTTGGTTTTCACAACTGTTCAGACTTCACAGTGTAGTTGTTAATTTCCATTTTCTTGTGTACAGGCGCACCTGGTATTCACACTTTGCTAAGGCTAAAGCTAAGGATACGTTTAAGGCCAGAAGGACCCAACATTTACTCCCCCTTTTTCCGCCTTGTTTTCTATCATTTGAACAAGCATGACTCTCTTAGCTCCCAAGCATGACCTGTCCAGCATGTGATCCGCCCACATCAGCCCTGGACGCTGTCCCACTCCACGGACAAAAGAAGCCCTGGCCCTGGCGGTCACCCACTCCATCCCCTATCAAGCCAACCAAGCGTACAGGGAGCGCATTAGCCTTGATTGGGTTTTGTGCCTGGTTACTTTCTCACGTGGTTGCCTAGCTGGCTCTGTTTCGGTTTTCAGAAACGTCAGGTGCACTCCTGGTTTCAAAACGCCCCACAGCCCTAAAGCTACCCTGACCACTTGACCCCTCAGGCCTTTATCCTACAACGTCAGTTCCCGTAGCAGCACTCAAGCGCAAAAACCACAATTAAACTATGGACTTGGGAATTTAACCACATAACGTCTTCATGGACATAGTGGAGATTTTATTTAATGTAAAAAAAACACTCCCTTTGCAGAAAAGGAGCCCCCAGTTTGTTTGAGGCTGACAAGACTACTACGAATTATGTGTCTTCAAAGTTCATCTCAAATGAGGAGGAAGGAATGAGGGACGAAGGCCAGCGAGACAATAAGGTAATCAGTGTGAAGATGAAATACTGTTTTTGTCTCTTGACTTTAAAATTTATTTATATTTAAATATTAATTGATTCGGCGGCACGGTGGCTTCCCCATCTGGGTGGAGTTTCCATGTTCTCCCCGTGTCTGCGTGGGTATCCTCCGGGTTCTCCGGTTTCCTCCTACAGTCCAAAAACATGGATGAAGTCAATTGAATTCTCAAAAAATTGCCCCATATAGAGTGTGTTTGTGTGAGTGAGTGTGTGCCCAGCGATGGATTGGCGCCCTGTCCTGGGTCTATCTGCCCAGGGCCCGAGATATTCTCCCCTGGATGGGCATGGGGAACCCCCCGCGACCCTAATAGAGGATAAAGCGGGAGATAATGAATAAATGAATGAATATTAATTGATTCATTTCAACCTGTTTTAAATGTTACATCAACAAACGTCATCTACACACAGTCATCTGCAAAATTGCACTAACTTTAAACTGTTGTTCCAGTCAGTATATAATTAACATTTAGCAGTTTTTAGTCCTTAAACCAATTAATAAAGCAAAATGTAAGTTGAAAAAATAACGTGTTATGCAATGGTAATCATATTTCACAGGACGTGTCATCAAAGTAAATTTCTACAAATTTCTATTTTAATGTTTGTCGAAAACTACCTAAATCCAAGCTGGTATGTATGTGGTAGCTGTCTAGGACCATCAGGAACCTGGTGACGCAGCATTACAGGGATCTACTGAGAGCTTTTGAGGAGCTGGATGAGAAAAACAGCAGACGGCTCACTCAAGAGGACTTGTATCAACTCCTCAAGAGGTTAGTTTATAACAAATACTCTAAAAGCCTAAATATAATATCACAGGAACATCACACCTGATATAAATGAGTGTGTGCAGTATGCTTATTTAATGCAAATGTGCAAATCTAAATAGGCCCAGCCATTTACATCAATCCAGTATCTCATGTGGTCCCTCAAAAAAAAAATTGCCCAGTCCTGATTTAGAGTTGATCCTCAACTTTGGACAACAAAGGTTCTATGTATATATACATGTGAATGAGGATTTAAAGGATATTCACTCGATTAGCTTTACCACGTTAGAACTCTAGCTACACATGTGCCATATGTGATTTGATAACTTTATAATGAAAGAAAAATTTACACACAGATGGACATCAAGCCTCCACATGAGAAGTCCTTGAAGCCCACACTTCTCACATATGCGCCCACTTTCCGACTGTATCGGGGGGTTTTAAATCCCCTTTGTAGTCTAATACAATGTGATAGGAAAGGAGGGTCTTTCTTGTGGTAAATGATACCTTAATTGTGTGAGTTAACCAGCTAACATTTGGCTCAATGAATATCAATGTGACAGCCTAATGAGACTCTCCACCCCGCTCTATAACCTTTATACATCTCGTGCTGCAGTTTAACTGTCCCAACTTCATCTGTTTCTCCACATAATCTGTTAGTCCCCTTTACTCCATTCTCTGGTGATCAGGATCCCGACAGAGCATGTATTATTAGGGTGGTGGATGATGGTATGTTTTTATTGGTGTACTGTTCTCTGTCCAGCAGCACTGCTCGTATCAGTTTTTAAACTTTTTATATTTTGTTGGTATATATTAGATTGATGACGCCCCTAACATTTGTTTACCCAGCCTATGCTACAAGCTTGATGTAGTGGAAAGCATCCAACTGGGTAAAGATTTGCATGCTGTGTCATAAATTACAGTGACAGGCCTGAAGACAGTATTCAGGAGGGATGTAACATAACCATAAGTGTTATGAAACAGTTCTCTCTAATTCTTTCTGGCTAAACTGATTACTGTAATATACACAGACCTTCAATGGCCTTTTAATGCATCATTATCATGACAGTTTAATTCACTTTACCCAAAAAATCTGCTGTCTCTTGTCGTTTTGTCCTTTTTTTAAAACCCTGCTATCAAAGCCATTCGGCTCATGTTAAGGTTCAGTCGGGATTTTCAGCCTTTTCAGCTGATGATCTTCATTCACAGTGTACCTTAATCTGTCTCTCCACTAACATGTCTCTCACGAGAACCCTCTAGGTTAACGTTCGCCCTCCTCAGATAGTTTATTTATTTGTTTACCTCCTCACCCAGACCCCCAGCTTTTCCCTGGACCCTTTTGTCATTTGCTTTACTCTCCCACCCTTCTCTTTTTCTTCTTCATCACCCTCTTTTATTCCACGTTCAATTTTTTTGGAGGTCTAAAAGGACTAGGGCGCTAAAGGGAATAGGAGAGGGGGGGTTTGGGTGCGAGTGGATTTGCATAATCTGTGGCGTGGCCCTGGCAGAGAGAGAGGGGAACAGTTAGAAGGAGACGGAGAAAGAGTGCCAACCACACCAAGGTACACTGTCTTCGCCAGCTCTCAGATTAGTGACTCTTAATAGGCTTTGGAGCAGCCAAGTTCACAGAAGGTCTGTTTGGTGTATCTGTGCCAATGCCCCTGCTTCCCGCCGCGAGCAGTGTGAGAGGGAAACTGTTGCTTCTTTCATTCATTCCCACAGCACTCGCGTTTAATCCTACCCTCTGACTTTGAGGTCAGAGAATCAGAGTGATCGTTATTAACAAAGAAGGAAAAAAGAAAGAAAAGCAAAAAAAAAAGAAAAACAATGGCCTAAAATAAGTGAAATCGAAATTTAAAACTGAATAAGAAACATATAAAATATTATAAACAGAAGTTATGAAAACATGCACTAAACGGAAACTGCTCGGAATATAATATAACATCAAAAAACTAAACTAAACTTAGAGTAACTAACAGAATAACTTCAGCAAAACTCACATTACATATTATGAAAATAAATACTACTAAACAAAAAAGATTAAACAAAAACAGCACTGAGGTAAAACGTTAAATTAATCCAAACAGAACCAAACAAAAGCTGCGACTTCCTTTAATTATAAAACTATTAAAATATCAATTAACTGAAAAATACAACAAAACAATAAATCAACCATACCCGGACTAACTAACTAAAAAGCAGCGACAAGAACTACAACGAATCACTAACAATGCACAATCAATCAAACTAAACAAATCCAATAAAATAAAAATGGCAACAATTGCAGTTAAAAACAAACAATCAGCAACAATGCAATCATTAGTTATTGACAAAGCTGAACAAATGTAAACAATTAAAAATGATGTTAATTGATGTTATATGATATATGATATATGATGATATATATGATGTTATATGATGATATAACAAACTGAAATATAATTGTTTTTAATTTATGCTCTATTATATCTAACTGTAATATAATTATTTTTATCTATGTTCTATTATATTCTAAAACTAGAATTCAACAAACCAATACCAAATTTTATTTTAAACTTCATTTGAACAATAAAGAATCAAATTTATACAAAAACTCTAACCAAAAAACCCCCAAAATTACTTACATCATGATTAAGGTTTTTAGTGCAACTGGCAGGTGGTATTTATACATTGTTAAAATAAAGTTAGTCAAAAATGTAGTTTGTGTATATATGTGTGTGTGTATGTGTATATGTGTGTGTGTATGTGTGTGTGTGTGTGTGTGTGTGTGTGTGTGTGTGTGTGTGTGTGTGTGTGTGTGTGTGTGTGTGTGTGTGTGTGTGTGCATGAGGGATGAGGTTCTCTCACAGTGTTGGCCTTTATTTAGCACTGCTGGTATAAGGCTGTAAGATTCCAACTCCCGTGTGAGACGCTTCACTGCATTCGGTTGCCAAATCCCGGCTTGGATTCAGCTTAGGCTGGTGGAATTGTTCTGTGGGGGAGGGAAAGAAGTGGGGTGAAATTTGGGAAAAGAGATCTGTAGGATCTTTAAGGGTAACGTTTGCTACTTAAACTGGGGCTTCAGAGGTGAAAAAGACAGAATCACTGTCTAAAGCTTTAATTCATTCGTTTACCACTTTCATAGCATCACCGTTCATTCTGTTATCATTTAGATCACTGACATTTATTCTGTAAGCACATTTACAGCACCATTGCCAAAACTCCTGAACAGAAAAGTTTTTTTTATTTTTTAATTAATCAATACTCGTTCATTACACAATCTGTACATTGAATATTTACTTTCTTTATTTGTACTTTTTCATATTTCTACATTTCTGTATTTCCTTTAACTCTTGTGGTAGGTTGCCAGTGCAGGGTGAGGTGACCCGAGGAGAAGTGAGGCGTCTCTGGGAATCTCTTCTCACTCGGCAGGATGGTACACTGGAGTTTGACCAGTTACTGAGGCAGTTCGGTCCGTCGGCTGGATCAAACCGGTATCCAAACGCCAAGCACTGCCCACCCAAACGCGGTGATGCTGACCTGATGCGCCTGTCCAACACCCTCAGCTACGCCACAGACATCCTAAAACACAACATCCGTGCCAAGGTCTGTCTGTATGCTTATTGCTTTTACTTTTGGTCCCTGGCGACGTCTACACTAATTTTATAAGCAACGCATATATTTTGACATTTGCATTATTAGAGTTCTCACACTCTGAATGAATAGAGTGTTCATTCAGAGTGTTCATTTTCTCCCTGTAATCAGGTTGAGCTGTCTGTAGACCGGTTACATCTGATGTTCTCAGACCTGGACGTGCTGGGTTCAGGCTGTGTGAGTCGTGAGGAGTTTCGGGACGTCCTGATGAGCCTGTGTAGTGAGCTCACCCCGTACGAGTGTGAGGTGCTCACTAACAAGTTCGACACCAACCATGATGGCAGGTAACTGGAATTACAGATTAACCTGTGGTAGCTCAGTGGTTCGGGTGTTGAGCTATCAATCAGAAGGTTGTGGGTTTAAATCCCAGGTCCACAGTTATCAATGTGGGTCTTTGAGCAAGACCCTTAACCCTCATTGCTTCAGGGATGTTGTTTCAACCCCGTGCTAGCTTAACTGGAGGAAACCCACTTGGGTACGGGGGTGATTGGGATTCAAATCGGGAATCCCTAGTGCTGAGAGACGAACGTGCTAACCATTAAGCCACTGTGCCTAATAATACAAATCCAACCAGTAAACATCTACACATTAAAAAATAGAACCTCAACTGAATCTCTAATCCAGTATCTGTAAAGTTCAAATTCAATAATGGTTTCTGTTGTTAACGTGGGTACCTGTCTTCTGTTCATTAGAGTATCTTATAGAGAATTTCTCAGACCTTTTACTTCCTTGGAACAATTATGGAAAGATGGATCCAACATGGCTGCCGCATTGCACAATGAGAACAGTGTTAAAAACAACACTTCCCTGGAAACTCTGAGCAACAAGATAAAGAAAAGGGTAAGGGTTCTTACTTTTCACTATTTAATGACTTTTGGTGGACTTTCGGTGGACCAATGAGGTGCAATTATTTCACTGTGCGTGTTACAGCTCCACAAAAAGCGCCGGGCCCTGCAGCAGGCCTGTCTCCGGTTAGACCCCTCTGGGTCAGGTCACCTCTTAGTAGCTGAGCTGGCAGCAGTGCTGCAGCTGTGTGAAGTGTGTGAGAGTCAGGATGATCTGCAGTGTGTGTTCTCACTGCTGCACACAAAAGCGCCAGGACGTTTGGACTATCGACCACTGCTCCAAAACCCAGTCACAGCAGAGAAGCAATGAAAAAAATAATAAAATAATCATTTGTTTTAGTTCACAATGGAAATCAAATCCAAAAAAATAAACCAGTTAATTAAAGTAATCTGCTTATAATAAAGTCTTTCTCATGTCATTTATGCTTACTTCATTTAAATCACAGTTTAAGATAATAAATGTATGTAGTACAATTACTAAGTAAAGTGGTTAGTACATTCACCCCTCAGTGCTGGGGATGCAGGTCCCAATCTGGGTTTCCATGTTCTCCCCGTGTCCGCGTGGGCTTCCTCTGGGTTCTCCGGTTTCCTCCCACAGTCCAAAAACATTGCCCAAGGAATATAGCGTGTGTCTGTGTGAGTGAGTCTGCCCAGCAATTGTTGGCGCCCTGTCCTGGGTGTATCTGCCCAGGGCCCGAAACACTTCTCCCTTGATGGGCATGGGGAACCCCCCCCCATAGTAGAGGATTGAGTGGCCGTGAATGAGCGAATGCGGGCAGCTACTGGAAGCAACGAAGGAAATATGATTGGGGGTGCGGCATGGTGGTTCAGTGGTTAGCACGTTCGCCTCTCAGCGCTGGGCATTCCAGGTTCGGATCCCAATCTGGGTGGAGTTTCCATGTTCTCCCTGTGTCTGCGTGGGTTTCCTCCAGGTTCTCCGGTTTTCTCTCACAGTCCGAAAACATGAATTCGAGTTAAAATGAAGGCTCTAAATTGCCTAAAGTGTGTTTGTGTGTGTATCTGTGTGGCGTCCTGTCCTGCGTGTATCTGCCCAGCATCTGAAACCTTCTCCCCTGGATGGATTAAATGGAAGATAATGAATGAATGAGTTGAGGGGTAACGTGCTTCTGGGTCGGATGAACACAAGATGAGACTTTATTCCTCACTTTTTACTTCCTATTTTCCATCTATCCATCCGTCCATCTATTGTCCTTCTGTCTGTCTTTTGTGTTTTCCTATTTTTGGATTTTTTTTTTTGGAGAGGGGCAATTCTTGGTTTAAATTGTATTGATTATATTAGCTAAACTAACTATAGCTACCTGCATTATTATGCAAACTATATGAAAATTCAATAACTCTTGAATAATGAACTTTTCAGACCACAATTTTGTGAGTTTAGACAGAACTACGCTCTTTGAAAGAGATAATACAAAGTTATCTGAACACATCTGGGTATCTTTGAGTTAACCAGCTCAGCATCACATTGCTTTAAAACTCAGAGCAACTTAAACAATTTCCATCATAAAAGAGAAGATTTCCATGCAGGGTGCCATTAGTTATTATTCATAAAGCCTAGTGAAATGGGATTTAAACCAATATTAGTTTGTCTGTGTTCTTTCACAGCTCTAGCCTTTCATGGCATTATGGGTATTTTTTTCCGTCTCTGTGCCCTCTTTGTGAGTTTTGGTTTTGGGGTTCGGTATACAAGGCGATGACGGAGGCTAATCACATTTAGTGATATTCACCATGTGTTAACTGGAGCATCCATAAAACTAAGCTGTAAGATCATTCAAACAATACCAGTTTATATATTTACAAAAAAATGAATGTATTTCCAAAAGAAAAGTTTTAAATCGTTGCTTTTATGTCGTTCTCCAGAGGAAAATGATTTAATACAAGATTATGTCCTTCAGATTCACTCAAGGATGAAGTTCAAGTAGTCTAAAGAGCCCCTCCTGAATCATATACCCCAATCTCCCTATGAATTATTCCATCTTTATAGAAAAATAATGAAACTAATCAGGGAAGCAGGACCTCGTTTCCTCTGTTATTCGTATGTGTGGTCACTCTTTTATCACGTGAATACATCAAGAAAGTTTCAATACAAAAGTCCGAAGGCGTGTGTCGGACGGTCGGCGCTGTCAGTGCTGGTCTTTACCTTAAGCCAGAACCACAAACCTTGAGTTTCAGCATCAATCAAAACCAGATCTTTAAATATCATTTAGTTCTTCAAAATTCATAACTCCATGTAAAGAGTTTATGCGCTTCAAACTTCAGTTGTAACGTCAAGTACCACTGTTTAAATAATATTATACATCACATGTATTAATAATAAATAAGAGCGAATCTACTGATTATTATCATTTTCCTGTCTCCCTTACATTTTATATTTATGTCTGTTAATTTCTTTAAAAATGTATTAATTATTTTTATTGTCAAATTTATTTTACCTTTGTAAAATAGTGAATCCATTTAATTTCACTTAACAACCCTTTTCCTCATTGGGACTGACCCAATATATGTACCGATGTTGGATGTAAACCATCATGGAGACCATCATTTTATTTACAGAAAGGGATACAAATCATGGCATTATAAATAGATTCTCTCCGACTGGTTGCTGGTTGATGTTTAGGGTGTTTAAGGTATTTAGGGTGTTTAGAGTGTTTAGGGTGTAAAGACTGGTTGAGACAGAGGGTGGAGAAGGGCGTAGCTGTTTCCTTTTGTGGAGGCGTGAGAGGTTTTCAATCCATACAGTTAGAAAGAAGGAGGCTGCGCCAGTGACATCTCAGAGACAATCAGTGTCACGCCTCACTGCAGCCTGGTTAAATTATATGCGAATATGGCCAAAGTGTCAGGGCCTTTCTTCACCCCGGTGGCCAAAATGCAGCTTTTTTTTTAACCTCTAATCCTAAACACAGGGGGGAAAGAGCTCATTCGATCTCATTTGACTACATACAGCAAGATAATGTGATAGGGCTTGTTAAATGTATAGTTTATATTTTAGCTGTCCATCACTTAGTAAAAGCATTATGTATAAAAATATTGAATTCGATAAAAATAACCAAATGATAATTTATACTGAGGTCCTAAAGTGTATTGTATTGATTAATAGTGGGGCAAACCTGACCCTTTATAAAGTGCAGTATTTTGCACACTACAGTATATAGAGCAGCTTGGAATTCAGATGTACTATTCAATTTGTTCGTTTGCAGAACATTATTTAGAATTTTGTTGTCAATTCACTATGAACAGAACTTCTGGGCGATCTGTGGCAAAATTAAAACACATTGCTGAGAGCATGTGTCACAAAAATGTTCCAGGATGTAATGAGTAAGTAAAAAAAAGTTTTTTCCCTAGCACAATTGATTTTTGATTTCAAGAATCAAACCAAAGTGTCACGGACAAAAAGGAATAGTATAAAATATTTTTTGCAAAGAAATACCACAAAAGTTCTTATTCAGATATCAGATTAAGTGCAAAAATGTGTTTGCTATAACTTGCTCATATAATTTCAACCAATTAAAAGACAATCATAGAAAAATTTATATATATATATATATATGTATGTATATATATATATATATATATATATATGTTCTCGTACTATATGGACATATCACCCTCAGCCCTCTCTCGCTCTCTTTCTTTTAATACATGTATGAAAAGTCACATCACTAATCACTGGCTTCTTTTTCCCTTTCTTTGATATTGACTGGTCAATGACTTTAATATTTTGTAAATTCTTAATTTTTATTTTTTTGGGGGGGGTGGTTTAGTGGTTAGCACATTCGCCGGGAATTCCCAGTTTGAATTCCAATCTGGGTGGAATTTGCATGTTCGCCCCGTGTCTGCGTGGGTTTTCTCTGAGTTCTCCAGGTTTCCTCCCACAGTCCAAAAACATTGATTCAAGGTACATTAAATGCTTTACATTGCCCCATATAGTGCTTGTTTGTGTGTGAGTGAGTGTGCCTCCAGTGATTGATTGGCGCTCTGTCCTGGGTGTATCTACCCATTGCCTGAAACATTCTCCCCTTGATGGGCATGGATAACCCCCCACCACCTGCGACCCTATAAGAGGTTTAGCGGAAGATAATAATTAAATAAATGAATCTTATTTTTGTAATTTGAACCTGTGACTAGGGACATAAATCAATCCTGTATTCAAAACTGTTAGAACACATAATTTAGTTGATGAAAAAAGTTATACCATGTATTTCAATAACGTAATCATCCATGTCAAAGTAAAGTGCTTTTTCCACTAATACAATAACAATGTTATTTAAATTTTCTTAGAACATAATAAAGATATTAAGAGTAAGATGTGAACTTGAATAATCTGAACTAAAAAGATATATAAGTATATATCTTTAGATATAAGATATAAAAGTATGTATAGCATACCTTTTAGCATGTTCTTGCATTGTGTTGGAAAACAGACACTGGGAGAACATTTTCTTTCTGATATAAATTAAACATATAGTCAGATATTTACAAAATATATTTTTGCAAATTTTTTATATCTACATGTAAAATTATACAACTGTGTACATATAAATTAAAGACGAACAAAAAGTCTACATTCTACAAAGCCATATGTGATGCCGTGTGCAATCCGTGACTCATGAAGTTAACGTAATGATGATGCTCGAGTCCGTGCTGTTGTGGGTAAGTGAGTGGAGAGCTGTGCCAGGCCAAGTGCCCGCTGTGGCTCTGCTGGAAGATGGGTTCGTTTGGGTTTTGATGACAGTCGGTTGGAGGGCGTAATTGGCACAGGAAGTCGACAGGTTCAGGTGTGGTGAGGGAAGGCTCAAAGCGTGACCCGAACACCGGTTCGGAAACCACCTTAGACTGTAGAAAGGCCAGAATGCGGGCGTACTTGGCGTCTTTGGTTTCAGTGCGCTCTACTGTGGTCAGATAGTGGACCAGGTTTTTCATGCACTCATGGTAGCCATAATGGAAGTAGTTGGCAAACTCGCTGAGTAGCTCTCCTGCAGACAAGAATGAGAAATGATAAGGAAGTGGTAATCATAGTTGAGTGTATGTGAGGGTGTGGTGGCTCAGTGGTTAGGGTGTTGGGCTATCAATCTAAAGGTTGTGGGTTCAAATCCCAGGTCAACTGAAGTTACCAATGTGAGTCCTTGAACAAAACCCTTAACCCTCATTGCTCTAGCCAGGCTGTAACAACCCTGGATTCTGACCCCAACCAACTAGACATACTTGTAAATCAGCTAAATGACCAATGCAGCTTCTGAATTGCCAAACGTACATAGGTAAAGCCCTCCTGTTCCTTTGGATTTGGTCTTACCCATTTTGGTTTTTCAATACTTTCTCTCTTTTAAACATTCAAAGCAAGATTAAGATAATTCAGGCTATAAATTCCAAATTTGACTAAAGGTTTATAAAACTAAATTGCCCCTTATAGACTTTGTTTTTCTGTGTGTGAGTGAGTGTGTGCCCAGCAATAGATTGGCGCCCTGTCGTGGGTGTATCTGCCCAGCACCCGAAATGTTTTTTGGTTACTTTAAGGCTTAGAAAAACATTATGAGGCAATTGTATGAAGTCAGCTGACTACCTGAATGCACTTAAAGACCAGATTATCCTGATGATATTGATATTCTTACACAAGCAAACCAATATATGTCTCAAATTATGGAACAAAAAATGTTCAAAAGCCAGAAATCTGTTTTAAATTTGTTATAGCAACTACAGAGTCCTGACCTTCTGAACTCAAAATTCCATTACTTGGGGGGTTTACAAATATTATTGACATATAATACAACCCATTAGTGGCATGTGGCTGTTGCACTTACCTTTTTCTCGACTGCGGGGAAAGTCTGCTGTGTGTAGAGCGCGTAAGTACTGTACGGTCATCTCTAAAATTTCTGCTTTCTCCAACTTCCCACAATTCTGCGTGACAAAACAAAGCTTGTTTAAGATCCAACATGATTTTAGAATATAATTAAATATATAATACAATCAAAGTTCCCCAACATGATGGGTGCACTTTCAAAATGTCACTCTTGTATATTTAAGGTCACAATGTTTGTCACTGGGGTGAAACTCTATAAAGATCTTTTTGTTTTTTTAATGAACTGTTTGCAAAAATTGTAAAAAAATGTTTTTACTTTTAGAACGTACATAATTACCTCCAATTATGCACATTATGCGAACAGAATTGTGTATAACAGTATATAAATATGGTTTATTAGGATTGCTGGTGTGTAGCTGAGCCTCAAGCCTCTCTGTGTTCATGAGATAAAAGGCAGGACAGCATCATGGAACAACACATATGAATGCACCAAGGGTTAAGTAACCCAATTTAATCTTAAGAAGACCTATGAAGATATAGGGAGAACATGCAAACTCCACACAGAGAAGACCTTGATCAGACACCAAGGCACTGATGGCAAGGTCTTATTGTAACTTATCCTAGTTGTTCAGGGTCAGTGTAAAATCTGTATTAAAGTGTGATGAATTATATCAGTGCCACTTCAACATTTTATAAATTCAAACAACATATATTGTATAAAGGGCGGCACAGGGGCCTCTCAGAGATGGGGATCCAGGTGCGAATCTTAATTTGGAGGGACAGTCCGTAAACATAATTTTAATGCTCTAAATTGCCCCATATAGTGTATGTGTGTTTGTGGGTGAGTGTGCCCAGTGATCGGTTGGCACAATGTCCTGTGTGTATCTGCCCAGCGCCCACAACATTCTTCCCTGGATGGGCATGATATTTTATAGAAATCAGGCACAATTAAAATCATATGACCCATAATGCATCATATTGCACACCTCACTTTAGTGAATCAATGTTCCTTTCAAATCACATTGAGAACCTGACCTTTAGTTCATAAAGCTCTTTTTTGAAACTCACTTGTTTGGCGAGGGCCATGGGGACCGTCTTTCCAAGTTCATTTAGACACCGGTTGATTCGATCTCTCCTCCTTTTCTCAATCACCTTGTGTGAAACTGGTGCTCTCTGAAAGACATTAAAAACAAATATGACCTGTTGGCTCTGTTTAAAACTCTGTCATGATTTTACTGCTGATTTTACTGTTAGTTTTTTTTACTGTTACTGTTACTGTTGTTTAGTTAATTGCAGCATCAAGATGGCTGTTAAATGAATATAAAACACTCAGTACATGAAACTATGGTAATGTTTCCTGTTTGCATTTTACTGTGTACCATCTTATGAGTATGCTTTGGTGTATTGAGGAATCCATGCAACTCTATCCACTGTTTTCAGAATATAACTAAAACAGGATTTATAGACGACATCCAGTTAGTCTAGAGAATTGATCCTTTGTGATCCAGATGTTTCAAAAAGCAGTTTTGTAATGTTTACATTTAAGTTTATACTCTGCTAAACTCTAAAATTCATGATCTATTAAGGGCTATTGATTGAATGTACCTGCATTTAAATAAAATAAATAAATCTAAAGATTATTAGCTTCTCCAAAGTGTTTTTTTACACTGACAATAGGAAAACATGTCTCTCTTTAAGGTTTAATTTGCATTAATGTACCCCATAGAGTTAATTATTGGAGTGAAACTTTATTTATAAGTCTTGTATTGACTACCCATGGCTTTCTTGCACCATGACAGATTAATTGCTTACTCTGACAACTTCATAATTATTTAGATACCTATTAAGACTTGATTTAGATAAATCAATATAATTTATAATAAAATAAATATTTTTTATAAATTATAATAATTTTTTTATTATTTTATATTATATTTACATATTTGGAAAATCCTTGATTTATGCTAAACCGCTTGGAATTCTACTAACAACCACAAATTTGTCTGTCTACTGTATAGATATCAAGCTTTTTTTAAGTAGTGTGAGAACGCAAATATAAAATATTTAAAAAATGAAAAACATGAAATTTCAAAGTTAAACTTTTTAATGCTCCGTGGATATCAACATAATGTGTTTAGCCTTTTACCAGACCAGAATTAGTTTAGATACTCACTTTTTTATTGCTATTATTGTTATTATATTAGCGTACAGCGTTTTTATACACTGTAAGGAAATCAGTACATCACGTGCCTTTAAGGATACAAAGGTTGTCATTAAGACAGTAACTTTTTAAAAATTACTTTATATATATACCTGGGGAAGATACAATAAACATTTTTGTCCTTAAATAGTACATACAGTCCTAAAGACCAATAATTAGGCCTAATGTGTACAAGAGTGTGGACTGTGGTGTCTTGGTGTCTCTTAAGAATATCTTTAATTTCTATGATTAACAAAAAAGTACATGTTATGTTGCTTATCTAATGTAGCTAAAAGGGGGACAACAAAAACAGGATAATAAATAATAATTATTGGGAAATGTAGTATTTTCAATATATTTACGTAAAATATTTAGTTTTTTTCGGTTTACCTGAAATTAGATGCGTTTTGATTTGTTTTAAAACTTTAAAACAAATTTGTAATAATAATAACAACAGTTATTATATATTATTTTATAATATTATATAATATTTTAATAACAATCGAATGTTTGCGCGCTTTATGTTTGCGCGTGCGCTTTTGGCACAAAGCCTCCAGCTTAATTGGCATTTCGCACGGTTTTTAAACTGTGATTTATTAAAACGCAAAGACTAAATTTAGTTTAATTAAAGTTACTTTAATTTTTTTTTTTTAATTATTTTTTAGTATTAATATACACTGATAAAGTCGTGCGTGCAGGTGAATTGCGCTCTTACCTTGCGCTCCTTTATCTTCGAAGCCATCATTTTGCCTGCAGTTACCAAAATGTCAAAGCACGAAGCCGAGATAAAGCGCGATCCAGAAAAGGCGAGATATCTCGTGTGTTCTGTACGTCCCTCTGATCGAGCCGCACTGAGGCCGCTCCGCGCGTGAGCCGCTTTATAAAGAGGGCTCTGCGCCTGCGCGGTGCCCAGCCGAGGACGCGGGGGTTAGTGAGCGCGTTTAGAGGGTCAGTGAGAGCGGCGGGATCGAACCTGAGGTGGGGGGGGGGTTAACTAACGGGGCGGGGGGGGGTCGAACTGTTTTGTTAATCCACGTGGCTGTCTGTGATGAGCTGTCCAAACGTTTAAAGTAAAACAGGACAGGACGCCAATCTATCTCTGGGGACAATTTAGACTTATATGGGGCAATTTAGAGTATTCATTTACCTTGAATCCATGTTTATGGAGGAAACCCACATGGACAACATGGAAACTCCACCCAAATTGGGATTCGAACCTGGATCCCCAGCACTAAGAGGCGAACCCGCTAACCACTAATCCAGAGCAGTTGTTAAGCCAAAAACTGATGTAAGGTGCAGTTGTAGATCCCTATGGCTGAAGTGCCCTTGGGCAAGTCCATGTGGCTGTCTTCACTGCGTGTGATGAGCTGTCCAAACGCAGCTCCCTACACAGGGTCTGTTTAAAGTAAAACAGGACAGGACGCCAATCTATCTCTGGGGACAATTTTGATTTTAATGGGCAATTTAGTGTATTCATTTACCTTATGGTTATGGAGGAAACCCATATGGACAACATGGAAACTCCACCCAAATTGGGTTTCGAACCTGGATCCCCAGCACTAAGAGGCGAACCCACTAACCACTAATCCAGAGCAAATATTAAGCCAAAAACTGATGTAAGGTGCAGTTGTAGAGCCACCAATTACTATGGCTGAAGTGCCCTTGGGCAAGTCCATGTGGCTGTCTGCACTGCGTGTGATGAGCTGTCCAAACGCAGCTCCCTACAAAGGGTCTGTTTAAAGTAAAACAGTACAGGACGCCAATCTATCTCTGGGGACAATTTAGGCTTATATGGGGCAATTTAGAGTATTCATTTACCTTGAATGCATGTTTATGGAGGAAACCCACATGGACAACTTCACCCAAATTGGGATTCGAACCTGGATCTCCAGCACTAAGAGGCGAACCCGCTAACCACTAAGCCAGAGCAAATATTAAGCCAAAAACTGATGCAAGGTGCAGTAGTAGACCCACCAAGTACTATGGCTGAAGTGCCCTTGGGCAAGTCCATGTGGCTGTCTGCACTGCGTGTGATGAGCTGTCCAAACGCAGCTCCCTACAAAGGGTCTGTTTAAAGTAAAACAGTACAGGACGCCAATCTATCTCTGGGGACAATTTAGGCTTATATGGGGCAATTTAGAGTATTCATTTACCTTGAATGCATGTTTATGGAGGAAACCCACATGGACAACTTCACCCAAATTGGGATTCGAACCTGGATCTCCAGCACTAAGAGGCGAACCCGCTAACCACTAAGCCAGAGCAAATATTAAGCCAAAAACTGATGCAAGGTGCAGTAGTAGACCCACCAAGTACTATGGCTGAAGTGCCCTTGGGCAAGTCCATGTGGCTGTCTACACTGCGCGTGATGAGCTGTCCAAACGCAGCTCCCTACAAAGGGTCTGTTTAAAGTAAAACAGGACAGGACGCCAATCTATCTCTGGGGACAATTTAGACTTATATGGGGCAATTTAGAGTATTCATTTACCTTGAATCCATGTTTATAGAGGACACCCACGTGGACAACATGGAAACTCCACCCAAATTGGGATTCGAACCTGGATCCCCAGCACTAAGAGGCGAACCCGCTAACCACTAACCCAGAGCAGTTGTTAAGCCAGAAACTGATGTTGGGTGCAGTTGTAGACCCACCAAGTACTATGGCTGAAGTGCCCTTGGGCAAGTCCATGTGGCTGTCTACACTACGCATGATGAGTTGTCCAAACTCAGCTCCCTACCAAGGGTCTGTTTAAAGTAAACTTGCTTGTACATTACATTTGGTCATTTAGCAGACACTTTTATCCAAAGCGACTTAAAAAGCAAGCACAGGGTTCATACAGACCACCTGGAGCAATGAGGGTTAAGAGTTTTGCTCAAGGACCAACATTGGTAACTGGGCAGATACACCAAGGACAGGACGCCAGTCTATCTCTGGGGACAAGTTGGATTTTTTGGGGCAATTTAGTGTATTCATTTACCTTGAATCCATGTTTATGGAGGAAACCCACATGAACACAGGGAAAACATGGAAAGAGGCTAAGAGGCGAACCCGCTTACCACTAAGCCAGAGCAGTTGTTAAGCCAAAAACTGATGTTAGGTGCAATTGTAGACCCACCAAGTACTATGGATGAAGTGCCCTTGAGCAAGTCCACGTGGACAGGCCCAAGGGCACTTTAGCCATAGTACTTGGTGGGACCAGAGGACCTTCATGTTGCAATGCTCTTTCCTAACCACAAGCCTACAACTGCTCCTAACATCAGTTTCTGGCTGAACAACTGCTCTGGCTTTGAGCACATTGGTAACTGGGATGCTATATCAACCCTGTGCTCGCTTTGTAAGCTGCTTTGGATAAAAGTGTCTGCTAAATGACCAAACATAATGTTGCAAGTTGACTTTACATTTGGTCATTTAGCAGACACTTTTATCCAAAGCGACATACAGAGCGAGCAAAGGGTGGATACAGCATTCCTGGAGCAGGGTTAAGGGTCTTGTTCAAGGACCCACATTGGTAATTTCAGTGGACCTGGAATTTGAATCCACAACCTTCAGATTGGGCGGCACAGTGGCTTAGTGGTTAGCACGTTCGCCTCTCGCCTCCCGGTTCGAATCCCAATCTGGGTGGAGTTTCCATGTTCTCCCCGTGTCTGCATGGGTTTCCTCCGGGTTCTCTGGTTTCCTCCCACAGTCCAAAAACATGGATCAAGCCAATTGAGTTCTCCAAATTGCCCCATATAGAGTGTGTTTGAGTGAGTGAGTGTGTGCCCAGCGATGGATTAGTGCCCTGTCCAGGGTCTATCTGCCCAGCGCCCGAGACGTTCTCCCCTGGATGGGCATGGGGAACCCCACCGCGACCCTAATAGAGGATAAAGCAGGAGATAATGAATGAATGAATGAATGAACCTTCAGATTGATGGCACAACAGCCTAACCATACTTCTGTAGTGCAGGTTGGATCTTTTCCAGTGGGCTTTCACTACCAACTCCATCCGAACTTTCTAAATGAAACAACGCCTTTGTTTAAATGTAAGGTTTAAAATAAGTGTGCTCCAGCCCTAAAACAATTACCACTAGCACTATAATTCCACTCTTAACTACAGGATTTCTACAAAAAGTTTTGGTGAATCTGTGTTGAGTTTATTCATTATACTCCGCTTAATCCTATGGTACATAGTCCATAGTTCTTGGTGGGTCTGGGAATCAAACCGGCGACCTCCGGGTACATGGCTGGTTCCATATCCACAAACCTACGACTAAAACATGTGTAAGGGTTGGGTTACCTCACATCAAAATTATTAATCTGTTTAAGGACCCAGGCGGGACGGTGGCTTAGTGGTTAGCATGTTCATCTCTCAGCGCTAAGGATTCCTGGTTCGAATCCCAATGTGGGTGGAGTTTCCATGTTCTCTCCGCGTCCGCGTGGGTTTCTTCCGGGTTCTCACAGTCCCACAGTCCAAAAACATGCATCAAGGTCAAATGAATTCTTCCAATTTCCCCATATAGAGTGTCTTTGTGTGTGTGAGTGTGTGCCCAGTGATAGATTGGCGCCTTGTCCTGGGTGTATCTGCCCAGCGCCCGAAATGTTCTCCCCTGGATGGGCATAGGGAACCCCCCCCCCCCCTCTCCCTGCGACCCTAGTAAAGCGAAAGAAAATGGATGGATGATGTTTAAGGACCCTGGGGCAAAGGCCAAAGTCCAAATCTTTTCCAAATCTACAGCCAAAAGAAATCATGGTTTGAATATCCATCCATCCATCCATCCATTATCTTCTGCTTTATCTTCAACTAGGGTTGGGGGGGGGGGTCCCCATGCCCATCCGGGGGAGAACGTTTCGGTCACTGGACAGTACACCCAGGACAGGGCGCCAATCTATCACTGGGCACACACTCACTCACACAGACACTCACACTCTATATGGGGCAATTTGAGGAATTCAATTGATCTTGAATTCTGCAAAGGAATCGGACTGTGGGAGGAAACCAGAGAACCCGGAGGAAACCCATGCAGACACGGGGAAAACATGGAAACTCCACCAGGATTCGAACCAGGAATCCCTAGTGCTGAGAGGAGAACATGCTAACCACTAAGCCACCGTGACACCCTATGGCTCTGATATATATATATTTTTTTTATTTTGTCGTTTGTCTCTGGAACTGTGTGTTCTCGTGTGGATCCTTCTTCGGTGAGGGAGCATTGTGTGATGCTGATTCTCACCAGTTCCCACTCTGGCACAAAACCCACACTTTGTCTTTACACGCGGCAGGTCGTGGGGATGGCGCGGGGTTAAGTCAGTCCCACTCACGCGAGCAGAACTCCAGGGGCCACGAGCCGTGTGCGTGGGTTGGACAGCGGCCCACTGGCTGCGTCGCGCTTCTTAACCGGCGGATTTTGAAAGCTCGTCTGCTGTCACTGAGGTAATTAAGCAAAGCGAGACGGGTTTTTAGGTTTGGAGACGCCGTGCCTCCCCCCTCGTCCCCTGCGTGGCGTTCACACGACTCGGTGACACGGGCAGCGCTTTTACGCGGGTGTGGGTTCCACCCTCGCGGGCTGAGGCAGGTGTACACTCGGACCCTGGCACTTGGAAACCAGGGGTGCACACACTCCAGCCTCGCGGGGAGACTTCCCCACGCTTTCGATTTAGGCGCGCACGGCGATGGCGCTTTCTCTGTTCCTTTATTCGTCCCCTTCCACCCACCACCTCTGGACGGCTCAATTTGTATCCTATTATCCTATAAGAAAATGTCTATTGAGCGGAATGAATAGTTGCACTGGGTGTAAATTTTAATAATGCGCCGCAAGAGGAGAGGGGCAAGAAAGAATGAAGCGAACGCAGCTGGCCCCCTGATCCTCCATCACCTGCGCGCCCCTATTCATTTGCCCTAATTTCGCTCAACTTAACCAACTTGGGAAGGACTCATTCGCTCATTGTTTGCCAAGAGGGAAGCCTTCTGATCGAATTAACACCATGTTTTGATCCGGTAAATGTCATTAAAGAGAAAGAAAAGAAAAAGAAAACAGTCGCGTCCAGAAGGGGGTCTTTGGCGACGACGCGCAAAAGCGCACAAAAGAACTTTGTGTGTGTGCGGGTGTGTGTGCGCGCTCTCCTGTCCCCACGTTAGTCGAGTTCGTGGCCGACAAAGGGCATTATTTTATACTTGAATACATTTCATACAACAATCGCCTGTTTGTTTTTCTTCAGCCATATTTTCACACCGGGGTTCAACGACGGGGGTTTATTGTGCTCGCCGCAGTGCGCGCCAAAAGCGCGTTTTCGTCTCGTCTGCTACGTTTTAATCTCTAAACACTGCCCTGTGTGTGTGTTTTTTGATAGCACACGGTTCGTGTCTAGCGGCATTAAAAGAAGGGGGTGGAAGAAAAGTGGGAGAGCAATAAGATATGCAGAGATCTCCAAACTAAAAGGGGAATGAAAGGGCTTTGGGTGTCCGACGCGCCAGACAGGGATGCGCAGTGAAAAGCAGCAGTGAACTAAACGTAAAGCATTAAATCCCATTAATTCTGTATCTGATTTGTTTGCGGGCAACGCCATCGCGTTATCTTTTAGAACTTTGCGAAACTTGCACGTTCCTCGGGTTGTTGCTGGAGTTCGTGGCGTGAAGAAAACGTGAGGCCGCGACGCGCACAATTTCCCCAACACACGTCCTTTTCACTTTATCTCTTTGTTCAACGCCAAATCCACAAACTACTTTTTAGAAGTTCTATTCAATAAAGTCTTCTTATTTAATGACATAATTACGTGTTGCGCATTTAATCACTGATACTTTAAAAAGTGTTCGTAAAAACCTTTCTCATACTGCGCCTTGATAGTTTGGTTTCGAACAAACACAACACACTTAACTATCAGAACCTTTATAAATATATATTAGATATTATTAACATGAATCTACTGTATTTGTGCAACAACGTGCGTAAAAACAATCATTTTAAGTAATTAAGTAATTAGTAGGTATGCACATGCTTTATTGTGTATTTGTGGTTTTAACACTCTGCTAATCTATTAATGAATAATATTTTTTTACTAAATTGTTTGCCTGTTTTTTAAAATTATTACCCGCGCTGGAGAGACAATGACGTCATTTATTGGACATTAATTTTTTTTTATCCACTTCAACTTTCTCTCCAAACTTGTATCCAACATTATGAAAAGAAAATTATACTAAATTATCGCTAAATTTAATAACCTCTTTTATAAATTCCATTATTAAATACCTTTATAACAATTGTATTTGTTATGTACATCGATCTGCGATGTTAAACAAATGTCGGACGTACAAAACTATGCAGTCAGAGAGTTTTATATAGATATATATAAATCATAGCTACGTGAGATCGTTCATAAAAGTGAATTCCTTATAAAATATCAATTGTTTTTATAAATTACACTATTTAAATAAATTAAACGCTGTAAAGCTGTTTTATTGTAAAATAACTAAGTAAATAAAGTTGCCATTTCTACTGTGTTTCAGCAACATTAATAAATGAAAAAAATAATATAACCTACTTTTTAAATTTTATTTCCATTCCGTTTCCATTAAATGTTTAGGTTTTATTGTTATAAATAAAACGAATACTGCATTTATTTTGTCAATTATTTTTTATATTTTAATTTATTTAATGTTCTTAATTAAACCTATTCTTAGAAACTTCTACTTAGTATTTTATTCAGTGGACTTTCGTATAATAAATGATTGGCTGATAAACTCTATTATCTACTCATATTTCTTACAGGATTTCTACTTACTGTAAGTAACCATTTATTTTTTTATACCTTTGATGGCTGAGAGAATGTTCTGTGGAAAATCAAGACAAGTATTTTTTTAAGGTTCGTAAAATTGCAACGCTGCTTTATAAAAATGTTACGTTGTAAAATTCGCTGTACAAATTTAGTGGGATAAAAAAATTACTAATACATTTTATTTTCAATGCTATAACAATAATACAGTAATAAAGTAATTTTAGTGCAATTAATATATTGTACATGCAACAACAACAACAACAACAACAACAACAACAATAATAATAATAATAATAATAATAATAATAACGTGGTTCATATTTTGTCAGGCACGGTGTTTGGGGATCGGGGTTCGAATCCCAATTCGTGTGGAGTTTCCATGTTCTTCCCGGTGGGTTTCCTCCGGGTTCTACAATTTCCTTCCACCATCCAAAAACATGGATTCAAGGTAACTTGAATGCTCTAAATTGCCCCATATAGAGTGTTTTTGTGTGTATGTCTGTGTGAGTGAGTGTGCCCAGCGATAGATTGGCGCTCTGTCCTGGGTGTATCTGCCCAGCACCCGAAACGTTCTCCCCTGGATAGGTATTGGGAACCCCCTAAGAAAAGATAACGAAATGAGATGAGAATATACAAAAGTTAATTTTTATAATAAATTTTAATGAAGCTTTGTAAGAGCAATTTACATTTCAAGGTTATTAGTGCTTTATTTATCATTATATTTTTTTTAAATTTAATAATATTATTGTTTTTACTTTTAATACAATTATTTATTTTCTTTTAAGATAATTTCTGTTGTTATTACTATTATTTATTATTCAGACACTATAATATATCTGCTATACTGTGAAGAAGCATTTTAAATCAATCTTAAATCGGTCTGGTGTAAGTGTTCATCAGTACAAGGGCGCCACCATATGGATGATCATTCAAATAACACATAATTTATTACACACTGTGTTGATCCAGTAGAGGGCGCTAACACACTGGCGAACACTAGGGAATCTATTGGAGGATTAAGCCAAAGATAAAGGATGGTTAGACATTTAAGACCTGTGCTGTTGGTCAGTACATGGTACTAAATAAATGTAAAGTAGGGTTTTGTTAAAGCTGTTGACTTAAGTAACACAATGTTGTAGAACTCCAGCTTTCTTTTAAATTTATCACATGGTTTCATATCCTGTGGGTTATAATAAAGCATTCATTATCTTCTGCTTTATCCTATATTAGGGTCGCGGAGGGGGGGGGGGTTCCCAATGCCTATCCAGGGGAGAACGTTTCGGGTGCTGGGCAGATACACCCAGGACAGGGCTCCAATCTATCGCTGGGCACCCACTCACACACATTATATATGGGGTAATTTGGAGAACTCAATTGACTTGATCCATGTTTTTGGCCTGTGGGAGGAAACCGGTGAACCCGGAGGAAACCCACGTGGACACGGGGAGAACATGGAAACTCCACCCAGATGGGGATTCACAGTAGATGGGGAACGGCCACCCAGATGGGGAATGGCCAGTAGAACTGCGAAATGCCCATACTCGGACAATTTCCACCTTACATAGACACTGCACCTTGCACTTTACTGCACAACACCCACATACACTCTTAAGTACACCCTCTTCAATACCTTTCTCATATTTTATATTTAAAATTTTTATATTTTAAATTTATTGTATATCCGTGGGCAGCACGGTGGCATAGTGGTTAGCACGTTCGCCTCTCAGCACTAGGGATTCCCGGTTCGAATCCCCATCTGGGTGGAGTTTCCATGTTCTCCCCGTGTCCGTGTGGGTTTCCTCCGGGTTCTCCGGTTTCCTCCCACAGTCCAAACACATGGATCAAGTCAATTGAGTTCTCCAAATTGCCCCATGTAGAGTGCATGTCTGTGTGTGTGAGTGTGTGCCCAGCGATAGATTGGCGCCCTGTCCTGGGTGTATCTGCCCAGCGCCCGAAACGTTCTCCCCTGGATGAGCATGGGGAAACCCCCGCGACCCTAATATAGGATAAAGCGGAAGATAATGAATGAATGAATGAATTTATTGTATATTCTTCCGTATATTTGTAAATATTGCTTTTTTTGCACAGTTGTGGGTACTTGCTCATAAGTTTTTCACTCACCAGTACCCCAGTACTAGGTGATGTGACAATAAGAATCCTTGAATCCTTGTTTCAAACCGGGAATCCCCTGGTGCTGAGAGGAGAACATGCTAACCACAAAGAGAGGGCGGCATTATTGTGAATAAATTACAGGAAAAGGTTTTATTAGATAAAACAAGTAGCAGATTACAATTAGACGTCTTTCCTAAGATTTATTTACATTTAGTCATTTAACAGACGTGTCCAAAGTGACTCACAAACGAAACATCAAAATTGATGTGGCCCGTACGGGGATCGAACCCGCGACCTTGGCGTTATTAGCACCACGCTCTAACCAACTGAGCTAACCGGCCATGGGAACTCACATCCTCGAGTGTTATTGTGGCTTAAAACACACGATAAGAAGAATAATTGTTTATCGTGAATAAAATCGTGAATAAACTGATCTTCCGCCACGTAATATAGTCCGGCTTTAAAGTAAACACTGCCAACAGGTTTTCGTATTCAAATACGTTCGAATACTGCCATCTAGTGGCCAAATTTTTGAGAAAAGTGTATATTACACTTTAAACCTGTATGATAGAGAGTGTTTCACAGTGTGGTAAACACTAGTTAGTTCAGCTGCTGTTACTTTATCTGCGTTTGAATCTTGTTTGGGTTTTAGAACGAAGGCAAGCATAGACTTTTAAGCAAAACGTTTTTTGAGAGTCTCGCATTGTCAGCATTGTCGCGTTCACCTCCATGTGATTCGGAAAAAACGTCCCACAAACCTTTCTCAGACTCGCCTTGCACTGGTTTCACTCAGGGGCAGATAGTTTCTCAGTCTTTGTTGCAGCTGCATTTTGTGGTGGTGCTGCATTGGTACTATATGGGCAATTTGGAGAACTCAATTGACTTGATCCATGTTTTTGGACTGTGGGAGGAAACCCGAGAACCCGGAGGAAACCCACGCAGACACGGGGAGAACATGGAAACTCCACCCAGATTGGGATTCGAACCGGGAATCCCTAGTGTTGAGAGGAGAACATGCTAACCACTAAGCCACCTGGCCCATGCCAGATTATAAAACACATTTTATAAGTTAGTTGAATTGCAGGCACTGATAGTTTGTGATACATCCTCCACTTTCTTCTTTGTTGGTGGGACTATCTCGTGCTTTGAAAAATAATGTAATTTGTCTTTTTGTTCTACTTCGGCACGGTGGCTTAGTGGTTAGCATGTTCTCCTCTCAGCGTTAGGGATTCCCGGTTCGAATCCCCATCTGGGTGGAGTTTCCATGTTCTCCCCGTGTCTGCGTGGGTTTTCTCTGGGTTCTCCGGTTTCCTCCCACAGTCCAAAAACATGGATCAAGTCAATTGAGTTCTCCAAATTGCCCCATATAGAGTGTGTCTGTGTGAGTGAGTGTGTGCCCTGTGATAGATTGGCGCCCTGTCCTGGGTCTATCTGCCCAGCGCCCGAAACATTCTCCCCTGGATGGGCATGGGAACCCCCCCCCCCCGACCCTAATATATAGGATAAAGCGGAAGATAATGGATGGATGGTTCTACTTCATCAAGCATCTTATTTAGTTTGCTTTGAGAAAAGTGTATATTACTGTCTTGCCATGCCTCTGAATAATGCATTCAAGTTAAAAGTGCACCCATTGATAAGCTTCCTTGGTAAGTGATTGGTTGTTTCCTGCTTTTTATAACACTAGCCTTATTTAAATATGATAATTTATTGTTTATATAGTTTCCCGAAAATCTTTTTTCCCGAATTGTTTATATTGTGCATTATGATGAGATTGTTTGGTAATCTGTGATTCAATTTTCAACTGACGGTGCCTTTTCAGAGGCGGAGTCTACAATGAATGATTTAAAAGTCTCTCTTAAAACTAGGAAAGTTAAAAAGGCTTTTTGGTAAGCACCTTAAAATTCGCCTTCATAAAGTCACATCGTTCTTAAAATTTTAAATATATCACATGGTTTCATATGCTGTGGATTATAATTAAGCAATAAGGTACGAGAGGGTGGCATTATTGTGAAAAATTAAATTACAGGAAAAAGGTTTTATTAGATAAAATAAACACATAGCAGATTACAATTACACCTCCTTCCTGTGATTTATTTTTTACTTAGTCATTTAACAGACATTTTTACCCAAAGCGACTCACAAATGAACCACCAAAAGTTTTGTGGCCCGTACGGGGATCGAACCCGCGACCTTGGCGTTATTAGCACCACGCTCTAACCAACTGAGCTAACCGGCCATGACAATCCATGACCTCGAGTGTTATTGTGGCTTCAAACACACGATTATAAATAATAATGGTTCAACTGATAATTGAATAATTCCTCAAATTACCCCATAAAGAATGCCTCTGTGTGAATGAGTGTGTGCCCAGTGATAGATTGGTGCCCTGTCCTGGGTGTATCTGCTCAGCGCTCTTGTTCTTGTTCTTGTCCATGTTCTTCACTGGATGGGCATAGGGAATTCCCCCCCCACGACCCCAGTAGAGGATAAAGGGAAAGATAATAGATGGATGGATGGTTTAGTCCAACAGTCCAAACACACATGAGTCATGTGAAATGAAGATACAAGTGTAAATGTGGGTGAATGAGTCTGCCCTGTGATGAACTTGTAACCTGTCTATACTGTTTCCTGTTTTCAATGAGCAATAGAACTAGACTTTAACTGCGAATCCAAGTTAATGTAAGTGGTTTAGAAAAATTAACGAATTAATTAACGACTAATAAGAATACATAAATAAATACTAGAGAAAGATTTGCTGTGTGTATATGAGGATTAATGAATGTAACAGACGCACACTGGCGGTCAGCCTGGCTCATGTTCTAGATTCTTCCATTCACTGGTCAGTTGCTTTTATTATTCAAGCTTCCACCTGCTGTTTGTTTTATGTAACAGAGTTTAAGCACTAAAATGTACAGAATAGTCATTAGGAGAATTTATATTTGCATGAATTTTATTACTGAAATTTTCAGAAATTGTAATTGTAAGCAATGGATTACTTTACTTTAAAATATATATTTTAAACAAATTAATAATAAAAATGGCCTAGATTCATAGAAAATCCATTAAGTTAATCATTATTTTCCACTTATCTCCCTTTACTAGGGACTAGGGTCATAAGGGGTGGTTCCCCATGCCCATTCAGGGGAGAACGTTTTGGGCACTGAGCAAATACATACAGGACAGGGTGCCAATCTTTTGCTGTACACACACTCACTCACTCACACAGACACACACAGACACACACACACACAGACACACACACACACACACACACACACACACACACACACACACACACACACACACACACACTATATAGGGGCAATTTAGAGCAGCCTGTTCACCTTGAATACATGTTTTTGGTTGGTGGGAGGAAACCGAAGAAGCCAAACCATTCATTACTTCCTTTCACTTAATCCTCTACTAGTACCAAACCAGGAGAGAACAGCTCAGGGGCTGTGCATGAAATGGCGAAAATGTATTGCTGGATACACTCACCCACACACACTCTAAATGGGATGATTTAGAGCATTCAATTTACCTTGAATCCATGTTTTTGGACAGTGGAAGGAAATTAAAGAATTCAGAGGAAACTCCACCAGACTTCATCCAGATTCGGATTCGAACCTGGATCCCCAGCGCTGAGAGGCAGACAGTTTGTAAAAATGCAAGACTATATGCTTGGTTTAATCACCTGTGGCAACAGGACTGAATGCAACACAATTATAATCATTAGGATTAAGGTGTGTTTCAGTTGGTTATATTACACACCTTTGAGATTTTTTTTAACTCAAACTCTTTAATTGTGTAAATTTGATTAAGTTGCTTTAAAGGCTGTACATGAAACACAGAGCACAGAGTTAGATTTAGAACATTCTTGCTACTCTCACCTACTTCCCTTCACATCTGTTGATCTGTCCTTGCTTAATTATTAATGACAGTGGACCAACCATGTGACCAGTATGGCCATTTTGTGACACTCAAACACACGTTGTACCTATTAGCTATTTGAATACACACACTCTGTGCTGCAAACTGAGGTCACACGGGGCTGGTTACTAGCCAACTTTTAGTCATATCAAGTATGCACCTAACATCATACACTCAAGCTCAACCAACACTACTATCAGCGCCAGTCCGCTCGTCTGGTATTCATACAGAACACCCACTTCGATGTGAGGCACTGTGTGTATATACACACTCGCATTGGCTATATATTGCTTAGCACTGGTCACTTGGTTCACACAGCCTGTAAGAGCAGAAGATAGTAAGGCAGTGGTAAGTATGTGTTTGGAATATTTATGGGGTGTTGCTTTGCTATTCTTAGTACTTGGGAAAACTTTAAAATGTATTACAGCTGAACCATGAGCTAGTTCTCGTACTGCTATGCATTATCAGTCAATTCCAATCCATTTGTCTCTTTCGTGCATGTAAGTGTTTGTTAGTTAGAGGCTACATGTATTCAGTTGAGGTCTAAATTTAGAAAAGTCACAAGTGCAGGTGTGTGTGGGATATTTTCAGATGTCATTGGTTAAAGGAGGGCAAAGTCTGAGTGAGTGAATCAGTTCTCCTTTAAAATGCAATTGCATTTTTATATGGTGACCACACATCCTTTACTGGGATTGAAAGATAGAGGCAAGCCGCTTTTTCTGAGACTCACTCACAGAGACAAAAATGTCCAGAAGTTACAGAACTGGCATACAGCGTTGGATTAAATAAAGTAGTCACATGATGGGAAACACAGCTGAACTGAATTGAATGGATTTACCAGTAAATAGGAATGTATTAACAAATAAACACTACACAGCTGCAGCAGTTTACACAGATTAACAAATAATAACACTGGGGACTATTCCGGAACTACCGGTAATACTCTACCAGCTGCTAGTGGTATTATGTGTGACATACTGGGTCGAGACCAGACCTCCTATATTACGAGAAATAGGCATAAAATCCACACCTTAGTCACAATAAAGACAGACAGCACACCATTATTTTAGTTCTTATAATAAAAACAAAATCCTTACTGGGAATAACACAAGCAAAGTGGTCCAGCCATGTTATTATATCTTCAATCAAATCTGCACTCTCTGTGTGATTTTTTGCAGAAGGTGGTGTTCTGGGTGTCAAAGCCATGCAGGTGAATGATCTGATTCGGCAAATCCGAGTGCCCGAGCTGGGTGACGTCAGGCAGTATGTGTGGAGTCTGCCCACAAATACACTAATGGGCATGGGCGCATTCGCTGCCATCACCACCTACTGGTACGCAACAAGACCACGAGCCCTGATGCCACCCTGTGACCTCACAATGCAGTCTGTTGAAGTTCAGGTGCATGTTTATATAATACATTTCATTTTATACAGCTGTGAAATTGATTGTATTTAAGAAGACATTCTTAATTGATACAAATTTATAATAAACAAATTATATAGTAAAGGTACAAGAGGACATGCATTATTGTTGCAGTGTCATAGGCACGATGCATAGCAGAGTACAGTTACACCTCTTTCAAATAATTTAATCAGGAGTGCCTTATTGCTTTTATAAAATGAATACAAACACACTATAATAAAAAACATGGTTTGATTCATGAATGCATTAATTGAAAGCATAAAACACTTTTTTCAAATTATTGTCTTTTCATTATAATTTTTTGTCTTTAAAATTATAATTTAAAGGGTGTCGAACATGCGCGTCGCTCAATCCTCCTGGACGATGACAAGTTGATGACACACTTCTACAATGATGCCCGGACCATGTACGAGTTGTTCATGCGTGGGCTCCGTGTCTCCAGTAAGGACTATTAATATAGTACTATTAACTTTGAATAAAAATTTAATTTTAAATACTCATTATACTGTACATCACAACAGCAATGGTGTAAAGAAGTAGAAATTTTCATTTGGGTTTGTTTCCTTTGCACAGACAATGGGCCTTGTTTAGGATCAAGAAAACCCAAGCAACCATATGAGTGGCTCTCATATAGAGAGGTAACTATAGAGTTCCTCTGTATAATATGCTGTTACTAAATCAATAAGGTTTGAAAGGGTGTGTGTTACAGTGAATAAATCAAATGAAAGAGGTGTTTTTAGGCATGACATGTTGCAGACTGTGATTTATTCACAATAATACACAATCTTAAGTGCCTTATTGCTTTTATAAAACTGTTACAAACACACTATTATAATAAAAATAACATGGTTTGTTTCATAAATCCATTTATTGAATGCAAAATTGTTAAATAAACAATAAACTGGTCTTCCGTGATGTAATCTTGTCCGTATTTTAAAGTGATTTTTAAATCAATTACTGCCATCTAGTGTTTAAATTACTGAACGTTTTTATTAACAGCATTTTAGAATAAAACAACCGGAAAAATAATGTATTGTCTCACTCATTGATACCAATGTGAAGCGCTCAGAGGTGTGTGTTATTGTCACTAACTGGACAAACCACCTAGCCATTCAGATTTAAATATTTGAACCTGTTTTATAAAATAGCTTACATTTTAAGCATCAGTTTTAACCCTGTTACTTAACACTATACATTTAAGACTGTTTATAAGTTGGTTTAAATGTTAGGTTTGCTGGTTGCTACTTTGTTTTGGTGTTATTGAGAGCTTTATGTGTGCAGGTTGCGTACAGAGCAGAGATGATAGGATCAGCATTGCTCCACAGAGGTCACAGTCAAGCAGGAGACAAGTACATTGGCATCTTCTCCCAGAACAGACCTGAGGTGTGTACACACACACACACACACCCTCACTTACAATTAAGGTTTCCACTTTCCAAAATATATTTTTTTTTAAATAAATGGGATATTTGCATAGTTTTAGTCTAGATAGATTGGTGCCCTGTCCTGGGTGTATCTGTCCAGCGCCTGAAAAGGTCTCCACTGGAAGAGTATAGGGCCCCCCACCCACCCACAGCCCTAGTAGAGGAGTAAGCAGAAGATAATAAATGAATTAATTAATGAATATAGTGTATGTTATTTACAGTGGACTATATCAGAGCTGGCCTGTTATACCTACTCACTTGTGGCTGTTCCACTGTATGATACACTCGGCACAGAAGCCATCAGCTACATCATAGACAAAGGTGAGAAAGTACACACACACACACACACACACACACACACACACACACACACACACACACACACACACACGTGCGCACACACAAGCAAAAAGGCACTTCTTTAATGTTCAGGTCTGTATTTTTTCATAATGTTTATTGTATTTGAATAAGTATGTGGGCACAGTTATGATATTTAGGTTTGAAGCTAACCCATTGGTTCCAGTGAAATATTATTCATCTGTCTCTTTATCAGGAAGTTTATTCTATTCAACGTTATTTTTCTATTTTACTATCTATTTAATATTATAAAACCATGCCCGTCTCTCCATCCACCAGTCTGTACTACTCCATGTATCCACATTTATTCTATTTTAATCATTTGTTGTGTGACTTGTCATTCTTGGACTACTAAACTCTCACTGCTCCTCATGTTTTTTCAGCTGTGATCTCCACAGTAATCTGTGATGTAGTAGAGAAGGCGAGAATGGTGCTAGACTGTGTAATGGCACGAGAGCACAGCGTCAAGACCATTATACTGATGGAGGAGTTTGACACAGAGCTCACAGCACGAGCAGAGAAGCAGGGAATTCAGATCATCAGTCTAAAGGCACTGGAGGTAAACACATACATACACACATACACACACACACACGTTTAGCTTTTTGGTAGTAAAGCTAAACTTACTATACTACTTTTAATAGTAGTTGAATACTTTTTTAAGATGAGTTTTCATAGTAGATGAATTTGTAAATTTGAATTCTCACAAACATACTCACCCTGTCTCTGTTTCAGGCTATAGGTAAAGCCAACCACAAGAACCCTGTGGTGAGTTAGTTTAGATACAATATACTGATTTATTTAAACTGAAAATGAAGTTCTGATAGTTTCACAAATAATGTAAACTGCAGTGCTGCGTTTGCTTTATGTACATGTTCTCACGTGATTGATGTACTGAAACTCTTGTAGACACCTAAACCTGAAGATCTCGCCTTGATCTGCTTTACTAGTGGAACTACAGGTAAGAGCCTCATGGGTTCAACATTGACTTTGTTGGAGTAGGGGGGCTGGATGAGTGTCCAGTTATACTGGTTCAGCACATCAACACTCCCACCACTGCCCCTCCCACCAGTTTAAGATACTACAGCTGTTACGTGTACACATATATACACATATATATCAATTCTTACAACCCAACCCTACATTTAGCTGTTATACACACTGAGGTGCTATATTTTTGGTTAACTTATATATGATAGCTTTAACTTTAGTAGCTTTAGTAGAGGTATATTAAAGATGACAGTGACATCCCCAGTCACGCAGTCTGACCTTTAACCTATTATTCATTCATTCATTATCTCCCACTTTATCCTCTAGTAGGGTCGCGGTGGGGTTCCCCATGCCCATCCAGGGGAGAACGTTTCGGGCGCTGGGCAGATACACCCAGGACAGGGCGCCAATCTATCACTGGGCACACACTCACTCACACACACACACTCTATATGGGGCAATTTGGAGAATTCAATTGACTTGATCCATGTTTTTGGACTGTGGGTGGAAACCCGGAGAACCTGGAGGAAACCCACGCGGACACGGGGAGAACATGGAAACTCCACCCAGATGGGGATTCGAACCGGGAACCCCTAGCGCTGAGAGGCGAACGTGCCAACCACTAAGCCACCGTGCTGCCCCTCTAACCTATTAGACATGGCAAATTGTGTATAATGAGCATCTGACTACACTGGTTACACCATTTGAGACTTGACAATTGCACTGAACATTGAATGGTCCACTGTAGTAATGCGCAAACATCAAAACTATATTATTACTTAAACATTGTTTTTTACATCAAGGACAACCGAAGGGAGCCATGCTAACACATGGCAACGTTATCTCCAACTGTTCCGCCTTCACTCGGCTAACTGAGGTAAAGTAAATGTTCAGCGTTACTCACATTGTTGTATAAATTTATCATACAATGTTTATGTATTTTTTGTTTGGATTTAATGATTTGAATGCCGTTTTTGCAGTTTAAGAGTGTTTTATTACTGCACCTATATCGGGCATGTAATGGGACATTACCAGACCCAACCACACGAGACAGAAAACATTCAGAGGCATCCATCCATCCATCGTCATATCTTCCGCTTAATCCTATACTAGGGTCGAGGCAGGTTCCCCATGCCCATCCAGGGGAGAACGTTTCAGGCACGGGACACTACTGGACAGTAGTTGTCAATATGTTGCTGGGCTCACTCAAGAGACACACTCACTCAAGAGACACATTAATTTATTCATTCATTCATTATCTTCATTATCTATTCACTATTTATCCTCTGCTAGGGTGTTGGGGTGTTCCCCAAGCCCATCCAGGGGAGAACATTTAGGGTGCTGGGCAGATACACCCAGGACAGGGTGCCAATCTATCGCTGGGCACACACACACACACACACACACACACACACACACACACACATTATATGGGGCAGTTTAGAGCATTCAATTTTCCTTGAATCCTGAATACTGTTACTTCAGTCTTATGTGTTTGTGTTGATAGGGTAAGATGAGGCTCAACCGTCACGACACTCTCATCTCCTTCCTGCCTTTGGCGCACATGTTTGAGAGAGTGGTGGAGGTACACGGTGTTCCCCTGTGTCTGTGTGTGTCTGTGGTTCAACCTGCCTGTGTTTTCTTACAGATACACTGCATGCTCAACCCCACTGATATCCATGTTTCATACCTTCCCCTTTCTCACATGTTTGAGAGAATTATTGGGGTATGTATACATTTTCTCATCAACACAAACCTAACTATTCAAGATTTTATTTATATAATAAAGGAATAAGGTATGAAAGGGTATGAATTATTGGGAATAAATCACAAGGAAGAGGTGGTATTAAGCCTGACACATAGCAGAGTACAGTTACATCTCTTTTCCATGATTTATTCACAATAAATGTGCATTAAATGGAAGTTGGACATGTTTCTGTTTTTTTTTTTCTTAAGATTTTTTATTAAGTGTCATTTTTTATGTTTGAATGCAGAGCACAGTTGTAATGCATGGGGGTAAGATTGGATACTTTCAGGGAGACATTCGGACACTGATGGACGACCTCAAGGTCCTTAAACCCACCGTATTTCCTGTTGTACCACGACTGCTGAACCGCATGTTTGACAAGGTGAGCAGGTGCATCTATCTATTCAGTGTGTGCTACAGACAAAAAAAGCTATTGTGAAGCATATTCTAGTTTAGTGGCTAATTAATGTTTATTAAATGCTTAATCCTGATTTATAAACCTCAAAACCCATTTTCAGTTAAAATAATAATAATATCCAAATAATAATTCACAGAATTTTGTTACTAGATCTTTGGACAGGCCAACACACCACTGAAACGCTGGTTGCTTGACTTTGCGACCCGAAGAAAAGAGTCGGAACTGCGAAGTGGAGTTGTGCGGAAGGACAGCATGTGGGATAAACTTGTATTTCGAAAGATCCAGGTATTAAAGTTAGCAGACTGTTGGCTTCTTAACCTTCTTAACCTCTGTGTAGGTGCATCACAGTGATCAGTGCTCTCACATAATAGCAAAAGAACCACAATACCTTTCTCAGGTCCTTTCTCAGAAAGTCTTTTATATGGAAAGTTTACATGGAAAGTTCTTTTTATGTATTAGTTCAATAACATGCTAACGGGTAAATTGCCAATGCTAAATTGCCCTTAAATTCACCGTATTGCTCTGTGTCTATTTCCAGTCAAGTCTCGGTGGGAGGGTACGACTGATGATCACGGGTGCAGCTCCTGTTTCGCCCACTGTCCTCACATTCCTTCGAGCTGCTCTCGGTTGCCAGGTGCGTTTAAGGAAAATCCGCCCTACTTCTAATACAGGTTCAGGTCACTGACATTATTGTTTTTAAATTTTTTATATTTTTAAATTTTATTTTAATACTTAAATTTTTTTTAGATTAATTGAAATATATATAGACGGCACGGTGGCTTAGTGGTTCTCCTCTCAGCACTAGGGATTCGCGGTTCGAATCTCCATCTGGGTGGAGTTTCTATGTTCTCCCCGTGTCCGCGTGGGTTTCCTCCGGGTTCTCCGGTTTGCTCCCACAGTCCAAAAACATGGATCAAGTCAATTGAGTTCTCCAAATTGCCCCATGTAGAGTGTGTTTGTGTGCTTGTCTGTGTGAGTGAGTGTGTGTGCCCAGCGATAGATTGGCACCCTGTCCTGGGTGTATCTGCCCAGGGCCCGAAACGTTCTCCCCTGGATGGGCCCCCCCTGCAACCCTAATAGAGGATAAAGTGGAAGAAAATGGATGGATGAAATATACATTCTATATTTCCATCCAGAGGAGAACGTTTCAGGCAATAGCAGATACACCCAGGACAGGGCACAATTGCAAAAACAAACACACACACATTATATATAGAGCATTCATATTACCTTCTCTTTTAAAAAAAGACACACACTATTAAAACAAGAAGCCTTTACAGTAATTGTACTCTCAAGACTCTCCGTTTTTGTTGGACAGTTTTATGAAGGATACGGACAGACAGAATGCACTGCAGGATGTAACATATCTTTGCCGGGTGACTGGACAGCAGGTAACGTAACATACTGTCATAGCATTCTCTCACCCACAAGTTCACACAAGTGTATGTGTCATGTGTTATGTCTGTTTGTAGGTCATGTTGGTCCCCCTTTGCCGTGTAACTATGTGAAGCTGGTGGATGTTCCTGACATGAACTACTGCGCGGCCGCCGGTGAGGGAGAGGTGAGTCAGTGTTGAATTGAAGTGTTTCAGGACTGTGTCACAACCGTGTAGCAGTGTGGGCAATGAAAGGAAGAGCGTGCAGGATACTTAACTGGGTTATTAAGTAGTTCAGTAGACCTGGGATTTAAACTCACAACCCTCAGATTGATAGCCCAACACCCTAACCAATTAATAGCAGGTGTTATAATTCAGGGAAATTGGGAGGATTGGTAGAAGTAAACTGAGAAAGCGCTTAAGGTTAAGGTTTATACTGTATAATTAAGTTTCATATAGCTGTATGTTTGCTAGGTTTGTGTGAAAGGACCAAACGTATTCCAAGGCTACCTTAAGGATTCAGAAAAGACAGCTGAGGTCGTTGATAAAGACGGCTGGCTTCACACGGGGGATATCGGCAAGTGGCTCCCGGTAAGACAAAACCTAAAATCTAATCTATAACACAAAGTATAGCAACCCCATATTTAGCATCTAAACTGTGATTAAAACAAGTATCAGTTGTTTATTTTACACTTAAATCAACTGAGACACTATAAACCTGTGATCTGTTTTTATAAGCTTTTATATAACAGCTGATTTTGTTCGTAAATTAATATCATAAAGAGTTATTCTGTGCATATACAGTATACATTTAAAAAATTATTATAGATTATTTTGAATGTATACATTACGAATGAGGATTAGTGGTTAACACGTTCACCTCTCAGCACTGAGGATCCAGGTTCGAATCCCTATCTGGGTGGAGTTTCTATGTGGGTGTTTCTGTTTTTTTCTGGGGTTTCCTCCCACAATCTAAAGGTGAATTGACTGCTCTAAATTGCCCCTATCTCAATTGCTTTTAAATAGTAATGCTAAGATTTAATGGTTATTTATAAAAGTTTTAGTTTTCAACTATTATTATTGTTGTTGTTGTTGTTGTTGTTGTTGTTGTTGTTGTTATTATTATTATTATTATTATTATTAGTAGTAGTAGTAGTAGCAATAATACTTAGTATTAGTATTATTATTATTTTACTTTATTTATTATTATTAGTAGTAGTGGTAGTAGTAGTAATAATAATATTAGCGCTGTTATTAATATTATTAGTAATATTATTATTACCGACACTTAATATAAAATTTCAGATTTATTTCATTGCATTACTGACATGTTTATCCACAAAAAACTCTGTAGCCACTTTACTTTTCTGTAATAACAATAACCACATTCGAACCTTGGTTTTAAAGTTTGAAAATGGTTCTTTGTTAAAAATATAAGCTAAGTTTTAATGTATCATCTGCTCTAGAATGGCACCCTGAAGATCATAGACAGGAAGAAGCATATCTTTAAGCTGGCTCAGGGTGAGTACATAGCACCAGAGAAGATTGAGAACGTGTACATTCGAAGTGACCCGGTAGCTCAGGCCTTTGTGCACGGAGACAGTCTACAGGTAAGACAACCTGAAGCATGTGAGCTTTGTGTTGACTGAGGGTGTATTTTTACACTCATGTTGGTATGTGTGTAGGCATGTTTGGTCGGCATTGTGGTTCCAGACCCCGACTTCCTTCCAGGTTGGACCAAGAGACGAGGAATTGAAGGTTCTTACTTAGAACTGTGCAACAGTAAGGTAAAATGAACGTCGCCCCCTATGGACAATAACTTTGAGCCTGTTAAGCCTCTTACATCAGGATTTTAATTGGGAATTAATTATTCTCTCCTCAGATATTTTAGATGTTATTGTTTATTATACAGTATTATATATACTTGGGAATGTGTTAGTGCTCTTTATCCAAAGCGACTTACTAGTATCCCAGAGGAAAAGGTTAGTATAGCATCCCAGCAACAATGAGGGTTAAGGTTCTTGCTCGAGCACCCACGTTGGTCAGTTCAGTGGACCTTCTGATTGATTACTCAACACCCTAATCACCTTAACCACTGAGCTACCACACATTTAATAGAATATTTTAGGCGACATGAGCAGCAATGTTTGATTGCACATGTAAAATAAAATCTCTGCTTTTCAATCTGTTATTGTACATCTTTCAGATGTCAAAAGTCATAATGCGGACCATCTACCCATTTCAATCTGCTGGATCATTGAGATGAATGTATTGGGCTCCCCTGTTTTAGCCAATTATATACATTAACCGGCCCAGCGATGGATTGGCGCCCTGTCCTGGGTCTATCTGCCCAGCGCCTGAGATGTTCTCCCCTGGATGGGCATGGGGAACCCCACCGCGACCCTAATAGAGGATAAAGCGGAAGATAATGAATGAATGAATATACATTAACCGGCTACATTTTTCTTAGGAAAGGCCTTATCCTGTTTCAGTTTGACTCTCACAGTGAGTCAACCATACTGAAGCTCAAGTCTAATAATAAAAGTATTATTCTCTGAACCTCCTGCACTTAAACCTTCTGTATTATGTCATTCTCATATAAGAAAATTCATTCATTCATTCATTCATTCATTCATTATCTCCCACTTTATCCTATATTAGGGTCGCGGTGGGGTTCCCCATGCCCATCTAGGGGAGAACGTTTCAGGCGCTGGGCAGATACACCCAGGACAGGGCGCCAATCTATCGCTGGGCACACAATCACACAGAGACGCACACATACACACACTATATGGGGCAATTTGGAGAACTCAATTGACTTGATCCATGTTTTCGGACTGTGGGAGGAAACCGGAGAACCCGGAGGAAACCCACGCAGACACGGGGAGAACATGGAAACTCCACCCAGATGGTAATATAAGAAAATATTTTTCAAATATGTAACTAACTTCACCAAATTTAATTCATGGTGGAACGTCAAGTTAAAGATAACTATAATAAAAGAAATTTATGAAGGATTTCTCCTTTAATATTCTTTTTGTTACAGGAAGTGAAAAACGCCATACTGGAAGATATTTTACGGCTGGGAAAAGAGGCTGGATTAAAGTCCTTTGAGCAGGTCAGTTTGAACCATCTTTTTAATAATTAGTCAAGGTTTTGGAATTAGTCCTCCACATTTAACCCATCACTGCAGTGAAACACACACATATATGCACTCAGTGAAGAGAGCACACCCATCCATGTTTCTGGACTGAAAAACCCATGCCATGGGTTGGACTGAGAAACCCATGCCGATAGAGGGATGACATGGAAACTCCACCCAGGTCGGGATTCGAACCTGAATGCCCAGCACTATGAGGTGGACGTGCTGACCTCTAAGCCACCATGCTGTCTGGAAGCTAATAATGAATGTTTATATTTTCCCAGGTTAGGGACATTTCTCTGCATCCAGAGATGTTCTCCGTGCAGAACGGTCTCCTCACGCCCACTCTGAAGGCAAAGAGAACGGAACTGAGAAGCCGCTTCAGAGAACACATAGACCATCTGTATTCGAAAATCAAAATGTAAACACAGCTGAAACGTACTGTGGACCAGAATGACAGAGGGGCAAGACGACGTCAAGGAAGGAACAATTAATGTGAAATAGTGAATGTGCAATTATAATGAAGACCACATAGTGGCGCTGCTTCCGTCTGCAGCCTTTAAGTGATATTAGCAGTTAGGTGTGCATTATTCAAAACATTTTCTCACGTTTTATCAGAAATGACATTATAAAAACGCATTCAGACTGTAGTATAATTCCTGCTGTATGTGATTATCATTTTATATAATAATAATAATAATAATAATAATAATAATAATAAAGGCACGGTGGCTTAGTGGTTGGCACGTACGCCTCTCAGCGCTAGGGATTCCCGGTTCGAATCCCCATCTGGGTGGAGTTTCCATGTTCTCCCCGTGTCCGTGTGGGTTTCCTCCGGGTTCTCCGGTTTCCTCCCACAGTCCAAAAACATGGATCAAGTCAATTGAATTCTCAAAATTGCCCCATATAGAGTGTGTGTGTGTGAGTGAGTGTGTGCCCAGCGATGGATTGGCGCCCTGTCCTGGGTCTATCTGCCCAGCGCCTGAGATGTCCTCTGGATGGGCATGGGGAACCCCACCACGACCCTAATAGAGGATAAAGCGGGAGATAATGAATGAATGAATAATAATAAAGGGTGGGACAGGTTAATGATCAGGTTTGATAATACTAGTGTAGCTGTTTCTCCTTAACTACTGACGTGTAGTTCATGTCATATTTGATTAAAGCATCTGTTAAATGTCTGAAAATAAATGTATTTTGCTGTATAGCTTCTATAAACCACTAGGTTCAGTCAGTGTGGATCACTAAAAGATTTGTTTCTGCAACGCAGAACCTTTAACTTTCTATGCTCTAACAATTGCAGTTGTGTATTAAAGTTTTAATTCCGTGCTTGTATTAATCAGCATGTTATTTGGAGACTGTATGGAAAATAAAGGTCAACTAGTCTTATACCGGCATGTAGTTGGATGTATTGTTTAAACCTTTGTAAACTGTACCACCTGTTTACTTTGTGCACATGACAATTCAACTTTTAACTCTTTTGTTGTGTCGAGTCATCGTTCCAGGTTTCCTGCCTGAACTTGAAATTGGGCTGTGGTTTTTACATCCAAGTGATTTTCAGAAGATGAAATATTATACATAATGCCATTTATTAAGTTCATGATTTCACTACAGAAAACGTACAAGTGCAAACTAAATGCTTAAGAAGTGCAACAAGTTCTAGTTCTACACAACCACAGTTCCGGTTGGAATAATCAGAGTGGGATTGCATTTCGGATGGCTGAAACAACACAGCAGTGACTGAAGACACTTCTGGTCCAGTATGAAACACCTGAGGTTCTCTGATTGTTTGCAGCAGTGGTCATCGCAAATGCTTCCCCTGATTAAACTCGGAGCATCAATCATGAGATGTAACTACGACCGGTTTGATCTAATGATGCAAACACAAAAACATGCTAAAAAACAAGAAGGCATCTGAGTTTCAGCGCAGAACCGATGTGAGACAACAACTTCATGCTTAGTTGGTCTGATTGTAAGTACTTATGAAGATTAGTATTTAACAATAAATACACAAACAAAAAAACAAACAAAACTCCCTTTACATGATCTAGCAAAACCCTTAATGCCACACATGAGCCGTTTAACTGTGTAACGTGCCGAGTCAGCAGTAACAGGTTAATGCTGCACAGCATTACACAGTCACTTACTGAAGGAAATCCATGTAAAATGAAATGAAGGTCCATAACACACAAAACACAGGGTTTTTGTCTGAAGTGTCACATCTCCTTGAATTCCAACACCGGCATCCTGACTTCCTCTCTATGATGCAGCAACCTCCTTACCCACACACACTGATATTCAAGTTATTATGTTTTATATATGTAAACTATTTGCATAACAGCAGATTCAAATGCATTTTGAATCACACTTGGATGAATTAATTAATGTTTCTTTCATGTTGTTCAGAAACACAAAGGAGAAATGGGGAATGTCGAGGAGACCTGGTGTTGGAACACAGTTAACATTTTGTAGTCAATAGACTGAGATCAGTGGTTAAAATGTTGCTGTTTTAAACACAGATTAATAATGAAGGAACATCACCCCAAATACACACAGATACAACATACTATGTAGGGAAATAGAACATCTAAGGTAACAATTTACCCCTTTTTCTTCCTGTATCAAAGATTAAATGGCTCATTTTTTGGACTGATTTGGGAATCAAGCCAGCTGAATGAAATGCAGTGAGGCTGTACGCTTCAGTGTGCCACAATCAGGGAAGGTTTTAATCTGAGGTAGTGGCTTTAAAGTCAGTGGTGAAAAAACCCTGGTGGAAATCCAGTAGGAAAAATCCTGCTCAGCAGAGAACATGTGCAAAACCCCCCCAGTCAAAACCCCTCAGTCTACGTTGCATGCATTTAACTAATATAATTTTGATTGGCCTGCACATCTGTCAGTCAGTTTAAGCGACTTAGAATTTAATGTCGTATCAAAACTCAAAATGACTTCAAATTGCTCCCCGAGAACATTCCAACCCATGAACGTTTTTAAACTATAGTAAATAAAGTCACAAATTCTCAGTTAGGTTACATTACAAACAGGTTATATATGCCCATAAATTTTACTATTTACGTTATTTACTTCATCCTACAGAGGAACAGAACCTACAGTGAAGCTGGTTGAGAGGACAGAATTTGATTGACAGAGCGATAAATGCAGGCACTTCGGTTTGTGGTGGTCTTAGCTCACAAGAGTATCTTATTATTTAGAGACCAAATAAATCTAACATGCAAATGTTATGTTAATTTTTCCAGCCCTTCTGTTTTATAAAAAATGACACATTGATAGTTTTCCCTGATTGTGGCTGTTCTGTTCTGTACTCGACCTCAGGAAGTGAAATACATCTCTTTGGTGAGCATGGTGACGATGCAGGGGATCTGTTTCCTGGCGTCAAAACCAGGCGCGTTGGATACGGAAACGAAGTCATGCGCCACCATGTGGTTGACGCGTGTGAGGATCTGCATGAGCTCCAGTTCATGCCCATGTTTGGCCATCATTTCACACAGAGACTGCATGAACCAGGAGCCAGTCATGGTGTTTCTCCAAGAGTAGTAACCTGCATGGCATTTACACACGAATCATGATGAGTTACAACAATGTCAGTGCATGTGTGTGTGTGTGTGTGTGTGTGTGTGTGTGTGTGTGTGTGTGTGTGTGTGTACCTGGTGCTGTGGAATAAGCATAGAGGAAATCAGCCTCTACAGGGATCTTTACTGGGGCATCATCTGGGCCGCTGTCAGCTTCAATACCAGGATCCAGATCTGTCCCCCTGCAGGCCTAATAACATGTTCAAAAGTCATTTACATCAAAAGTTCAATTACATTGACATTTAGTCAATCAGCAGATGCTTTGACCCAAATGGACATAGATATTGACAGCAGAATCTTTAACTTGATTAGAAAACAAAATACTTTTTAATGTTAATAAAAAAAGTACTATTTTTTAAACCAAAATGTAAGCTGTTAGCACCCCAGCAAAGGTAAGAAACTGGTGATGCATTCTCTGAAAAGACACAGATTTAAATGAATGCAATCTGTAATGAACATAAACTCATTATGAGAAAGAACACCAGCAGGAAGTAATAAAATTTTCCAAAACCACATGTTCTGCAAATGTTTTGCTTTTCATAGAAATACTATGATTATAATTTTCTATGACTTTAATACTATGACTTTAATTTAAACGATAATCCACGACGTTGATTTTATTGAACCATGTTGACACTGACAATCTCTCCTTTCTGAAAATGGCAAGATATACATCCATCCATTATCTTCCGCTTTATCCTCTATTAGGATCGCAGGAGGGTTCCCCATGCCCATCCAGGGCAGAACACCTCGGGCGCTGGGCAGATACACCAAGGACATGGCGCCAATCTATCGCTGGGCATACACACACACACACACAAACACACTCTATATGGGGCAATTTGGAGAATTGAATTGACTTGATCCATGTTTTGGGACTGTGGGAGGAAACCGGAAACATGGAAACTCCACCCAGATTGGGATTCGAACCGGGAATCCATAGCGCTGAGAGGCGAACGTGTTAACCACTAAGCCACTGTGTCGCCACGGCAAGATACAGTCAGGGCAATAAATACTAAAGGTCCAAATAACTGACAGTCGTGCAAATAACCACAACGAAAGTCTGTAATGCATGAGCTGCCAGCTGGGTTTGAGTTTTTCATTTGTTCATTTGTGTTCATTGCCATTCCAGCTCAAAGTTAGGCTATGTACATGGCATTTCAGATGTTTTTAAAACATAATTTTAACCTACTTAATGTTTGTTGTGCAATATCGGATATTTAATTTTAATATGTTGCAGAAAATTCTAAATGTTTTCATATTAGTATTTTTTTCTCTGGTATTGTCAATGACATGGTATTCTATTGGAATGTGTTTTATTGTCAGTGGTGATTCACAATTTTGACAAGTCGGTGCATTGCGTCCTAATAGCAGGTGTCTGTGTTTCAAGGCTGTATGTCCTATATGGCATCTTGTTAATACTGTTTGTGGTTTTGATGGAGGCACTTACTTGTATGAAGAAAAGTTTGGGCTTGCCCACAAGAGAGGTACTGCGATCTCCCCTGAACAGACTTGTAAGTGCTTTAAGCTCTATAGCACCATCCGTCCCAAAAAACACACCCTCATCTCCATGACTCAACAAAACGCACACGAATGAAGCACAGCGGCTGTGGTCGTCCTTGGCAACTAAAAAACACCAAACAATATAAAGTGATGTTACAGATAATACTGTACACATCAAAGCCAAAAGGCCCAGACACCTGATTATAAAGTGTTAATATGGAACCACCACCAATCTCTATCCCATTTTTAATATAATATTACTAAGCATTTGTTAATTATTGCACATGGGTTAATGTTTCTCAGAAACCAGACCTTTGGATAAAATGTACTTGATCTGATCCACCGTCTGGTCATTGTACAATTTCACTTTGTAGCCCAGCTTTCCAAACACAGTCATGGCTTTTTTGGCATCGACATCGGTCCCGTTACGCTGGTTCATACCTTTGTTTAAAAAAAAAAAAACATGAAAAAATAAAAAATCAAGCATTGCGAGTCTAAAGAAACCTTCTTGTACCTTGAATGATAACATGTCACCAGTAGAAGGTAAAAGTGCAACCACTACCCCTTATTACACAACAACTAGTGATACAGGGGTTACTGATTTGTGAACACAATTCATTTGTATACACACACTGTCCACTTTATTTGCTTCACTTAGAGATGGACTTTATAGCTTAATTACAGAATGTAGTCCATTTGTCTCCTATGTACTTTGTTAATCCCATTTACTATGTATTTCAGTCACGAGGACCGCCACAGAAACATTTAATATCACATATTTAAGCCGTGGGTGCTTATCTGAGAAAAATACACAAATGATGTGGATGTAATTTCATGCCACCATCATCTTTTAGGCAGAATCCTGTGAGCACTGAAGAAAGATTGGTAGTAGACTAACACAAACTGTGCAGCAACAAACATTTACATTTACAATGTGAAGTGTCTAATAGAGTGCACGGAACTGACAGGTCTTATCCAGTCATGCCAACGCTACATACACAACCACATCAGTGTCACTGCAATGCTGAGAATCATCCACCAAATGTATAATACTTGCTTTGTGGTGACTCTCTTAGTCTTAACCATTAAAGAATATGATACATATGATAAGAACTATGTGACTGTGTACATACCGGTGCTCTTATGAAAGTTCTTATTGTTGATTATGACACACTCTCCCATACAGGGGTAGTTCAGGCTGTATCTGTAGCTATGTGGGTGACTTCTTGCATCCACCTGCACAGGGTCCCCTCCACCAGCCACAACTCCTCCGGCACTACAACATGTCACCACACAGAGCAAATCAAATGGGAAGTTAATGATAAAAAAAACACCATTTGAGAAATAGTACAATCGTACACTAATAACACATTTTGCTGATATAAATCTATTTTCACAGCTGAAAATGTGTTTACACTATACACTGTGGAATCAAAAACATAATACTGCTTTCAGTTTCATGTGCTTAAGCCATATGACAGTTCCCACAATTAAGAACCATTTTCTTTTATTTGATTTTGTTACTGTATTGTACTGTAATTTGGCCTAAACAGCATTTGATTTTCAGATATGAACTTTAAAAATTACAAAACTTCATACCTGCTTAATTCTCTGTGACAGGTAGTATGCAAACATATACTTATTATGACCCATGTGCACAGCAATAACAACTAGAGTGGTGCATAAAAGTTTGTGAACCCTGTATAATTTTTTTGTATTTCTGCATGAACTTGACCTTAAACATTGAGGTTTTTAACAATTTATAAAAGTATTTAAAGTGAACCAAATAAATCAAATGACACAAAATATTAGCCTTTAACATGTACATGTACAATATGGGGAAATGACCCAATTTTACAGATCTGTAAATGTCAATCAGGGCAGTCATTGGCTTGTGGAACCAGCCATGTGACCTTAAAGTCCCCAGTTTGAGTCCTGGTTCCAGGCCATGATCAAAGCATCTAATAGATGGTGAGGTAACAAAGAAACCCAAGGTAAATCTCATATATTTTAAGTCCAGCATTAATAGAACACTGAACAACAGAAGAGTTTTAATGAGAAAGCCACCTGCTTTCTGAATAAACCAACTGACAAGAGACAGATGAGGCAAAAGGAGGCCATTATGGTTTGAGTAAGAGGTGTTATATTAATTTTGGCCTAAATGATTTCCTGTTGTTTAAACACAACAGGGTGCCCACACACACGACAATTTCACCTTCAAATTATCTGCTAAACATAGTCACTTGCAAAACTGTAACATATGATAATTTCCTCGAAAAAAATAAGAAAACAAGTTTAATATGTTTGTCTTCTTTGTTTGATGTGTCTCTTTGTTTGCTTTTAGCACTTGTGAGAATATCTGAATATGTATGCACAACAATAGTCAATATTCATCAATCTTGCATGGAATAGTGAAGATAAACAAATTATATGTTACTTACAAAGAAACCAAAACTTCTTGAAGCTTTTAGGTCTGTGCTTGATGTGTTAAACCAAACACGAACACAGTAAACAAAAGTAATCTGACAAAAGGGATTTACCTTAAAATGCCCATTTTAAACAACCGAATGTGAAAATAACCAGGTTTTACAAAAACAAATGTAAAAACCCAAAAGATAAAAAATCATCTAAAGGGTTCATAAACGTGCATGCTCCAGTTTTAATATTTATAAAGTTATTTACTCAGAAATAACTCTGGTAATACTAAATACCCAGTGTTGTTATACTACAGTATAACAGCACATGAGCATTAAAATAACCATATACCTTACCAATATTCATTTTAAAGTTAAAAGTTTCACCTGTTACAATTCAAGCCAATCATAAATAAGGTAATTAAAGGATATCAGACGAAGTAACTGTGTAAAATAGACTGATAAAGTATTAAATAAAACATTTAACACAGTAAAATTCATAGTGACTGATATTGATGCGCTTCTCTGTTGTGTTGCTCTTACTCTGGTGTGTCTTCGTTCACCACGCATGCGCAGTCCCCATTCAAATCTTCAGTCTGCTCGGTGTTTTCAGACATGGCTTTTTTTTTAATGAAGTTTGTCCACAAAATACGTTGAAACTGGATGATAAGGCGCGGACTTGTTAAAAATATTATTAATACCCGTCTGTGCGTGTTCTTTGTACCACGAAATGTTCCTGTAAACAGGCAAAACAATAAATCAGTCAGTCAAGCGTAAAGACAACGCAAATTAGATGCTTTACTTCCTGCTCTGAGTAAAGACCTTGTTTTTCTAAAGTCAAATTATATAAACAACTCATATTTATGGCTAAATATTACGGTTATAACAGTAACACGTACGTAAAGAAATGGGGTTTAAACACCACGTGCGCGTATATTAGAGTTGTACGGTAAACTGTATCACACAAAATATTGACACCGACTTAATTATAAAAACCGTCCGTATTTATCGATCCCGCTTGGAAACGTAAAGGTAAACTAATTATATGTTACTTACCAGAATCCAAAACTTCTGAAAGCTTTTACGTTTATGCTGGACATGTATATTTGCCACGCGTCCCGTAAAATAAGGAATCGTCCCGTTGCGTCCCGTACTGAACCAATACGAGACGCAATTTTTCTGTATTTTAATAAAAGTCTAATAAATTTGTCTGATACCCAACATCAACACTTAATGTAACAATAATATAAAAAAATAATGATTAAAATCTCGCCCCGGCTCTACTCCTCCAAACCCAGATGTAACACCGAATTCTGTGACCTTAGAGGGCGCTGTTGTCAACATAAACCCTCTATTATTAATGTGGTTGAACTGTTGAGGTGACCTGACTTCCCTTCAGTCATAAGGCAAATAATGTTTTATTGAAATAACAATTTGTCATTCTACTCCTTCTACTCTAGTTGTGCACTTAAATTCGAAAAGTTCATCATTACACTTTCCACACAAACAGACTTCATTTACCATTCTATTAACTGCACTTTCTAAGAAAATAGTGTTCATTGGTAATAAAGATTTTTAAGCTTTAATTAAGTGGTTAGCACGTTCGCCTCTCAGTGCTAGGGATTCCCGGTTCGAATCCCCATCTGGGTGGAGTTTCCATGTTCTCCGGGTTCTCCGGTTTCCTCCCACAGTCCAAAAACATGGATCAAGTCAATTGAATTCTCTAAATTGCCCCATATAGAGTGTGTTTGTGTGAGTGGGTGTGTTCCCAGTGATGGACTGGTGCCCTGTCCTGGGTCTATCTGCCCAGCGCCCAAAGCGTCCTCCCCTGGATGGGCATGGGGAACCCCACCGCAACCCTACTACAGGATAAAGCGGGAGATAATGAATGAATGAAAGCTTTAATTAGGACTGATTGCTTTTTAGGGTGGCTTGGTAGCTTAGTGGTTAGCACGTCTGCCTCTCAGCGCTGGGAACCCAGGTTTGAATCCCAGTCTGAGTGGAGTTGCCATGTTCTCCCCATGTTTGTGTGGGTGACTACCCACATTCCAAAAACATGGATTTAGTGTAAATCAAATGCTCTTTGTTGCCCATTATAGTGTTTGTTTGTATGAGTTAGTGTGCCCAGCAATAGACTGGCACACTGTCCTGAATGCATCTGGGCATGGTGAACCCTCAGTGACCCTAGTGGAGGATTAAGTGGAAGATAATGAATAGATTAATTAATTAATGAATAAGGGATTTTTTTTATCAGCCCTTAACTAACATGGCACACACACAAAAAAAATCATAGCACTTCTGCGGGCACCCCGCCCCATAGGAGTCAGGAGCTGTGGTGCACGTCCCTTATTTTCATTTCTAAAAGGTGGCAACCCTATTGTGTAACCAAACACAAAAAATGAAAGTAATTGTGCGAAAGGGATTGGAACAGCTCGTTTTCAAAAAAATGGACGTGAAAATAAAAAAGCAAATGTAAAAACACAAAACCTCAGAATCGACAGGTGAATCACAAAAGCGAATCAAAGAATAGACTCTTTTATACAGCTCCAAATTTTGTAAAATAAATTCATTTTGTTAAACCTTCATACGACAAACCAGACAATGATACTTAAACACACATTTTGTTTAACTTTATATATATATATATATATATATATATATATATATATATATATATATATATATATATATATATATTTTTTTTTTTTTTTTTAATGAACCAATGAAATTAATTTAGAATAAATTGAAGGCAATCTCCTTAATAAAACTTGACCTCTTTAATCACCTGCATCGAAATATAATCGTCATAATCGAAACTCAAATGTAAGAAAATCGAGGCAGAAAACAAAAAGTCATTTTATATTTGAGTGGGATTACAGTAAAATTTCGAATACACGTGCATTCAAATTTAAAAAGCTATTAGCCACCAGACTTGTGATTTTAACAGAAACATGTAACAAATGCACTAAAATTCAGCTAAATGATAAAAACCACAGTTTTCATTTTTATAAAACATGCAAGGGAAGCATTTTATCACAGTTTAAACCAACGGGTTAAACAAAACTAGTGTGTTTACGCCTGCCTTTGTCTTTGTGGCGAGTTAACGGTATTAGAGAAATTAAGCAATAGGCGTAATTAAAACGCACTTTACTAAAAAGAATTACTAAAACATTCACACACTCACCGTTTGCTGTTGTCTAGTAACTCGAGGGAGTTTAATGACTCTGCAAACCAAGATGAAAACAGTTTCCGTAGTCAGTATCCAGGAAGTCGACCGTGCCGTCAACAGGGCAGAAAAATACGTTACCCACAATGCACCTAGTATTTCTGTAGTTCCCTCTGGTACTAAAGCCGAAGTCGATCCGTTTTATCAGTTAAAACGATATTTACCTAAATTAAGCTATTTGCTGCACATTTTAATACAAATTTAAGTTGTTTTAACATGATATGACGCCTCCGTCTTTATTTTTGTATTTTGTGTGGGTGTGTGTAAGAGCGATAGTGATGTGCACTTAACATGTTTTTATTGTAGAAAAATAGTGTGTACAAATCCATCCATCCATTCATTATCTTCCACTTTATCCTCTACTAGGGTCGCTAGGGTTCCCCATGCCCATCCAGGGGAACGTTTCGGGTGCTGGGCAGATACACCCAGGACAGGGTCAGGCCAATCTATCACTGGGTACACACACACACGCACTCTCTATATGGGGCAAATTGGAGAACTCAACTGACTTGATCCATGTTTTTGGACTGTGGGAGGAAACCGGAGAACCCGGAAGAAACCCACGCGGACACAGGGAGAACATGGAAACTCCACCCAGATTGGGATTTGAACCGGGAATCCCTAGTGCTGAAAGGAGAACATGCTTACCACTAAGCCAACTTGGTGTGTACTTAATTAAACTTAATTTAATTTAGAAAATAATAAAGCAGGTTTAAATGTGTTTTTTGTGACAAGATATCACACAATGAAGTGTCACTATTGGACTTCTGTGTCCTTCCTGCCACTGTGAATACCGCCGGCTATGATTCTACGAGTCTATGTGTCTATTATTTGGTAAAATAAAAGGGACGGAGAACAGACTAATTCCTTCCAAACACTCAGGTCCAACATTTTCCTATTTCTCATTTTTCTATTACAAGAAGCATTGGGTCCTGGAGCTCATTGGGGTCTTGTCTGGTTGGCCAAAATATAGTTTAAGCTGCTATAAGACATGAAAAAAGTGGAATGGAATGGAAGCTAATTTTAAATTAGCACTATAAATCTCTAGTTTTTCTGTATTGCTGTCAAGTCCGGTTATTGCATCTCTATCTGTGTAACATCCGTGTTTATATGTCAGTTGTTTACTTTGAGGGCAGTTTTCTGTTACTTTTGGCCTGAGAAGTGTAAAAGTGAAAAATGGTTTACTAAATGTACCAGGCTTTATAAACTCCAGCTCATAAAAGATTACTTGTACTAATGTAGAAATCTATTATGAAGATGTACAAGATAACACTCCTAATATTTGCAGGAATTTCATCATCTAGTCTTTTAGTCAAGGTTCAGATAACAACTCTGGATACAACTCGTAATAAAACACGAAAAGTAATAAAATTACACTGACTGTGCTGATTAAATGTGTGTGAGCGGTACAGGGCATGATGGTTTTGGGCAGTGTTTGAGTTGAGAGATTATTAAGACACAGACAAATCGCAAAATTACAGTTTTTGGCAGATACACCCAGGACAGGGTGCCATCTATTGCTGGGCACACTTACTCACACAGACACACACACACACAAACACACACTATATGGCACAATTTAGAGCACACAAGTAACCTTGATTTCTAATTGTTTTGGCAATGGGAGGAAACTGGAGAACCCGAAAGAAACTCACATGGACACAGGGAGGACATGGAAACACCACCCATGTTGGGACTCAAATATGGATCCCCAGTGCTGAGAAGAGAACGTGGTTTCCAATAAGGCACCCTGTCGCCCCGAGCCTGAACTGTTTATTTAAAGAAAAAAATATAAAAATGAGCTCAATATGACATTTAGAATATGACAAATTTACTTAATATTCATTCATTCATTATCTCCCGCTTTATCCTCTATTAGGGTCGCGGTGGGGTTCCCCATGCCCATCCAGGGGAGAACGTCTCGGGCTCTGGGCAGATAGACCCAGGACAGGGCGCCAATCCATCGCTGGGTACACACTCACACACTCAAGCACACTCTATATGGGGCAATTTTAGAGAACTCAATTAACTTGATCCATGTTTTTTGACTGTGGGAGGAAACCGGAGAACCCGGAGGAAACCCACGCGGACACGGGGAGAACATGGAAACTCCACCCAGATGGGGATTCGAACCGGGAATCCCTAGCGCTGAGATGCGAACGTGCTAACCACTAAGCCACTGTGCCACCAAATTTACTTAATATATACAACATATTATATATTATACACAACATATAACATATATTATATTTATTGCCAACACATTATATTTAAACAAGCTAATTATTTCAGTCTGTCAGTATTTGGGTTGTACAGGGGAATTTGTAACATGTCTGAATTTTAATCGCACATTGATGTAACATGACATCACAGTTTATTCAGCCAATCAAACAACTGATATAAGCCATTCAGCCAGAATAAATTAAAAAAAGTGAAAGTGAAAGAGAAAGCAGAGCTCCGCCTCGTGGATCTTGTGAGTGGAGTCATAACGTAAGTAGGGATATATAAGCATTATTAGATAAATTAGATTTAGTAATTATTTAAAGAAAATCGTTCAACCTAACAACAAATGAAATGAAACGATTAATTATCATTAAGTAATTACACCTATTATCTACTAATGCATTGGTGTAAAAAACAGTATGTCAGGTATAATAATCCTATTATTTTTTCTAATTGCAATAAATACATTGTTAAAGTTGATAAAATGCAAAAGACGACAGAGAAAGGTTAGGGTAACAGAAATCTTTGGCCTGGTGCAGAGCAGGATGTGGCATCTTGTAGGGTTATGTTAGTTGTGTTTACAAAATGTACACAGACATTTTGCAGAGATATTCACATGCATCTATGCACTTTTATAACAGTTATAAACAGATTCTTTGATAAATAGGTGTCTGAATTTAATGAAAACAACACTGTGTTAAGCATGATGGTTGATGGATCAATCATGCTTTGTATTTTTATTGAAGAATGTGGACCACTTTTAGTAAATTAAATTAATAAAACTTTGTTTTTTATTTTAGTGTGCAACCATTAAAAAAAAGCAATAAGGCACTTGAGATTGTGCATTATTGTGAATAAATCACTGAAAAGAGGTGTTGTATAATGCATGCCTTCTTGTGCTTTTTACTTTAATATATTATCATGTACAACTTTGCAGCGCAAAAGAGCATTCAATTTATGGCCAAAATATTATTACTTTTAAATGGGTCACTTTTGAGTAATAAAATCCCAAATATATCCCAAATGAGAAGCCTAACAGCTGTGTAGTTTAATTGTTCCAGATAGAGACATTAAGCTGAATGCTTAAAGTGTCAAACACTGTGATTCATGTACAGTCACACACTTCTATTCTCTTTGTTTAACAGCTTGTCATAAGTTGAGCTTAATATCATATTTGAATTGAAGCACAGTTCTGCAAAATGTGTTATAAATGTATGATTGCATCTGTTTTACAGATTTCAAAATGACAACAAGAGGACTCTTTCGCTGTCTCACTGTGTTTCTGGTCTTGGCTACTGTGTACAGCATAAACCAGCTAAATACCATGCAGGATTTGCAAGCAGTTACAAACTTTGGTAAAAAATTTCCACATGCAGGTCTCCTGCTTCTGTGCTGGCTTCTTGGTCAAGGTAAAATCGACAACAATGGAAATCTGCGTCTTAATTTCAATCCCACTGATCAATCTTATGGTTTTCATGAATACAAGAACAAAGAAAGGACCTTACCAGAACTGTCCAGTGAACATGCATACTACACTTTGGGGAACCTCAACTCTAAAAATGCCCAAAAACAGTTGCCTGATTATATTATCAATATCTATAACAAATGCAGAAAAAAGTTAAACAACATAGAGAGAGTTGTGATTATAGTTAAGAGGAACAATCCAACAGTGGTAGTTAAAGTACTCCTCACACAACACTTTAGGGACTCGGAGTCAAGTGCTTATGACCCAGATGGAACATACCAGCTGAGAGAAGAACTTTTAAAGGAAATTGAAGAGTTATGTCATCTTGACAATGAAAACAAAAAACAAAATCAAAGAGATAAAGACGATCCAGATGACGAAAGATCTGTACGGATAAAGAACACATTTCCAAACAATATTCAGCTTCAGACCTTTCTGTACTTGGTGGGTTATGACAACAAGAACGAGATAACGCAGCATACAATGTGTAGTTCTGACAGGAATAAACTTGAACAATACATTTCTCTGGAGCTGAAATCCACACTAAAAGGACAAGGAAAAATTGTGTGGAGGGGAATCCCAGATGACCTGCTGAAAAGTGAGCTAAAAATTGGAATCTACAGGGATGAAGCTCAGGAGAACCCTTTGGAGGAGTATCCACTTAACGGTAAGGCCGAGGGTGAGCTTGAGACTATGGTACCTTTGGAGTCAGGCCTTCAGCTCCGGCTTCTGAAAGCCAAATTGGTTTTTGAAACTATTTATGAGACCCCCGAGTTTGATGATGCCAATGAAATTCATCCAACTACAATCGAAGGATATGATGCAAGACTGCAACTTTTTACCAGAAATGGAAAAACTGCTGCTCGACTCTATGTCTCTAAGTTTTTAGAGAATTGGAGAAATGTCTTCCACAACTCCTGGGTGGGATTTTACACCAACAATGATGTTAACAACCACGAAACCTACCAATGGTGCACAAACTTTCAAGTATCATCAGATAAGGTCTACAGTAGAAATTATGATGTTTATGAGTATGTATCTAATTTGCCCATTAGCCCTGGTGTCCATGCTCGATTCATGCTGGAAAAAAGTGTTGACAGTGAGAGAGCTCGTACTGAACCCTGGGAGTTTGTAAAAGTATCTGACTCGTATTTCACATGGGGAACACTTTTCTTAACAATCTTCATTAACATTTTAACATTTGTTTTTATTAAAGTGGTGGCTGAGTGCGCTACAGACAGGCAGAGAATTGAGCCGCACTTTGTGTCAGTGTCTCATGGCAGGCCACATTTCTGAAAGAACACTGAAACCTCATTCCCATCCCAAATGCACTGGATTTAGTGTTATTAATGTTATTTCATCTATTATTTATTTTCTCTTTATTAAATAAAATTTTTTGGATTATGCAAAATGTTTTAAAGGAATTACAAATTTTTAGTTTTTAATTCCCAGTAAACAGCTCTCTCAAAATTGTTCAGTCACAGTAATTGTTTTTATTATGCTCCAAAAAACAAATTAGATGTATCGGCCACACTTCAGCTTGTAAAAAAAAGCTTGTTGTACATCCAGCCTGATTTACCATTTAGGATTTCACAGGATTTCATCTACAGTGTACACATTTTGTTATTCTCAGCTTCATAAATCTGTTACATTTTTTAAAAAAATAAGACTGAAATCTTTTTAACCTCTTAAGCACAGTGATGTGGTGGTAAGCATGTCTAAATAGCAGCATTGGGAATCCAGGTTCGAATACAGATCATGGTGGAATTTTCATGTTGTCCATGTGGGATTTGTCTTGGTTGTCAGGGATTCCACAGTCCAAAAAACATGGACTCTTCGGTTTTTAATTAATTATTATTTTAAGAAAAAAAATAAAAAAAACTTCTTTTTTTGAAAAAGAATTGCTTGGGTGAAACTGGGACCATGAGATTGCAATTTCTTTTCACCTTATGTACCGAATGTGATGTGAATGACAAATAAACACTCCTTGATTCTTTGAATTGACTCATCCTATGTAAATTGCCCCAATATAGTGTGCCTGTGTATGTGCATGTGCCCACCAATGGATTGATGCCCTGTCCTGGGTGTATCTGCTGAAATCTCTATTTGATGGGCATAGAGAACCCACTTGGGACTCTGGTATCGTTGTCATATATAGCTTATATTTAACCCAATCTAATGAACTCACCAAGCATGCACAAACACATCACGGCTACATATAGATTTGAACAAATCTTGGCCGCTTAATCCTATACAATTGTCGAGGTGAGGGGTTCCCCATGCCAATTCAGAGTGAGAACATTTCTGGGCGCTAGGCAGATACAAAGGACAGGATAAAGTACCAATCCAACATTGGACACACACACTATAAAGGCAATTTAGAGCAGCCATGTTTTTTGGACTCTGGGAGAAACCTGAAGACACATGAACAAGGGAAAACATGGAAACACCACCCAGGTCGACAGTTGAACATAGATACCCAGTGCTGAGAGGCGAACATCCTTACTACTTCATGACTTCATGATTACTGATTACTGTTTTAATTACTGTATGCTTATGTAAGTATGAAGCAATTATATAAATCACAAAGTTTATATATATATATATGTTATGTGATAGCTGTAATATCACAAATAAAGGAATTGTGTTTTTTATTTTTTTTTTTATTTTAGGAGAAATGTAATGTATTCAAGTAATTTAGTACACGTGTTGTTTATGTGCACAATCTAATTAAAATATAACCCAGTGTTTAAACTTATTGAATTTTAAGTGATAGTGTTTATAAATGTAATCTGTTTTTATAATTTACTGATCTTCTTTTGATGTTCGTTTCATTTGTATATTTGAATTTTGTAGTATTAAGCTCTAAATTGAGCTAAAGACTTCACAACAAAAACCAGTATTTAATCATAGTGTTTGTTGAATGCTATAATAATGTCCCTCATCACAATGTCATTCACATTTCTTGTTTTACCATTAATTATCGATTTGAATTAAAATCACTTTAAAAAAACAAAACAAAACACCATTTGTCTGGAAAGATCTAAATAACCACACAGCATCACTGTAATCCATCCTGTCATCTTTACAATGAAAGAACACATTATTTATCTCCTCTTTGGCCTTCCTCTCAGTCTCCTGCCTAGGAGCTCCATCTCCAACATCCTCCTACCAATATATCCACTGTCCCGCCACTGCACATGTCCAAACCATCGGAGTCTGTAATTTTGAACTTTTCCCCCCAATTTTCTAACCCATGCTGTCCCTCTGATGTACTCATTTCTAATTCTGCCAATCCTGGTCACACCTAAAGAAAACAACATCTTGATTTCAGCCACCTTCAGATTTGCTTCCTGTCTCTTTGCTACTGTTAGTATTGTACCTCTACTTTCTGTAAAACCTTTCAATCCAGTTGTTGTCCCAGTCCACATTTTTGCTCCGTTTCTGAATCCTGTAGTTTTATGGACGAAAACGTTGGCGTTGTTTCATAAAAATGGTTAAACATTTACAGTTTATCCACAATAAGGTCCAAAATATACATAATTGATTTAAACCAGTGTTTCTTAACACCGCTGCCTTCTTCATCGCGTATATGTCATGTAAGATTATTCAGTTTATTCCAAAACAATTGTAGAATTTTAGAAAGTTAATGTTAATTTGACCTCTAATTTGTCTATATAAATATGCTGTGTAATATGTAACTGAGAATGATTTGTAAACTTAAATAATTGTATTATTATTAACCTAACTATTAATAAATGAATGAATGAAAGACAATAAACTAAAGATTAAAAGCTAATTAACTCAAACCAAACAAACTTAAGAACAAACACAGAGTCTCAGCTGAAAAATATTAACCACTCCCAACATTTTGTCTGTTTGTTTGCAGGTCTTTTTATTTGTCAGTGTGATTTCAGGTCCAGACCTAAAGAAGCTTGAATTATTCTATTTTTGCTCATGAAAAAGGTGAAACCCTTATTAAAAATATAAAATACATTTAAATGTAACAATAGTTACTAAAATATTTGTAAAATGTCATTTATTTTTATAGACTATTTGATGTGAAAACCTTAAATCCTTTAAAAAGTTTTTCTTTTACCTTTTGATCTAGACTTCAGATATTTGCTGAGTTAACACAATAAATCACTATAAATGTATTTATTACTAAAGCAATGAGGTATAAGAGGGCAACATCATTGTAAATAAATTATGGGAAAGAGGTGTTGTTAGGCATGATGTATGGCAGAGTACAGTTAAACTTCAGTGGCTAGGGTGTTGGGCTATCAATCAGAAGGTTGTGGGTTCAAATCCCGGGTCCACTGATGTAACCAATGTCTCTCCTTGAGCATGGCCCTTGATCCTTCTTGCTCCAGGGATGATGTACCAACCCTGTGATATGATTCCAACAAAGTTGGAATATTTGTAAGTTGCTTACAAATTACATTTTTAATGTAACCTCTTTCCTGTAATTTATTATACACAACCTTGAGTGTCCTGTTGCTTTTATAAAACAGTTACAAACACACTACAATAAAAAAAACAAGGCTTGATTCATAACTTGTTTTGAAAAGCATAAACGTTAATAAACTGGTCTTCCGTAATGTAATCTAGTACGTTTTTTGAGCAAACGCTGATTGCTGAATGACAGGTTTCCGGTTCTCTAACAATCAAAAACTACGTCTAGTGGCCAAATTACAGAATGCAGAATACAGAATTGTGTATCACACATTATACGAATGGAAAGCACTCAGAAGTGTGTGTTAATGTCAATAATGTCACAGCTGGATAAAAAGCTCAGCCAATCAGATTTAAGGACCGGTAGTACATGTTTTATAATTAATAACATACCCTATTTTTCAGATTTTCAAAATGAAGATTGTTACTGTGGTCTGTTGTTTATCAGTCTGCCTCAACCTGGTCATCGTTACAGCCCTTAAGACTTTAAATGACATTGAAGCCCTGAAACAGAACATCTCCTTTGGTAAAGAGTATCCACGACATGGTCTTCTGCTTCTGCACTGGTTTGCCAACAATATTGAAATAGACCAAAAAGGAGTCATAAGGCCTCTTAGGTTCTATCCCAGTCGGGGAGATTACGGCTTTCAGCTATATCAGAATGATAAAGCTGACACAAAAGTATTACCTGAGATTTCAAGTCACAATGCATATTATTCATTGGGCATTCTTAAACTGATAAGGACACGCACCCAATTACCTTCTTATGTCACCCAGGACTACTATAACTCTGGGCAATATTTACTAAAGGACATTGACAGAATTGTTATCAGAGTTAATCGTTATGATTCCAGCCAGGCAGATGAAGTGTACATTACACAGGCTTATGTAAACATACGTGATGGGACTGGGTTGGACCCAAACAATACTTATAATGTTGAATTGTCACTCCTTAAAGAAATTCAGGCCCTTGACTTTAATTCAAATGCCATGTGTAATTTTCATTGTAACCCAATTCTGAGTACATGTAGTGAGTTCTTAGAGCAAGAAAAAAGAGTGGAAAATTTACAGAAAGCATATCCAGACATTCCAGGTCTAGCAAGGTTCTTAGTTCTAGCAGGTTATGACATTAACAGTCGAATTACAGCAATTTCACAATCGTTATCCTGTACAGTGAATACTGATCCCGGCTTATGTTCGGGGCATTCACTCAGCTTCCAACCAAAATGTGAGATGCAAAATAACATTAATCTAAAGGTAAAATCAACCACAAAGGGACATGCCAGGATCACATGGAGTGGTATACCTGTGTACCTCTTACAGACAAACCTAATAGCAGATGTTTTCAAGAATAAGGACAGCCTAGTGACCCCAGAGACACATTATATAAATGCAAAAGTGTTCGGGTCCATAGATACTAAGAAAAATCTGAAGACTGGCCTTCAGGTACGATTGCTACAAATGAATTTGGCAGGTGATACCGTATTATCAACCATCTGGAGTGGTCCTGAGTTCGATGATGCCAATGGGGTTCTTCCAACCAACATTGAAGGCTTTCAGGCCAGTCTGCAGCTTTACGTGGAAGACAATTGTGCTTCTGCTCGGCTTTATATTAAAAAGTTTTTCACTAATTGGCAGGATGCATTTAAAACCGCTTGGGTGGGATTTTACACCAGCACGAAAGAGGAGGCTGAAAGTTACAGAACATACCAGTACATTGAAAGGTTTACGAAAATGCCAGGTAATAATTATGCTGAAGATTACGATATCTATGAGTACAAATCTAAATTGGATATTGGCCCTGCAGTACAAGCTCGATTCTACTTAGACCAAGAATACATTGTAAAGGCTAGCACTGAACCCTGGGAGGGGGTCACAGATCCTTGAACTGACTCTGAGAATGAAAAATATGATGAAGTCTTTTAAATGGCTCCTACATGATGTAAGTCACAAAATGTTTGAGCATGTAGTTTATAGTGTTGTAGTCAGATGGACCACCGTTTTGCATTTGGGAACCTTTTGGAAAGGGAGATTTCAATGTTCTATGTCAATGTTTTCACTGTGGTGTATTGACATAATAAAGAATTTTCTCATGCTTAGAAGTGGAATCACAAAATCCTTTATTTAACGTCTAAATTTGTGGGCGGCATGGTGGCTTGGTGGTTAGCACTGTGTCTGTGTAAGTGAGTGTGTGCCCAGCGATAGATTGGCACCCTGTCCTGTGTGTATCGGCCCAGGACCTAAAACCTTCTCCACTGGATGGGCATGGAGAACCAAATCCTCCCCACTCCACGGGGCCCTAGTAGACAATTAAGCAGAAGATAATGGATGGAATTATTAAATATAAAAGATATTGTTGCTTTTACACAAATAGCAAATTTAAAGAAATTATTTATTATACAATAAATGTGTCACAGATCCACAAATGCTCTGGACAATGAAAACAAACCAGATATGTCTTTGTTGAAATAATGTTACTTGTGCTTTATAGATTGAATAATAATTGTGCATTATTAATTGTTTGCACTATGGAGCTAATTAAGAAATACATAGATGATAATAGAAATACAGAGGACTTATTGACAATTATTTTATATAATAGTAATAATTAAACAAAAAATCCTACATCATCCTCCATTAGCACTTCACCTGAAAAATGTGTTCTATTATCATTGTAAAGATTACAGTATGGGTCACAGTGATGCTGTGTGGTTATTAAATATCTTTCCAGACATATGGTGTTAGTGATTTTAATTCAGATCGATAATTAATGGTACAAAAAGAAATGTGAATAACATTGTGATGAGGGACATTATTATAGCATTTAATAAACACTATGGTTAAACAGTGGTTTCACGATTAAACACTGGTATCTGGATTTTTGTTGTAAAGTCTTTATCTCAATTTAGAGCTCAATACTACAAAACTCAAATACACAAACGCAACCGACATCAGATGAAGATCAGTAAATCATAAAAGCAGATGGCATTTATAAACAATATCAATTAATTATCTCTATCAATTCAATCAATATAAACACTGGGTTAAATTTCAAACCAATTTTGCACATAAATAACACGTGTACCAAAATTACTTGAACGCATTACATTTCTCCTAAAAAAAAAACAAAACAAAAAAAAAACACATTCCTTCATTTGAAAGCACAATAGTGCATTTGTGACATTATTAAAGCTATTACATTATATACAAGTAAACACACAGATACTGAATGGTGCAGAAATATAAATATACAACCGGTCATGATCATAAACACTTACTGTTTACTGTTTTTATAACTGTATGTTGATGTAAATATGAAGAAATTATATAAATCACAGTCGTGTAGTAGTAAGAATGTTCGTCTCTTAGCGCTGCGGATCTAGGTTCGACTCCTATGTTTTTCCTATGAGATTTGCTCATATATGTAGCAGTAATGCATGGGTACTAAGTATACTCATTATATTGCTATTGCATTATATATAAGCTATTTTATTGACTACTATACCAGACTCCCAAGTGGGTTCCAAATTCCCATCAAGGGGACATTTCAGCACTTAGAAGACACACCCAGGACAGGGTGCCAATCTATTGCTGGGAACACTAACTCACACAGACACAATACATAGTGGCAATTTACATAGGATGAGCCAATTCCAGGATTCAAGGAAGGTTTATTTGTCATTCACATGTATATGGTATATGAACTACATGGTATGTACACGGTATATGAAGTAGAACAAAATTCCAATCTCATGGTCCCAGTTTCACCTAAGCAATTTTTTGAAAGAAGATAAAAAGTATGTGGAAATTAAAAAAAAAAAAAGAAAACTGAAGAGTCCATGTTTTTGGACTTTGGGATGAAACCGAAAAACCAAAACAAATCCCACATGGACAAAATGGAAATTCCACCAAGATCTGGATTCAAACCTGGATTCCCAGCACTGATAGTCAGACATACTAACTACCACACCACCGTGTCGCCCGTTTAGTAAACTTAAGCGTTTCATTCTTATTTCAATTTTTTTTTTTACTGATCTATGAAGCTGAGAATAGGGAGGCACGGTGGCTTAGTGGTTAGCACGTTCGCCTCTCAGCACTAGGGATTCCCAGTTCGAATCCCGATCTAAGTTTTCCCCGTGTCCATGTGGGTTTCCTCCGGGTTTCTCCAGTTTCCTCCCACAGTCCATAAGCATGACTTTAAGGTGAATCGGCTGCTCTAAATTGTCCCTATAGTCTTTGTGTCCCCAGGCCTGGTAGAGGGTGAGGGTTGTGTCAGAAAGGGCATTTGGCGTAAAACACTGGCCAAGTCTTAAATGCGAGTTCATCGCTGTGGCGACCCCAAAATAATAAGGGGTAAAAACACCGAAAGAAGATTAAGCTGAGAAGTCTAGCAGTGACACTCCATTACTTTACATCTTGTCACAAAAACACACCTACTTTATCATTTTAAATAATTTATTTCCCTAAAATTTTGTTTAACACTTTTTGTATACAGCACAACTCTCTCTCTCTCTCTCTCTCTCTCTCTCACACACACACACACACACAATACAAAGACGTCGCATCCTGTTAAAACTACTTAAATATGTATTTGTATAACTAAAAATATCGTTTTGACTAATAAAATAGATTCAATTCCATCAAGCCTTCGGCTTCAGTGTCTGAGGGAACTACAGTAACAAGTGCATCATGGGTAACGTAGTTTTCTGCCCTGTTGACGGCACCGTCGACTTCGTGGATACTGACTACAAAAACTGTTTGCATCTTGCTTTGCTTAGTCATTAAACTCCCCCGGGTCACCAAACAAACAACAGCAAACGGTGAGTGTGCTAATGTTTCATTAATAATTTTTTATTAAAGTGCATTTTAATTACACCTGTTGCTTAATTTCTCTCATACCGTTAACTCGCCACAAATAAAAAAGCAGGTGTAAACACACTAGTTTTGTTTAAACAGATATAATATGCTTTATTTACATGTTTTATAAAAGTAAAGCTGTGGTTTTTATCATTCAGCTTAATTATAGTGCGTTTGTTACATGTTTCTGTTAAAATCACAAGAATGGATACAAAAGGCTTTTTAAAATTTTATGCACGTTTTACCGTAATCACCCATCAAATATAAAACGACTTTTTGTTTTCAGCCTCTATTTTCTTTAATATGAGATTCGATTATGACCATTTTTATGCAGGTGATAATAAAAACCGTTAAGATTTATTAAGGAGATTGCCTTCAATTTACTCCAAAAAAATTTCATTATTTCGTTTTAAAAAATTCAATAAACAATTTATTTATTATTAAAATGAAATTTATTATTGAAATAAAATACGTATGTAAGTATTATTGTCTGTTTTGTGGCAAAAATGTTTAACAATATGAATTAACATTGAATTTAAAAGAACCGCATTTGTGATTTGTATTTTGTGTTTTTCATTAGGTTTTTTTTTTTTTTACATCACGACCGGTTGTTTAAAATAGGCAATTTAAAGTAAATTTATTTATTCATTTATTATTTTTTGCTAAATCCTCTACAAGAATTGCTGCTGCTCCCCATGCCCATCCAGGAGAGAACATTTCAGGCACTGGGCAGATACATCCAGGACACAGCGCCAATCTATTGCTGGGAAAAACTAACATTCAAACACACACTATTTTGAAATAAAGTTATTTAGAGCATTCAATTCACCTTGAATCCATGTTTTTGGACTGTTGGAGGAAATCCGGAGAACCCAGAGGAAACCCACACAGACACGGGGAGAACATGGAAACTCCACCCAGATAAGGATTCAGACCTGCTTCCATCCCCAGCGCTGAGAGATGGCCGTGCTAACCACTAAGACACTGTGCCGCTCTAAAAAGCAATCAATGAACTTACATTACTTGCACAAATTACTAAAAGACTTACAGTTTACTGTATTTTAAACTGTATACTGATGTAAATATGAAGGAATTATATAAATCACAGTCATGTATTAGTAAGCATGTTCGTCTAAGCACTGGGGATCCAGGTTTGACTCCTGAACTGTGTGGTGTTTCCATTTTTTCCCAGTGAGATTTGCTCACATCTGTATGTGGCAGTGATGTGTGGGTACTTAGTAAACTCATTATGTTACTATTGCATTATATATAAGCTATTTACTACAATAACTATACTATAATGACTACTATATCAGACTCCCAGGTGGTTTCTCCATTCCCATCAAGGGGACAATTTAGCACTTAGCAGATACACCCAAGACAGGCACACTACATACGGTCAATTTACATAGGATGAGCCAATTCCAGGATTCAAAGCTTCAAGGAGGGTTTATTTGTCATTCACATCACATGCAGCACATGAGGTGGAACGAAATTGCAATCTCGCAGTCCCAGTTACACCCAAGAAATTTTTTAAAAGAAGATAAAAAGTATGTCAAAATAAATTTTTTTTTAAAACTGAACAGTCCATGTTTTTGGGCTGTGGGATGAAACCGAAAAACCAAAACAAATCCCAGCAAGATGTGGACTCAAACCTGTCGCCCGCTTAGTAAGCTTAAGAGTTTCAGTCTTATTTCAAAAATTTTAACTGATCTATGAAGCTGAGAATAGGATTATGACTGAAGGGAAGTTGGGTCATCCAAACAGTTCAACCACATTAATAATAGAATTTATATAATGATCACTGAACACAAATATAAACATTTTTACACAAAATACACAATACAATTTTGTGATCTAGGAAATGTATATATGTTAAAGAATAAACATTTTCTTACAAATGTGATTTTGGGGTTTAAATTGACAACAGGGGGCTTAGTGGTTATCAAGTTCGCCTCTTAGCGTTAGGGATTTTCTGTTCGATTTCCAATCTGGGTGGAGTTTCCATGTTCTCCCCGTGGGTTTCATCCGGGTTCTCCGGTTTCCACCCACAGTCCAAAGAACATGGATCAAGTCAATTGAATTCTCCAAATTGCCCCATATAGAGTGTGTTTGTGTGTGTGTCTGTGTGAGTGAGTGTGTGAATGTGCTGTAATAAAGCGTTGACACGAGATAAGCGTATTTGGATGTTTTGGTCAATGTACACATGAGAAAAAAAAGACTGTTGTCTGGAGGGGGCGCACACACAGAAGAAGCAGGTCACGCCCTCCTGAAGGACTTAAATAGACAAACTAGAGGACTTCGGGCAGAGCTCTCGGGGGTCCATACTATTTATTGTTTGATATTTTACACTGTCTATTCAGTAAAACACATTAAATACTTCAGATTATTTCTTATTATTTGTAAGTAACATAATTTATTTATCTCTACGTTTCCATGTGGGATATGATAAATACAGACTGTTTATAATTAAGGTGTCAATATTTGGTGTAATACAGATTACCGGACAACTCAAATATATGCGCACGGGTGTTTAAAACCCCTTTCTTTATGTACGCGTCACTGCTTTAAGCTTAATATTTAGACATAAATAAAAGTTGTTCATATATTTTGGCTTTATAAAATCATGTCTAATTTGCTAATTTGGGTTGTCTATACGCTTGACTGACTGATTTATTGTTTTGCCTGTTTACAGGAACATTTCATGGTACAAAGAAAACGCACAGACGGATATAAATCATATTTATAAAAAAAAGTCCGCGTCTAAACGTCCAGTTTCAACGTGTTTTGGGGGAAAAGTTCATTAAAAAAGCCATGTCTGAAAACGCCGAGCAGAATGAAGCTTTGAATGCGGTGAACGAAGACGTGCCAGAGTAAGAGCAACAGGAAAGCGCATCAATATCAATGACACTATCCATTATTCATTCATTCATTCATTCATTTATTATCTTCTACCATCCAGGGGAGAACAATTCAGGCGCTGGGCAGATACACCCAGAACAGGACGCCAATCCATCACTGGACACACACACAAACACACACCATATGGGGCAATTTAGAGCATTGAATTCACGTTTTTGGACTGTGGGAGGAAACCTATGTGGACATGGGGAGAACATTGAAACTTCACCCAGATTGGAATTCGAACCTGGATCCACTGAAAGGCGGACGTGCTAATCACTAAGCCACCGTGTCGCCCTATATTGTGTTATATGTTTTCTTTAAAATTGTATGAATCTTTTTAATTAACTTATATACAAAATGATTTTTTTTATTTTTTTTTGTTACAACTAATTTTTTTGGCCAAATTATATTATATAATACAGTAACAAAAACAAATAAAATTCAAATATCATTAATAATACATAGTTATTAATCACTGAAACTGTCAAGCACATGAAACTGAAAGCAGGATTATGTTTGTTGATACCACAGTGTTTAGTGTAAAAACATTTTCAGTTGTGCAAAGAGATTTTTATTAGCAAAATGTGTTAATAATGTAAGATCATAGTAGTTTTCCTATGTTGCCGGTTAAATTTTTTCTCTCATTAACTTCCCATTTGAAATGCTCTGTGCGGTGACGTGTTGTAGTGCCGGAGGAGTTGTGGCTGGTGGAGGGGACACCGTGCAGGTGGAAGCAAGTCACCCACATAGCTACAGATACAGCCTGAACTACCCCTGTATGGGAGAGTGTGTCATTATCAACAATAAGAACTTTCATTGGAGCACCGGTATGTACACAGTCACATAGTACAGTACATACTGGCCACTTTATTAGATACACTTCTTTATTAGTTCTAAACTTCTAGTGCTTTAATCCTTTGTACATATATACATACTTACAGCTGCATCTAATAGTTTAACAATTCTAGACTGTAGTCCCAACAGTTTCTCTACATATATTCTGTAGCATATTCTCTAATGGTCAAAACTCCCAGGACCACCACAAAGCATGTGCTGTTTGTTTGGTGAATGAATCAGCATTGCGGTGACACTGATATGGTGGTGTATGACTGGATAAGACATATCTGTGTCTCTGTTAGACACTTCACATTGTAAATGTAAATGTGTGTTGCACAGTTTGTGTTAGTCATCTACTAGTTTTTCTTCACAGTGCTCACAGGATGCCGCCTACAGGATTATAGTGACATGAAATTACATCCACATCATCATGTGTATTATTCTCAGATAAGCAGTGTCACTGAGGTGTTTTAAAAATCTGATCTATTTATACTAGCACAAGACACAAAACACATCACCACCACGCCAATGTCACTGCAGTTCTAAAACAGTCACGACTTTAATATTATGTGATTTTTGATGTTCCTATGGGGGTCCTCATGATGGAAGTACAAAGATTAAAAATGACAAAAAAGTGGGGAAACAAATAGACTGGTATATAAATGAAATGTGTTTACAAATCAGGAACCCCCGTATCACTGGCTGTTGTGTGGTAAAGAGTGTTGGTAACACTTTTACTTCCTGCTGGTAACATGTTAACATTCAAGGTGCAAGAAGGTTCTTTCAGACACACAATACTTGTTTTTTCTCATATGTTACTCATATGTTGTTGTTTTTTTAAACACAGGTATGAAAGAGCGTAATGGGACCGATGTCGATGCTATAAGTGCCAAGACAGTGTTTAGTAAGCTGGGCTACAATGTGAATGTGTACAAAGACCAGACGATGGATCAGATCAAGAAAACTTTATCCAAAGGTCTGTTTGCTGAGAAACATCAACATTAACAAATGCTTAATAAAGTTCTATTAAAAAACAGACCTTTAAGATCTAAGCACATTTAGTAAAAGCGAGGCTGCTAGAGGTAAAGGAGTTGGGGGGAGGTACACATTAACACCTTATACCAGGTGTCTGGGCCTTATGGCTCAAATTTGTATTGAATGTAGGTGATGTGTACAGTATTATCTGTACCTTGATTTTATATTGTTTGTTTTGTTTTTTTTTAGTTGCTGAGGACGACCACAGCCGCTGTGCTTCATTCGTGTGCATTTTGTTGAGTCATGGAGATGAGGGTGTGTTTTTTGGGACGGATGGGCCTGTAGAGCTTAAAGCACTTACTAGTATGTTCAGAGGAGATCGCAGTACCTCTCTTGTGGGCAAGCCCAAACTTTTCTTCATACAAGTAAGTGCCTCCATCAAACCCACAAACAGTATTAACAAGAGGCAGTATAGGACAAACAGCAATGCGCCGACTTGTGAAAATAGTGGATCACCAATGACAATAAAACACATTCTAATAGAATACAGACTATTCATCGAATGCTTCACCAATTTCTTATCTTTGCTGGGGTGCTAATATCTAACATTTTAGGTAAAAAAATATTTTTTTAATTGAAAATATTGAAAAATATTTTGTTTTTTAATCAAGTTAAAGATTCTACAGGCAATCTGTAAAGTCCATTTGGATCAAAGCATCTGCTGAATGACTAATTGTCAGTGTAAAGTTAAACTTTTGTAATGATGAACAGGCCTGCAGGGGGACAATTGTGGATCCTGGTGTTGAAACTGACAGTGTCCAGGATGATGCCCCAGTAAAGATCCCTGTGGAGGCTGATTTTCTCTATGCTTATTCCACAGCACCAGGTACACACACACACACACACACACACACACACACTGACATTGTTGTAACTCATCATGATTCGTGTGTAAATACCACTGTCATGCAGGTTACTACTCTTGGAGAAACACCATGACTGGCTCCTGGTTCATGCAGTCTCTGTGTAAAATGTTGGACAAACATGGGCATGAACTGGAGATCATGCAGATCCTCACACGCGTCAACCACATGGTGGTGCATGACTTCGTGTACGTGTCCAACGCACCTGGTTTTGGCAAAACCAGTAAACAGATCCCCTGCATTGTCACCATGCTCACCAAAGAGATGTATTTCACTCCCTGAGGTCAAGTACAGAACAGAACAGCCACAATCAGGGAAAACAAAATGTCATTTTTTATAAAACAGAAGGGCTGGACAAATTAACATAACGTGGGCAAACTCCACCACAAACCTAAGTGCCTGCATTTATCGCTCTGTCAATCAAATTTTGTCCTCACAACCAGATTCACTGTAGGTTCTGTTCTGCTACTTGGTTTAGTGCTCTCACTAAAACGTTGTAGTTTCTCTCTGTGATGAAGTTAGTGCCTCTGCTTAACAGCATGAAGGTCCGGTGTTTGATTTGCAGTTTGACTGATTGCATGGTCTTTCTCTTTGGTGGCTGCATGTCCTTCCTTTTTTCCAAGTGGGTTTATTTCAGCTCTAATAATTTCAGCATTTCAAAAACATGACAACAGGTATATTGAAAATACTCAAAACACTTTTGTAACCGTTTCTGTTGAAATAAAATGGAGATGGTCGTTAATGCTGTCCAGACATTAAAATCCTATAAGCAAACAAAACAAACTGTTGACAGTACTCTGTACAGCTGATGTAGGTAGGCAAATATTCAGTATGCAAAATTTTTGCATAGGAATTCTGGTTTAGAGTACAGCCAACGAACCATTAAGACCCAAAACATAACAGTGCATTCTATCATGTTTTAATATATTTTAAGTAGCATTTACACAAAATTGTGTTCACAGAAAATAATCTTCATTAAAGCTGCACTGCATAACTATTGGGAAACTTTCTAAATAGAAAGTTAACAGAAGTGAATAACCTGCTTGTTATGTAATCTAACTGAGAGTTGGTCATGGGTTGGGATCAGCTATGTGTTCGGGGAGAAGTTTGAAGCCATTTTGAGTTTTAATACGAATTTCAATTCTAAGTAACCAATCACGTCGCATAAACTAACCGACAGATGAGCAGGTCAATCACAATTATATTATATAAATGCATGCAACGTAAAGATTGGGAGGTTTTGCACGTGTCCTTGACTAAGCGTGATTTTTCCTACTGAATTTCCACCAGGGTTTTTTCACCACTGACATCAAAGCAACTACCTCAGATTAAAACCTTCCCTGATTGTGGCACACTGAAGCGTACAGCCTCACTGCATTTTCCTTAATTATTAATCTGTGTTTAAAACAATGACATTTCAACTAATTTTCTCAGTCAGCTGACAATATAATGTTAACAGTGTTCCAACACCAGTTCTCGACTTTCCCCATTTCTCTTTTGTGTTTCTGAACTACATGAAAGAAACATATTGATTAAGTCAATCAAGTGTTATTAAAAACACTTTAAAATTTGAAGGCTGGTACATTTGAATCTGACATTATGCAAAAAGTTAAAAATATTAAATACATTTTATTATTTATAATATTTATAATATTAATTAATTAATATTAATATTAATTAATTAATATAATTAATATTAAAAAATATTTTAAAAAAGAGAGAAGAAAGAAGCTGCAGTTTTTAATGTTTGCAGAAAGCATGTTGCACTGTAACTTGAATATTAACCTTGTGTTGTGTGTTATGGACATTCATTTCATTTAACATGCATTTCCTTCAGTAAGTGATGCCTGTGTAAAGCTGCACAGCTGTAACCTGTTACTGCTGACTCAACATTACACAGTTAACCGGATCACAACATTTCATAATGTGGCATTAAGGGTTTTGCTAGATCATGTAAAGGGAGCTTTGTATGTTAATGTATTTATTGTTAAATACTAATCTTCATAAGTACTTATAATCAGACCAACTAAGCATGAAATTGTTCTCTCACATCGGTTCTGCACTGAGACTCGGACACCTTTTTGTTTTTTAGCATGTTTTTGTGTTTGCATCGTTAGATTAACCTGGTTGTGGTTACATCTCATGATTGATGCTCCGAGTTTAATCAGGGGAAGCATTTGCGATGCCCACTGCTGCAAACAATCAGAAAACCTCAGGTGTTTCGTACTGGACCAGAAGTGTCTTCAGTCACTGCTGCTGTGTTAATTGGGCCATCTGAAATGCAATCACACTCTGATTATGCCAACCGGAACTGTGGTTGCATAGAACTAGAACTTGTTGCACTTTGTTTCTCAAGCATTTAATTTGCACTTGTATGTTCTCTGTAGTGGATCATGAATGTAATAAAAGTTATTATGTATGAGAATATGTATGAAATCATTTAAATGTAAAAACTACAGCCAAATTTAAAATTCAGACAGGAAACCTAGAACGATAACTCGGTACAACAAAAGAGTTAGATTGTATATCTGTAATGCCTGTTTACTTTGTGCACATGAAAATGTCGCAGGGGATCAATAAAGTATTCTGATTCTGGAGTATAAGACCAGTTCTCATTCATTTTCCATACAGTCTCCAAATAACATTGAGTAATACAAGCACAGATTTAAAACTAATACACAACTGCAACGGTTACAGCATAGTCCATCCACTAATTATCTTCCGCTTAATCCTCTAATAGGGTCGCGGGGGGGGGGGGGGGGGGGGGGGGGGGGGGGCCCATGGGGGGTCCCATGCCCATCCAGGGAAGAACCTTTTAGGCGCTGGTCAGATACACTCAATACAGGGTGCCAATCTATTGATGGGTGTTACAGCATAGTAAAGATAGTAAAGGTAAACATTTGTCACAAAATGACAACAGAATTAAAAATTTAATACTTAAAATTTTGGTTAAATATATCAATTTTTACATCAACAACATGAGGGTGGCACAGTGGCTTAGTGGTTAGCACGTTCTCCTTTTAGCACTCAGGATCCAGGTTCAAATCCGTCGAATCCCAATCTGGATGGAATTTACATCTTCTTCCTGTGTCGGCATGGGTTTCCTCTGGGTTCTTCCGTTTCCTCCCAAAGTCCAAAAACATGGATTCAAGGTCAATTTAATGCTCTAAATTGCCCCATATAGTGTGTGTATAAATGCTTTTTTAAATAGATAGAAAACAAATTCAGACACCCCAAAATCGCGGTGGGGTTCCCCATGCCCATCCAGGGCAGAACGTTTTGGGCACTGGGCAGATACACCCAGGACAGGGCTGGTCCTATCTATTGCTGGTCACACTCACTCACACAAACACACTATATGGGGCAATTTGGAGAATTCAGTTGAACTTCATCCATGTTTTTGGACTGTGGGAGGAAACTGGAGAACTCGGAGGAAAACCACGCGGACACGGGAAGAACATGGAAACTCCACCCAGATTGGGATTCGAACTTGGAATCCCTAGCGCCGAGAGGCAAACATGCTAACGTGCTAACCACTAAGGCCTAAATGTTAAAAATGTCCTTTTCATTGTAGTTGCATTTGGATTTTTGTGGTTGGTTCTAAATGTTCCAAATGCAGTGAAAGGCCAGGCCACGTTTTACCTCTGTTCAAGTATCCTGTAGAGTTCTCCAAAAGAAACATCTGCATTCATGAACTCAGTTAATCATTTTACAGAAGATACACAGAGGAGGATGGTTTGAAAAAGAATCAATATAGAGCACATTTAGGAACAACAGAACCCTCTTCATCGCTGCATTTCTGGTAAGGACATTAAATCATTACCTTAACCAAAGACGAGGACAGTTTGGGTTTGATTGTTTTATATTTATATGAAAAAATGATTGAATAGCACATGTTGTATTGGGGTGGCATGGTGGCTTAATGTTTAGCACGTTCTCCTCTCAGCACTGGGAATCCAGGTTCGAATCCCAATCTGGGTGCAGTTTCCATGTTCTTCCCCGTGTTCACGTGGGTTTTCTCAGAGGTTCTCCAATTTTCTTCCACAGTCCAAAAACATGGACTCAAGGTGAAATGAATGCTCCAAATTGTCCCATATAGTATGTGCATATGTGAGTGAGTGCACGCTGTCTTGGGTGTATCTACCCATCTACCTACATGGGCATGGGGAACCCTGGTAAAGGATTAATCAGAAGATAATAAATGAATGAAAGAATGTTTTATCAGACACACTCACTCATTCACACAGACTATGGAGGGGCAATTTATAGCAGCAAATTTACCTTGAATCCATGTTTTTTGACTGTGGGAGGAAACCAGAGAACCCAGGGGAAACCCACGTGGACACGGGGAGAACATTCACATTCCACCCACTTTTGACCCTTAACAGGAATAATAACAGGATTCCGGTTTCTCTAACAAATACTGCCAAACAGTGACCAAACAGAACAGAGTTTATGAAAAATACCAGGAAAAAAATTGTATATCACGCGTTGATACGAATGTGAATTGCTCAGAGGTGTGTGTTACTATCAATAATGTCATGGCTGAACAGCTCAGCCAATCAGATTCAAGGACCGACACACAATCTGATGTTGCATTTTTCCACAGGACTCAATATGTTGGGACAAAGGCTCTATGGTTGTTTTTTGTTTCTTCTTTTTTGGGCCGATGCTCCTGCCATTGACGTCCTGGAAACTATTGAGGATCTAAAAGGCAAAGAATATGGTAAGGAGTATCCACTCCATGGTCTTATGCTGCTGCACTGGCTCTCTGCTCAAGTCGAAATTGATCCAGCAGACCATATCCAGCTCCTTTTTGATCCACTACGACAAGACTATGGCTTCCAGTTCTGTAACAACACCAGTTCCTTTATAAACCTGAATGCATCACTGGATTTACTGTACTACTCATTGGGAAGTCTAAGTTCAGAGACATTTCGAACCAAACTGCCTCCCTATGTCACCCAGGACTTCTACAATGCGCCTGAGAGCTCCAAGAGAGATCTAGCACAGATAGTCATTGGAATACAAAGAGACAGCCCAAGAAAAGCAGAGAAAGTGTATATCACACAAACGGTAAATGATGAGCAGCCATGGAATTACGAACAAAATAAAACTTTTGAGATCAGGTCTAAACTTTTGAGGCAAATCCAGGTTCTGGAAAAACCCCTTGACTTGATCCAAACTCTTGAATCACATGGTTCAAACTCTAGCACCGACCGATCGGATCCCAGACTGGTGCTACCCAAAGACCAACTTCTGACTCACCTTAAATACTCTGAAAAAGGCCTCCAGTCCATTTTTGAACAACAAGGCCTGAGGTGGCTTTTGATTCTGGCTGGGTATGACATAAAGGGCAGGTTTGATGTCCACAAGAAAACTCTGTCCTGCTCAGCAGAGCCAGATCAGTTCACAGCATCCTCCAGTGATCAGTGTGATGGTCCCATTAAGATAGAAGTGAAATCAACACAGAAAGGCTACGCCAGAATCACGTGGCGTGACATTCCAAAGAACATCCTAGACATTGACCCTACTTTAGTCGTTTTCAAAAGTGACTCAACCAGTGACCTTGAGACTTTTATTTCCCTAGAAGGCAAAGCAACGGGATCTGCCGATACCTATTTGCAGCTGAATCATGGACTTCATCCACGTCTTGTCAGCTACAATTTTGCCAACAAATATGGCTTCTTTGGAATACGTTACTCTTTCATTTGGAGAGGGCCTCAGTTTGATGAGGCTAATAGGGTGATTCCTACCGATATCACTGGGTACAATGCAAGTCTTCAACTTTTTACCAAAAATGGCTATGCCTGTGCACGGCTCCTCATTAAGGAATCCTTTGCGGATTGGAAGGAAGAATTCAGCAACTCATGGGTAGGATTCTACACCGATGACCAGTCTCTGGACCACCAGCATAAATACTATCAGTGGATTTCCAAATTTGAAAAAGTCGATCAGAAAGAAAGCCCAAAAGAATACTTGATTTTTGAGTACGAGTCATCAATGAACATTGGACCTGGAGTCCAAGCTCGGTTTTTGTTTTCCAGTAAGCCTGTGTACACACGCTATTTGTCCAGTTGGTCTTCTGTCATGGTCAAAGCACGTACTGTACCTTGGGAGAACATGCACAACTAAAAATATTCTGAACACTAAATGCATTTTGAAAGAAAAGTTACAATCTGTGGATTTAATAAATTTACCAGGTGATGACCATAAAGACAAAATAAATAATCTGATAACACACTAATGAACTCCTGGATAAACTCCCAACGCTTATCTTGGATAGCAATTACATAGAGGTCAATCTGTAAGCCAGCTTCACAATCATAGCAACCACATAGCAACCCATTGTTAAAACTTAAAATCAAGGTATCTTTCCATCTCCCTGTGTGTGTGTGTGCGTGTGTGTGTGTGTGTGTGTGTGTGTGTGTGTGTGTGTGTGTGTGTGTGTTTGGGGGGGGGGGGGTATGGGTGTGTGTCACTGCTTTTAAACGACATTGTGAAAGAACAGTTGGAACAGTTGCTTTCAGCATGGCATGACGTTGTTTCCTGTTATTGTAACTTACTCGCTCCTCACTACTGATGATCGGCGTTCTGATTCATGCTGACTGATTCCAGACCGATATTTGAGGGAAGGAGCTGCTTTCATACACAGGTAATGGCGTCGAGTCGGTTCTTTGATCTGGCGGAACACGTCGAGTCGGCGCTTTGATCTGACCGAACTCATCGAGTCGGCTCTTTGATCTGGCGGTACTCGCCGAGTCGGCTCTTTGATCTGGCGGGACTTCAAAAATGTTCCTAATAAACAGCGTTCTTATTGCGTCACTGTTAATAATAATAATAATAATAATAATAATAATAATAATAATAATAATAATAACAATGCCGTTTTTAATTAAACTTTTGTGTTTTACTCTAAAACATACCGCTGCTTCATTTCGCTGTATTCGTTTACATTTCGTTGAATTTTAAACGACTTTGCTCTGTACTTGTATTTAAAGTGGGTTAAAGTTCATCACCATGCTGTAATGACTAAACCAAGTTTAAATATGAATTCCCCCTCGTATTTCTGAGTGACGTGTTTCGCAATTTGACCGAAATATAGTAATATGTTGACATATTTTGACATCTGTCCTAATCGCATGTTGCACAGTGTGAATCACAGAGGAAGGAACAGGGGTTAATGTAAACAATCTAAGTATGTAGTCAAAAGTTTGGACACGCTTCCTTCTGGTTCCATGGTCTTTTTTCTCCACTTACCATATACTGTAGCTGGATTTGTAGTTTTAAAATTACAGATTGTAGTCCATCTGTTAGTCCACTGTTGGTTCTCTGTTCTCTATTGGTCAGGACCATCACAGAAGAGGTATAATTTGGGTGGTTGATTGGTTATTGTCAGTTCTGCAGTGACACTGATGTGGTCAAGGGGTTTTAGTGCAGCAGAAGTTTCATTTAAACACACCAGTGATACTGCTGGGATAAGAATAATGCACCAACCAAATAATACCTGCTCTGTGGAGGGGCAGTGTGGTTAAGGAACCAGACTAACCGAAAGGACCCTCACTGGTCTCTCCAAATACTATGACTGAAGTGCCCTTGGGAATAGCACCTAAAAGATGGACTACAAACTGTAATTTTAAAACTACAAATCCAGCTACAGTATATGGTCGTTGGAGAAAAAAGACCATGGAGCCAGAAGGAAGCATGTCCATCAATTGCCCCCCCCCCCAAACACCATATACAAGACTGCCCACCACTCCAGGCATGTGTGCTCACTTCACTCAGTGAGTGTATATGTGTGTGTGTGTGTGTGTCACTGCACGGATGGGTTAAATGTGGAGGACTAATTCCTCTGTGTGTAAGCACTGTAGGTAAAATAGATTACTTGATCATTGAAACATGGAAACTCCAAGATTGGGATTCGAATCTTGATCCCCGGCATTGAGAGGCGAACTTGCTAAACACTAAGCCACCATGCCGCCCATGTTTGAGAATTGGGTTTATTACGTTTTAAACTTTGTGGCAAAGGTGGAAAACCTTTTTTTCTCATTTACTATGAACAGACACACAATGTAGTGCAGTAATTGAGACATAGCTCACTAATGATGTGTAAGATGTTGTAATATTGGCCAAAGCTCCATAAGCATATTCTCTTACTTATAATTTTCCTTTGTGCCTTATTTTTTTGAAGTGGAAATACAAGGTAGTATTTATGATGGTATATGGTGATAATTTTCTTTTTTTGATTTTATAGCTGTTACAATGGACGGAAGATCCATTCACCTTTTCTGTCTCTGCTTGGTCTGGACCAGTGTCACTGCTATCACAAGCCTAAAAGACATAAAGGATTTAAACAATAGCATGGCTTCTATCAAAGAATTCCCTCGACATGGATTGATGCTTCTTTACTGGTTCGCCAACAACGTTGCAGTTGATCCGAGTGGATCAATCGATCTTAATTTTGAACCGGTGTATGGCAGCTATGGGATTCAGTGCTATAAAAACATAACATTCGATCAAAACCCAGAAAGTCAATATTACATTTTGGGAGACCTCAGTCGTGAACGTGCTCGAATGTTTCCCGCCTATATTTCACAGGACTTTCATAACTCAGTAGACCCTAAAAACACTGACAGGGTGCTGATGAAAGTTAAAAAACAAAATCCGACTCAGGTAGAGAAGGTTTATTTAACAGAGCACCTGAAAAACCCGAGTCAAGACGATGCTTACGAATTAGACAGCATTTATGAAATCAGTGCCGAACTGCTGAGTCAGATTCAAGCACTCGGTAAGAACATAATGTGCAATACAAAGGATCCACGGCTGGACTTTAGCATGTGTGAGTTTTTAAGTCATCAACAAAGAGCTGACAAAGTATTAAAGGTTTATCCAAAGATGCCTGGTTTCGAATGGTTTCTGTCTCTTGCCGGATACAACATCGACCAGAGGTTTGACATCTTCTCACAAATGTCCTTCTGTTTAGCTAACCAAACTGATAATCCAACATCCACCAATCATGGGATGTGTACTTCCCTTTTGTCTGAAAGCTATACCCACCAGAATGTGAGGCTTCAAATCAAATCAACTTCAAAAGGAAACGCAAAGATTACATGGAGTGGAATACCAGAGAGTGTAGCAAGTGCAAACCTAAATATTGGTCTTTATAAAAATGGAAATACTGCAGAACCTTTACAAGATTATCCCTTGAATGGTAGAACCTACGGATCTATTAAGACCACAGTTCCTTTAAATGCTGGACTTCAAGTAAGGATTCTTAATAAAGAAAAGGTTCCATACTATTATTTCTTTGGAAACACATACTACACAGCTATCTGGAAAGGACCAGAGTTTGATAAAGCCAACGGAGCGTCTTCGGCCAACATCAGAGGCTATGACGCCAGCCTGCGGCTTTATGTCAGGGATGGATATGCTTGTGCTCGAATCTACATCAAAAAGTCCTTTACAAATTGGAAAAACATTATGGACAACTCCTGGGTGGGATTCTATGCTAATGAGGCGGATGACAATAAAGACTACCAGAAATATGCATGGAGTATAAACTTTGACCAGATGCCCGATGATGACTGTCCTCTGGATTATGACATCTACAAGTATGAGTCCAGTCTGCACATTGCTCCAGGGGTCCAGGCTCGATTCATGTTGACTTCACATTATGGCAGTGAGAAAGCTCGAACTGCACCTTGGGAGTAGTTGTCTCTGAGGTGACGTTATTAATGCTAAATACTTTGCTACTTCCAATCTTAAATTTAACAATGTTTACTAATTAAAACATTTATTCAAAAATTAATGATTAATAGAATCTTTGTAATTTTCTCAACTTTACTCTCAGCCAATCGTAACAGGAATGTTATATATATTTTTTATTGTTATGCTGCATCACATTACATTGAAAGTCAATAAAAAATGAAACTAATGAATTATGTAATAAGTGTGTTTGTGTGTGTGTGTGTGTGTGTGTGTGTGGGAGGGGGGGGGGGGTTTGTAAAGACCTGACAGGACTGAACCCATATATCACCTAAATAACTAAATAAAAAAAATAAATCTACATGTATAATAAACTTCCAACAGTGAATTATATTAAAAATTCAGCTTTTAATTATGGAACACTGAGAGAGAATGTTTCGGGCACTGGGCAGATACACCCAGGACAGGGCATCAATCTATCACTGGACACACACTCACTCACACAGACACACATACAAACACACTCTATGGGGCAATTTAGAGCATTGAATTTACCTTCAATCCATGGTTTAGGCTGTGGGAAGAAACAAATGCAAATAGTAAATTAGTTGTTAACAAATGTATTTAGTTAAATTTGTATACATTTTTTATTATTTGGTTACCTGCACACAGTGGCTTAGTGGTTAGCACATTCTCCTCTCAGTGCTGGGGATTCCCGGTTCGAATCCCAATCTGGATGTAGTTTCCATGTTCTCCCTATGTCTGCTTGTGTTTCCTCCGCATTCTCCGGTTTCCTCCCACAGTCCAAAACATGGATCAATTGAATTCTCCTAATTTTCCCATATAGAGTGTGTTTGTGTGTGTGAGTAAGTGTGTGCCCAGTGACAGATTGGCGTCCTGTCCTGGGGGTATCTGCCCAGCGCCCGAAACGTTCTCCCCTGGATGGGCGTGGGGAAACCCCCCTGCGACCCTAGTAGAGGATAAAGCGGAAGATAATGGATGGATGGATGGATGGTTTGTTGGGGAATCAGGTTCGAATCCTGATCTAGGTGGAGTTTTCATGTGCTCCCCATGTCCAACAACATGGATTGCTCTTAATTGCCCCTATATTGTCTGTGTGAGTGAGCGTGTGACCAGCAATAGATTGACGCCCTGTCCCTGTCAGAAGCACAAATTTGTTATTTTTACTAAAGTAAATCATTTTTATAGGTGTAATAACATCAGACTTCACTTACAATACAAAGTTGAGGTATAATCATTTTAAAGTGGCTTAACATTATGTGCAAGGCTTTAAGGTCAGGCTGTTATATTTTTCGAATAAAATTTTAACTGAAACACAGATCAGTCTGTAGATTGGATTAAATGCCATGTCCAAACCATTACTGCATACATTTCTGTAAACATTGAGAGGTATGACATTTCTATTTCAGCTTGCACCAAAATAAATCTATGAAATGAGATTGGCTTGACCTTGTAATTGCCTTCCATCAGATGAATCAAATCTGTTCTACTTCATATAATTGATTACAGCGTAGCTTTTACTAATTCATTATACACTCATTATGAATAGACAGAACACATTAAGTTAACAGTGTGGTTTAATTAGTGGTATTACAACTTTAATTAGTTGCTAGGTTTTGCAACTGGTTTCATACAAAATATGTTATAAGAACCCTGCTTCTGATGATGAAAAACATAATAATATGAATAATTGTTTAAATATGAGGGCGGCGCAGTGGCTTAGTGGTTAGCATGTTTGGGAATTTATTTTTGAATCCCAGTCTGGGTGGAGTTTCCATGTTCTCCCCGTGTCCGTGTGGGTTTCCTCCGTGTTCACTGGTTTCCTTCCACAGTCCAAAAACATTGATTCAAGTTAAATTGAATGCTTTCAATTGCCCCATATAGTGTTTTTTGTGTAAGTGAGTGTGTCCAGTGATAGATTGGTACCATGTCCTGGTACTTTCTCCCCTGGATGGGCATGTGGACCCCCAACCCTAGTAGAGGATTGAGCCAAAGATAATGAATGAATTAATATTTAAATATGTTAAATATTTGTTTTTTTGGGTGGCACCGTGAGCAGCCCTGATACCCAACATTCACCTAACAGATCAAACTCAATGTCTGTGTGGGGTTTCATGCATGTTTAAAGCAATGTTGGTTTCTTTTAACCACCCATTAGCTTGCAATTAGTTCAGTCTATGGGTTTACTAACAAAAAGCATCATGTGAACATTACTATCAGAACAAACTTCTCATCTCATTATCCTCCACTTAAGCCTATACAGCACTAGGGTCGCAGGGGGGTTCCATATTTGGGGTGTCACACAGGGTGTCAGTCTATCACCGGGTACACACTCGCTCACACAGACACACACTATATAGGTAGGGGCAATTTGGATAGGGGCAATTTGTAGCAGCCAATTTACCTTGAATCCACGTTTTTGATCTGGAAACCCACACGGACACAGGGAGAACATGGAAACTCCACCCAGATTGGGAGTCAAACCTGGATCCCCAGCACCTAGAGGCGAACATGCTAACCACTAAACCACCGTGCCACCCATAACAAACTATAGTGTAGTTTATGCCATTTAAAATAATTACATATACATTAAAATGATTAAGTGTAAAGTGATCTATTTTGCTCACTGTACTTACACACAGAGGATTTAGTCCTCCAAATTTAACCCGTCTGTGTACTAAGTAAAGTGAGCACATGTACCTGGAGCGATGTGCAGCCTTGTACACGGTGCTCGGGGAGCAATGGGGGTTAGGTTTCTTGCACACGGGGACTTCAGCCATAAGACTTGGTGGGGCCTTCAGGTCGCAAGACTGGTTCTTTAACCACGAGCCTACAACTGCCCCAAAGCAGATGCTTTCCTTCGAAGTGGCTTACTAATGAGAACACCACAAGTCAGTTAAACCAGCTGAACTGCAGTATCACTGATCATGATCATTTACCAATTTAATTTCAATGCCTGGATTTAGCAAGTGCTTTGTTGTTTCCTAAAAATACTGAATTTCTCAGCATTACAGACAGAGTTAGGAAGATCGTTTCACCATTTTGCAGTGGTGAACGATACGGAGTGAGAATTACTTCTAAATATATGCAAATTTTGGAAATCTAGAGTGAAGGTAAGAGGGGGCAGATCCAGAGATTGTCCTGTAGGTCAGAGTCAGTGTCAGTGTCTTTTACTGAATGCAGCAGCTACAGGGAGCCAATGGAGAGAGAGATGAGTAATGGAATGACATGAGTTCACTTGGGTGGTTGAACACGAGTCGGGCTGCAGAGTTCTGAATCAGTTGTAGAGGTCTGATGGTGCAAGCTGGAGACCAGCAAGCAGAGCATTACAATAATCAAGCCGGGATAGGATGAGGGGTTGGACTAACAGCTGATTAGAATGTTCATTTAAGAAAGGTCTGATCTTCCTGATGTTGTACCGAATTGTGTATCAATGTTGTTCCTTGTGCATGAATGGTAAAACCAAAGAGTTCAATAAAAACAGACTTGCCCCTCAATTCAAAAGTTACAGTGAACATAAAGAGAACACAACGGGCTGGTATTTTAAAGAATAATTTATTGCCAGTAGTAAAGCGGTTAAGCTAGTGGCAGTATTAAAAAAAGAAAAAAAAAAGAAAATGAACAAGACCAAACGACTCGAACACGGGTGACTGTATTAAAGGTCGCAAGTCCACGCTTCACGTCGCATTATAAATATCCCGGGTCCCGTTTCTTTCCTGCCGGAAAAACAAAGCAGTTCCAAAGTTGCAATAAAAAACAACACAAAAACGGAAACATCACAACATGAGGACGTGGGAAACATTTGTGGAGACGCTAACTTTTTTTTTTTTTTTTTGTCCTAGTGAATGCAGATACAGCGAGAGTCCTTTCATCATACAGACGGTGCCTTGTTTTCCACTTTACTTTATTTCGAAAATAAAATTGTAAAATATCTACAAAAAAAACTCATCTATCCCCAAAATGAAAACTGTACAGTACCATTTACATTACAAATGTAACACCATTTGTAATCAAAGTAATAAAACCGACAGACTGCATGGTTTTATTTATACAAATACAGACAGCTAACGCTTTCAAACGACACTTGGTTTTTAATGAACATTCATTCATTCATTACCTTCCGCTTTATTCTATATTAGGGTCGGGGGGGGGGGAGAACATTTCGGGCGCTGGGCAGATACACCCAGGACAGGGTGCCATTCCATCGCTGGCCACACACTCACTCAAACAGGCACACTCTATATGGGGCAATTTGGAGAACTCAATTGACTTGATCCATGTTTTTGGACTGTGGGAGGAAACCAGAGAACCCGGAGGAAACCCACGCGGACACGGGGAGAACATGGAAACTCCACCCAGATGGGGATTCGAACCAGGAATCCCTAGTGCTGAGAGGCAAACGTGCTAACCACTAAGCCACCGTGCCGCCTTTTAATGAACATGACATGATTTTTACATCTTCAGACAAAGTGTGCATAATAACAGGTACCGAATACACACCGCTTGTGCCTCCTATTAAAGGAGGTCCTGCAGAAGAGAACATCCATATATGGTCGTGTGTATGACCGTATTGTACATTAGAACTTTGCACCTGCTGCTGCATGATATTTATTTCTTTAGATTTTTTTTTTGTGTAATTAGGCACTTTTTGATTTCTCATGGATCCAGTGTCAGACTTCGGTATGCTGCTGCTGCTGGGGTGTCAGGAGGTGTTGCCGGACACGCGCCTCATCCTCGGCTCCGCTGTCGCAGTCACTTATGGGCGCCTCGGATTCGTCCACGTCCGAGCAGGACACGGTGGAGGCGTAAAGCGAAAGCGAGACGTCATCGGCCGTGATGCTGCCGCTCTTCTGAGGCTCCGCATCCGATGATGGGTACTGGTGTTGAGGGAGGTAATGGCTAATGGTGTACAGCTGCGGTAAAGGCGGGCGTTGGCGCACCCACGACCCACCAGGGCTGGAGGGGGCGGGGCCGAGCGTGTCGTACGGTGCAGGTGGCGGAGGTGGAGGGAGGTCGTCGTGGTTGGGGAAGTCGTCAGGAGGAGGCGGGAAATCGCTCTCGATGTCATAGCCGCCCGTGTAGTAGTCTGTTTCTAACAAGGCGGGGTCGGTGTACAGAGTGGGAGGGGATTCCACCACCTCATACTGAGGGAACTCCTGGATTCCAGGAAGCTGAACACTTGGCATCCAATCAGATGTGTCCCAGTGATAACCTGGAGGAACAAAGAACAAAGGTCAGGGCACTGCAGGGAAAAGGCGATTAAAAAAACAACACGCTGTACCAATTTCAGTTCAACCAGGTAGCACCAGCCCAATGTTCTACCAAAAAGCATTTTTAGTTATTCTTAGGAATATTCTGGTTCACTTAGTACAGAGGTATCCAAATTTTTGTGTGTTGTTTCCTCCAGGTTCTCCGGTTTCCTTCCACAGTCCAAGAACATGGATTCCAGGTGAATTGAATGCTCTAAATTGCCCCATATAGTGTTCCATTGGTACTATACAAACTTTTGAATTTTGTTCAAATGTTTTATTTAGATAAATTGTTCAGTTAATGATGATATAGCCCAATTAAAATTGGGTTACCTAAAATCTAAGAATAATCACCAGTTATGACTTTGTACATTTACTATTTCACATTTTTACATAAGAAACTGTAACATAGTTGAACTGAAATTAAACATTAATATAGTTAAGGTTAAAAGAAACCACAAGCAACGTGCAGCAAATGAAACAAAACACAGTTAAAACGTCACAGACTACATTAATGACACTCTGTGCACTGCAGTTAAAGTCTAATGTGGTTTTAATATAGAATTAGTGAAGCTGAATATAATTTCAGGGTGTGTATTAAAGAAAATAAAAATAAACCAAGCCAAATGATACACAACACTCAGTACAGTGCCCATAAATTCATCAGTCTCGTTGCAGAATAACCCTTAAAAAAATTATGTTTTAACATTTTGGACTTTAAATGAAACAAATATAAAAATGCACAATATTGACAAAAGTATTGAGACCCTTGCACATCTATAAGAGTATGACATTCTATTTTAATAGAATTGATTTCTCTTTGAACCTACAACTGCATCCAAACCTCTTGAAAGCCTCTATGAAACTTACAAGCTCAGTGTTTAGGGTGTTGGGCTATTAATCTGAAGCTTGTGGGTTCAAATCCCACTGAATTTACCAATGTGGCTCCTTGAGCAAAAGTTTTTTTGCCCCCTATTGGGGATGCTGTATCAACCCTGTACTCTCACAACAAGTTGGGATGCTTGTATGTCGCTTTGGATAAAAGCATCTGCAAAATGACCAAATGTAAATGTACGCTCTGTACAACAGTCTGACGCAGATTTTGTATGAGGGCCCGCTTCATAATCTGTGTTCTCATTCATCTCAAAGGTGTTAGATGGTGAGAAGGTCACATTCTGTGGGTCAGTCATGTTGAATTTATAATGTTGGACTGAAATATAAGACTTTTGTCAATATAGTGTATGTATATATATATATATATATATATATATATATATATATATATATATATATATATATACAAAAAATCTTAAAACAAGTATTTTAATAATGTGAAATGAAAGACAAAAATTAAGTTATGATTTTTTTTTTTACAGGCACTGTATTATATACTGCAAAATAATATATATTGCAAAACATGAGCTGTGACAAAAAGTGTTTCTGCTGCATAGAACTATTTTTTTTCCCCAGGTTTTTTAATCTAATATTAAAAACATTCGTGACATTTTTATTTATGTGAATTTAGATGCTTATTAAACAGTTAATTCATTAGTTTAGTTTATAATCCCAAAAACCTCCCATATAAAATATAAATCTGATTATAATAGACATCCACAAAAACATGCTTTGTGGTTAAAGCAGTAGTACATGTAAAGATTCTTTTTTGTCGCAGCTCTGTGAGGGACACAGTTTAAAGAGTCCCATGAAGAACTCACAGAGCTTCAGACACACACACAGAAAAACAAAATTCACCTCTTGGGTTCTTGACCTCACGAGACGGGAGTGGCTCTTTAGCCGAAGAGCAGGAAATAAAGACAGAAAAGTTGAAGTGAATACATAAATCGCCAAGAGAGAGAAGAAAAGAAGACAGTACCAGAACACAATTATGCCACATTTGGTTAGACATGGAGGCCCATGTGAACAAATTTACATTCAGATTGGTACATATAAAGAATCAAGAAGATGATTAACTACACTGACTGCAAATTAAATGTAATGCAGTTATAATTTGTTAAAAAGAAAAATGTGGTGTGCATATATCATCCTCGAATTAGATTTAGAATAAAGACCTAACATGTTACAAAACACTTTCACATAACTGTTGTGTTCTCAGCGTTATCACCAAAAATAAAACATACTGTACAATTAGAAAATTTAGGATATCAATGAAACCTCTTTTTTTAAATCTTATTTTCACGCATCTCCAGTCTCCAAAAATGGCATTATTGTGACTTTTCAAATCTCCACCCAACATGTAAAAGACATGACTAATCACCAGCACAAGCTACTGATGGAAGCGAGTTAAATGGTACCTTGTGTGTCCACCGAGCCAGCGGCGGAGCTGACCAGGTGGATTACTGTCACTATGGAGGCTTTGGAAAAAGAAGGAGGGATGAGATGGAAAAGGATGGATGTTAGTACAGAAATCAATATTGAAAGGCAAGAGAAAAACCCACAGAACCTGGAGCTCAGCCGTCTCTCGAGAAGTGATGATGTGTAATGAGTAAAGAACATGCACAGTGTTTAAAATATAACTGCACTATACATCAAATGTTAACAGATTCTAGTAAACCTAATATAAATTTTTATTTGACCTAAATAATTTATAGCACATGAACCTTAATCGAAGACGTTACAAAAAATGTGCAGAAAACTATGAAATATATTTATACCAAAACAAGAAAAAAATATATAATTGTAAAAAAAAATCTATGCTAAAAAAAAAATCAATGCTAAAAACTTTCGTCAACTTAACAAATAGAGGACTGAATACTGGAGAACATAGAACAAAACTAAAAAACACCAAAAAGAAATTTAAGGAAAAGTAAACACAGTCATAATGTTTATAATACATTAAGAATGATCTGGCAGAGAAAAACAACTGTTATAAATAATAGGCCTGATCAAGGTGTTTATTTATTAGTTATGATAGAGCAATTGTTTGGGAAGGTGTGAGATCATAAGAATTTTAAACAGTTTAAAAATATATAGTACTAATGTGAACCGGTCCTTTCAGTATGTTGCAATTTATTTGACAACCACTAGAGGGGGGTAGTGTGTCGTGTTTGAGGGTATACCCGTTTTTCTGTCTTTTATGTGTTTTGGGGTCCAAGTAAGCACACAAACAGTGGTTCTAGTGTAAATAATACCAGATAAACTATGTGGACAATAGTATTAGGACACCTACATTTTACACCAACAGGAGCTTCTATTATATCCTGTTCCCTTCTTTGCACCTTTAAAGTAAAGTGATCTATTTTGCCTACATTGCTTACACTCAGAGGAATTAGTCCTCCCCATTTAACACATCAGTTCAGTGAAACATACATATACACACACTGAGTAAAGTGAGAACATTGTGCCCGGAGCTGTGGGCAGCCTTATATAGGGTTAGGGTTTTGGGTTAGCAATTGGGGTTGGGTGCCTTGATTAAGGGCAATTCAACCATGGCGCTTGGTGGGACCGGTATCGAACCGGGGACCTTAAACAGAAGCCTACAACTGTCCCCAGTGTAAAGTTTTATCTATAAAACTTACCTATATTTACTATAAAGCTAACAATCTTTTGTGAAGTTTTTTAAAATGGAGTAATTCTATAAAAGTTTTCGCTATTTATTAAATTAATTGACTCAATATCTATTCTTGTTTATCCCAGAAGTGTATGATGGGGTTGGGTTTAGATCTCTGTGTGATAGGGACACAGTTTATGCCACAAGACTAAAGGGTCTTCCCCAAAGTGTTTCCATAACGCTGGAAGCATACACTCATTTAAAGTACAGTATATGTTTAAAGTACCAAATGTTTGATTTTATACAGATGTGGCAAGGATATGAAATTCAAGCATCCCAATACTTTTGTCCATGTGGCATAAATAAAGATGTGGACAAATGAATAATATATTTTACAATAATAAGAGTAAGAATGCAATAAGTAAATAAATAGATCATTTAATTTGTCCAATTAGACCCTTAAGCGACAAAAAGCACAGTGCATTTGAACCAAAAATGACAAATAAAAAGGAATCTATTATAAAAGTGCTTTCGTATAACCATCAGGAAACGTTTTTACTCTTAACTAAAGTTGCTTGTGAAAGACAGAGGTTTTGTTTTGAATGGAGGGTGAGGAGGAGGAGGCGTGAGGAGGCGTTTTTGTGCTTATGGTAACACACAGCAACAAGACGGCTACATACATACAACAAGGTACATTACGTTACAGATAGAAGGAAGGATCGGGAGAATTCCCAAGGATAAAAAAGGAAAGATATTAAAGTCTTTGTTGTGAATCACGTTTTATATATAAAAAAAACACAAATAGAAAATGAAGATAACAGACATGAAATTAATTTAAAAATGAGGCGTAGAATAAAAATTCCACTCACAGCCATCTTCATTCTACCTGCATTGTTTCCCAATTGTTTTTTTTTTTAGTTTTACTTACTATATAGATAAAATTTGTAGTTTTACAAACACAGACAGTAGTCCATCTGTTCTCTACATACTGTAGTTACTGTGGGAGGAAAACGGAGAACCCATACTCAGGCAGAGAGACCATGAAAACTGCACCCAGATCAGGATTAGAACCTTGATTAACGCTAAGAGGCAGACATGCTAACCACTATGCCACCATGTTGCCCTATTGCCCCACCATACGTAGGTTAAATCAGAAACATGAGGTTAAAGTTGTATCCTCTCATTCCAGAACTCGCAGAACTCTGCCTACAGGATGCTGTTGGCTGGACATTTTTGGTTGATGGACTACTCTCAGTCTAGCGGTTTGCACTACCGCACCACCACAATCAGCTCAGTGTCACTACAGAGCTGAGAATGATGCAGCACCCACATGACACCTGCTTTGTTGTGGTCATGATCACAAGAGTTTTAAGAACGTATTAATCTATAAGTGTTTATAGATTAGTGAAGTGTTAATGTTAATATAACCCTCCTTCAAGCACGTACATTTACTGTGCAAGGCATATCGGCTTGGGTTCGCAGCTGGGACTGCTGAAGCACACTGCGTTCAAATCAAATCAAATTTAAATCAAATCAAATCAAATGCTTGCTGTAAGCCATGGTTTTGTCAGTCAATACACAGGCCTAGGGTGGAACTTGGAGTGCTTTCTCCCACTTTGATAGAGGGGTGGCGGTGCAGCAGATCTCTCTGGGCGGAGCTCTGATAGAGGAACAACTAGGGCGGCCCCACAACATGCACCACCACAATCACCTCAGTGTCACTACAGGGCTGAGAATGATCCAGCACGCACATTACACCCGCTTTGGCATGGTCATGATCAAAAGGGTTTTAAGAACGTATGTACTACAGTCTGTAATTGTAGAACTACAAAGGTCCATCTGTATGGTCAGTGGAACTAATAAAATGCACAATGAGGGTCGAAATGAGGAGGCAGTCTATTTAATCTGAGAAGAAAAAGACAAGGAGCAAAAGGGAAAAGAAATACAAAATAAAAGGAACTAAATGAGTGATACAGTGATGTGTCTAAAGAAAATAAACAGTCTCAGATGATCAGAGATGAGAGTTGGATGGACAGACACAGACGTCCTGTACCATTTCTGTTAATCATCTGTAGAAGCTGAGGTGCAGCACAAACAGAGTAAGAACAAAAAAGTGAAGATATACGGCGTTAATGACAATAAATAAAAGAAAAGCAAAGGTTTTTCTTCAAATCATAGCAATAATGAGAAATGATCTTCACTTTTGTTAATAATTGTTACTTATTATTACAAAAGTGTTTTAATAAAAGGCTTTTTCGTCATTTTATGCCTTGAGAATCTCGCATGGTGATGGCTTCCTTCTCCACACGCTCACTTTGACTTACAGCTTTAGCTAAAACCTCGCTCTGTGTCTTTGGTGTGGTTTGATCCAAATGGGAGCTAAAGTCCCAGAGCAGCGAGGAAAAGAGGGAAAGAGAAACAAAAGACAAGAACCTGTGAACCACAAACCTGTTACTCAGTTACGGAGAGAAAAGGAGAACAGAGGGAAACAGAAGAAGGTTAGCGTCCATGCTGTTGTTAATTGAGTTGCTGTTTGCAAATGTAGGACCTGAATTTAAACAGCCATCCCATCGTGATGGCAATTAGTCTGTGCTACGTTCGTTAAGGAAAGGAATTATTGATTTCATAACATCAGACACTATAGGTTTTGGGTCAATATGTGACATGTCGGCTTTAAATTTGTCATAAATCTGAGAGATGCTTCAAATATCAGTATTAGTTTCACTTGCAATAAAAATGTTTTCCCATATAGTAACTTAGGTTCTACATGCAAGCCAATCAAGTATGGTGGATGGTCTACGAGGGGCCTAAGGTGTAACGTGTAGCTTAGTTAGGCCTCTCCTTCACCTTAACCCCACCCCTTACATTACATGCACTGGTACTGGTTCTGAGCATGCTGCTCTTTGGCTGGATGCATATATGCTGTGTGTGCACAGTGTGAGGTAAGATGCTAATCCCGCTGACTGTACATGTTACACACATGTACACGAATGAAATGTAAACAAATACCTACCACAGTAATTACCACAGTGTAAATTTGCATTGGAAAATCAAATGTACACTAAATGTACACCGTTGTTCTGCATGTAAAATGATGGAAAACAAGTTAGAACTTGAGAGGTGACTAATGCCAGCTTCCCCAAAATATCACTTTGTAAGGTTTACATTTACAAATACTTAGAACTACCCATTAGTTTCACTCTACAAACTCATCATAACCAAAACAGCTTCATATCGAGCTTATGGAATTAAACTCACTGCTGCGACTTAGTGATACATACCATTATCATCGCAGGATTCGGACTGAAAGGAGCTGAGGGACTGCACCTCAGACATGCTGCCCCGGGTGTTATAAGGGTGACACGAGCCCTCCTCAAGTGACTTCTTACTGAAACACGGGTCCAGATCCACCACTTTAGCTGTGAAAAGAAAGTGAGATTCATCAGGAGAATCCATCCCTCCATTATCTACCCATCAGCTTCTTCCCCCAGGCAATCAGACTGTGGAACAGCCAGTAGAACCGTGTTCTGCTCATACCACTTCCATATTCATCAAACTCAGCACCTTGCACTTTTTCACTTTACTTCACTTTCACCTCTCCCAAACTTCGGATTCCATTTTATTTAATGCCATACTTACTTAGATATTTTCATTTTATTGTATATTTATATTCTTGTAAATATTGCATTTGCACAGTTGTGGGTACTTGCACATACGTTTTTCACTCACAAGTACACCCGTACTAGTGATGTGACAATAAAAATCCTTGAATCTTCCGCTTTATCCTTTACTAGGGTCGTGGGGGGGTTCCCCATGCCCATTCAGGGGAGAATGTTTCGGGCGCTGGGTAGATTCACCCAGGACAGGGCGCCAATCTATCTCTGGGCTCATCAGGAGAATATATTTTATTATCAGATTTTTTTACATTTACATTTACATTTGGTCATTTAGGAGATGCTTTTATCCAAGGCGACTTACAAGGTGAGTACAGGGTTAATCACAACAACCCTGGAGCAATGAGGGTTAAGGGTCTTGCTCAAGGACCCACACAGGTAACTTCAGTGGACCTGGGATTTGGACCCCCAACCTTCAGGTTGATAACCCAACGCCCTAACCCACTGAGCTACCCCACCCCCCCTTTTTAAACAGTATACTGTAGTGTAATTTCATAGGGCTACATCGGGCAACTGAATGAGAATATATTTTATTATCAGATTTTTTTAAACAGTATACTGTAGTGTAATTCCATAGGGCTACATCGGGCAACTGAATGAGTTGATAGTGGGCACCAAGTAGGCTGTTAATTGGTTCCACAAGCTCTAAACATCCTGAATGTGCTGCCCGGGAAAACTACTAACTAACTACCTCATCATGGACATATTAGTTTAAACCTATAGATATGGTTGATTGTTGTGCATACCATCATAGTCGTAGTCCCAGCTGGGTTTCTGAATAGAGTCGCTGTCCGAGGCGGAGTTAGACGGTGGCGGCGGAGGCAGGTTGGGTGCCACGCTGCACACAGCGACAGCTTTGCGGTGCCCATGAGCCACGGGATCTGGATTGAAGGTGCTGAACTCGGTGTGCTCGGGAACGCCTGAGCCTTCAAAAGAGCTGCGGTCCAGGTTGTTGCGCGAGTCGCTCGGCACGCTGGGTGTGTATGAGATGGGCCGCACCGGCACCTGCGGCGGGATGTCAGAATACACATTCCTGCCCAGCTTGGCATCAAAATAGGGACGCTGCAGGAAGGACGTCGGTGGATGCTTGTCGTTGTTGGTGGACTGAGGTTTGTTGCGACGGCATACACGCTTGCGGATCCCAACGAACAGCATGGCCATGAGGAAGATGCCGCCGACGAAGACGACGATGCCAATGACCTCCTCTAAGCCGATGTTCCAGGGCGTGGACAGCACCTGGGTGTGGAACTGGTGCTGCTCACAATGGTGGCCGCCGAAACCCAGAGAGCAGTTGCAGCTGTACGAGCCGTACGAGTTGTGGCACTGGCCGCCGTTTGAGCACGGGTTCTTCAAACACTCGTCCACATCACTCAGACACCTGAACACATGGACATGTGACCTCATACAATGGTCCTAGAAAGGTTCGCAGGATTTTGTTTGGTGTTCATAATGCATTATAAGTGCATTTATAAAGCTTAAGCTATAAAAGTATTTATAACACTTCATTACATTTGTCATAAGCCTTTGTTAATGTACATAGATGTTCTTAATCATAGTCATGAATTGCTTTAACAGTTTCACATAAGGCAAAATTGAATTGAGCACACACACAGGCACACACACACACACACACACACACTGATTGTAGTACCTGTCTCCTTGGAAGCCGGGTTCACACTCACACACAGGACCATCCAGACTGTCGATGCACCTGCCACTGTTCTTACAGGGGTTCTCTTTGCAGTATGGACCCAACTGACACCTAACACACACACACACACACATACTAGTTGAAGACCTAATCTCTATACAAGGCATGAGACAATTGTTGTTGCAATTACAATTACATGTAAGTGATCAATTAATTAATCTAATTAATCAACATCATCATGACAACATTAAAATAAGTTTTATGCCAGTATATAGAACTTTAGAGCTAGTGGTGCAATTCACACAGACCAACAATTGTTTACTTTGACCTTACAGTAAAGGAAAAAAAAAGTTTTTTTTTAAATAAATTACTGATTTAAGGGACTTTAACGGACATTAATATTTAAAAACAATTCTAGTTAGCCAATTCAACAAATAGCATGTTTTTTTTTGTGTTTACATTAAATAAAAAAGAACCATAAGAATCTGTGCATTGATCCTGGTATCCAGGATTTTTGGTTTTGTTTAATTATCATACAATTGTGATTATTTCTCAGACAATAATCATAGCATCGTCCAAAGCCTACCCTATAGGTAGGGTGGAGCTCAGCTAATAGCTCAGTTGAAAATACATGTTCTCTAACCACTGTAACTTTGTAACTATTTAAAGACAGAAGTGAGCTATAATCTGGAGACTGATCTCACCTCTGACCAGAATACTGTCCGCGGCACTGGCAGTAGAAATCATCTCCACGAGGAATGCAGGTGCCTCCATACAGGCAGGGGTTGGATGAGCAAGGGCTTATGCTCACCTCACAATGGCTGCCCATGAACAGAGCCGTGCACTTACAGAAAAACCCTGCAGCACAACCATTAAGATCAAACATTTTAGTTCTGATGGCTGTACAGTTTTAAAAAACTTTCAACTCGAACCTGTATATGTATATATTGTAACTCAACCTCATACCTCGATTGGGTAGCTCGGTGCAAGTTCCTCCATTGGCGCACGGCTCACTGGAACAACTGGACACCCGTGGAGGGGGACTGCATCCTGGCACGGCTTCTACAAGTTCCTCCAGTGCTGAGTGGGCACCGCGAGGGTGCATTTTCAACGGTAGTTCACGCCCATTCAAAACCATAGCCTGCAAGCAACCCCTCAGGCCATTGGCCACACCCACCTGACGTACATGTCCACCGAAGAAGACACTGGCATCGAGATTGAGTGTGCGCAGGTTGCCAGGTGCTTTACCAGAGGCAGTGTGTGTTCGGTCCAGAGCGAGGCGTGCGTAGTTGCCATCAACTTCTAGAGACACAGTATGCCACTCTCCATCATTTACGAGTGGACTGTGAATGGAGACGACACCGGGACCACTGCCGCAGTCGAACTTGTACTGAAGTCGTCCGTTCACGATCTACACACACACACACACACACACACACACACACACACACACACACACTTTCTTAACATTTCTCTGTTGGCTTCATATATTTACAGTACATTACATTAAATTATGTCCATTCATTCATAATCTTCTGCTTTATCCTATATTAGGGTCGTGGGGGGTTCCCCATGCCCATCCAGGGGAGAACGCTTTGGGCACTGGGCAGATACACCCAGGACAGGGTGCCAATCTATCACTGGACACACACTCACTCACACACACACTCTATTTGGGGCAATTTGGAGAATTCAATTGACCTTTATCCATGTATTTGGACTGTGGGAAGAAACCGGAGTACCCAGAGGAAACCCACGCGGACACAGGGAGAACATGGAAACTCCACCCAGATAGGAATTCAAACCGGGAATTCCTAGCGCTGAGAGGAGAACATGCTAACCACTAAGCCACCGTGTTGATACAAGACTAGCTGTTCTGTGCATTTCTATAACAAACAAAATACTCTCAAAGGTTACCCAGGCTACATCACCTCTACTATGTTTTCAGGCTGCCCTCTTACATCCCAGGCTGCCCAGTCTTTCTCTCTCTCTCTCTCACTTGGTTTCTCATGTGAAAAAGAGTTTCGGACAATCCTCTCTTGCCAGTCTTGTTTTTTCTGGCAACTAAAAGACTCTCTACGCTCTCTCAGGGAACGGGGAGCAGAGCGTGGGACAGGAGTCTGGTAGTGAGACTTGGAGACTGAATATATTAGAAAGCCTCTTTAAACACTAAAATTAGTTTAGTGTATGCATCTGTAGAAGTGTACAAGATATTTACACGTCATTTTAGTAAAAAAGTTAAAGGAGGCATGGCCTGTGTGCATGTTCACGTGAAGGAGTGAAGGTTGTTAGATGTCTGTGTCACTGATGTTCATGAATGAAATCCAGATGCGTGGCTTTAATTCAATGTTGGCATTGATGCTGGGAGTGTGTGTGAGTCCGGTGTGTGATAATGTGTTCATTAACCCTCTCACCTCCAGAATGCTGTAGTCTGTACCCTTGGCATACATGATGGTGGCGTGGTCCGAGAAGGTGCGCAGCCTTAGAGACAGATTCATCTCTTCCTTATTGTCACTCTCCACCAGCTTGTAACGCGCATAGCCGTTTCCACTGAAAGTCAGAGCCTGTCCTTCTGAAAACACAAAGTCACAGGTGCAATTAAAACATTATGGCGCTTCTTTATTTTACAGTTTAACAATAAAGTCCGGTGGTCCAGGCTTCTCACCGGTGCACTGTCCACGAGTCTCCTCTGAGCACACACAGCTGAAGGTGGTGTGTGTCGAGTCTTCCACACACTCGGTGCCATCAGGACATGGGTTCCCTTCACATGGTTTGCTCAGGTCAAAACATGCTGCACCTTCACAGATAAAGAAGATTTTCACTGTTATAACAGGGGTGTTCTAACTTTTGGATATAAAGAGGTCTGTGAAAAAGTGAAAGTCGACATGCCGGACCATCAACAGATTTTGATTCCAAAAACTGGTGCATTCCTTAAAATCAGACATGTGACATTGTACTTTGTTTGGCTCGATGTTCAAAAAACAGCTTTATCACAACATCTCATCTGATTATATTCCACTTAATCCTTTACTAGAACACTGGGTAGACACTGGGTAGCTACACCCAGGACAGGGCGTACACACTCACTACATAGGGGCTATTTAGAGCTCTTAAAGTGTTAAAATATAGGAATATGTCATGAGACTTTATAACACATTCAATATTCATTCATGGTTCCCCATGTCCATCCAGTGAAGAACGTTTTGGGCGCTGGACAGATACACCCAGGACAGAGTTCCAATCATCATTGGATACACACTTACTCACATGGACACACACTATATGGGGCAATTTAAAGCTTTGAATTTACCTTAAATCCAAGTTTTTGGATTGTGGGAGGAAACCTACGTGGACATGGACAGAACATGGAAACTCCACCCAGATCGGGATTCGAACCTGAAATCCCCAGCGTTAGAGGCAAACATGCTAACCACAAAGCCACAGTGCTGCCCACTTTATAACACAATGTGCATTATTCAATTTATATTATAAATAGGGTACCTACAGTCCTTAAATCTGATTGGCTGAGGTGTTTGTCCTGCCGTGAATTTATTGAGAATAACACACACCTCTGAGCACTTTACATTATGAATACCGAATATATAAAACGTGTTACCGGATTAATTGCCACCAGGTTGATGTATGAACAGTTTCATAGAAAACACATGATAGCGCTAACTGTCAGCCCCAGTTCCCTTAAAAATAACTTAAAGCAGAACTCGGATAATTATGGTCTTAAACGTGGTATTTGCCATGAAGTATAATAGTCAGCTCAAGAAATAATGATGGACACAAATGAGGGTTGGCTCATTAAAATCCGTGATGAATCGCTTAAATAATTGTGGCCAAGTCCAACAGCAGTGTTTGTCCTAAATCACTTCAGCCAACTTCAAATGTCATGTTTAACAACAACAATGGTGAAATGGCCCAAGTAACTGTGGTCAGCCTAAATAACCGTGGCTGGTCTGAATACTCTTGGCAGCCTCAACAGCCATGTTTACTCTAAATAAGGGTAGCCAGCTCTGACTGTCGGGTTTAACATCAACCATGCCTAAACTCCCAGTCCAAACGCATAATCATGACCAGACTGAAATAATTAGGACAGCTCGCATAACTGTGGCCAATTGTTCAACAATCCTGTTCACCATGAATCCACATTTACAGCATTTACCAGATGCCCTTATTGAGAGTGACAGTGCCTATTACATATTACAGGGAATATAAAACAAGGAATAAAAAGTCTGAGGAATATAAAATCTGCATTCATATAGTGTCTGAGCTGAACCAATAACCTACTGTATAAAACAGTAACCTATATAAACTCACTGTAAATCTTTATTCCTACTTATGTCATTATCAGAACAGCCATATCAGTCATGAGGTATGGGTACTTTATGGGAAGTCGTAGGCTTGGTTAAGGAACCAGCCTTGTGACCTGAAGGTCTCCGGTTTTATTCCGGGTCTCACCATGTACCATGGCTAAAGTGCCCTTGGGCAAGGCACCTAACCCCAATTGGTATACAAGGCTGCCAATCGCTTCAGGAATGTGTGCTCACTTCACTCATTGTGTGTATATGTGTGTTTACTGCACGGATGGGTTAAATGTGGAGGACATGTTCCTCTGCGTGTAAGCAAAGTAGATCACTATCATATTAATGATTCATTATCCAATTATCACATGGCCACCACAATATTAAAAACTTTGGAAAATATAGAAAGAAAAAAATGGATCTTGGTAATTCAGACTGTGGCATGATTGGTGATGCCAGATGGGGTAGTGTGAGTATTTCAAAAGCTGCTAATCTGGAATTCTTCCCACACAATTGCACTTAGAGATACACTCGGGGTGCTACAGTGGCTTAATGGTTAGCATGTTTGCCTCCCTGGGGATCCAGGTTCAATTCCCAATCTGGGTGGAGTTTTCATGTTCTCCCTGTTTCCCCAGTGGGTTTCCTCCAGGTTCTTCGGTTTCCAAAAACATGGATATAAGGTGATTTGGCTGCTCTAAACTGCCCCTATTTGGTGTTTTTCTGTGAGTGATTGAGTGTGTTCCCAGTGATAATTTGGCAACCTGTCTTGGTGTATCTGCCCAGTTCTCCCCTGGATTGGCATGGAAAACCCCCTAGCGACCCTAGTAGAGGATTAAGTGGAAGATAATGGAAGGATGGATGAAGAATGGATACTCTCAGGGTACTGAGTGACAGTTCAGTGGATGTAAATGCTATAAACGATGACAGACAGATTTGTCTGAGTGAACAGAAGTGCTAAAACTACCCAGATTATCAGTGGACCTTAAAATGAAGGCTCCAACAGCAGAATACTGCTTGGATCTAGAAGCTCTGTTATTCTTAATAAAGTGCTTATTGCGTGCTCATGATCAATTCATTCACCCACAACAGGGTCGACAATGATGTCATCTTGTGGTTGGCACCATGTTATTCATGCCCATATTTGGCAATGAATGGGGTTTATACCTTTTTCACATTTATACCTTTATCACAAAGACGTCAACAATCAGAGGTTTATTGCAATCTTTTGAAAACCCCATTTATTTTACTGCTTAGGACCAGAGTGCCAAATATGAACATAATGAGGACTATGTGTATATTTACTTCCTATATCAAATTCGTTTGTGATTTTAAGTATTTATTAAATAAATATTTAATATAAAAATAAATAATAACTTAACATCAAAGACCTTTATGACCATTTATGACCTTACCTTGACAGAGGCACTCAGCGGTCCGGGTGTGGCGTGGTGTAACAAAGCTGAGTCTGGCAGTGCTGTATGTCGCCATTGAACCCGTCTCCAGGGATACCATCTCTTGGCAGTGGCGAAGTGGGCAGTCCAACTTGCCACAGTGTTTGTCACCCACACGGATGATTCTCACTCCCGTAATGTCCTCAATGGCACTAACCGATGCATTCAACTTCTTCAGAACCAATTCCTGCGACTGGTCTGGACTTCCTGTTTTATCAAGAGCAAGCAGCACCTCCAAGTCTCCATCCTCAGGCTGCAGGCTGACAAGCTGCACGTCGTTGCGGCGCACACCCGCCATGTTGCGCAGCGCACGAGCAAAATTGCGCCAGTGCTCGCCAATGAACTCCTCTGGAGCGATGCCGCCAAGGCGGATGCCCACGAGGCCGCTGAGGGCAGGCGCCAGACGTACATATACCGTGACACGGGTATACCTTGTGTACCGGTTGTCGGTCACAGTGATGTTGAGGATGTAGCGCCCGGGGTCCAAGGTGCTCAGTGCCACCAGGCGACCGTCGGCAGGAGAGACGGAGAAGAGGGCGGAGTTATCGGTGGAGCCGAGGTCACGGGCCGTGGCGTAGGTCAGCGTGTCGTGAACGTCCTGGTCGGTGGCATGGATTTTACCCAGAACGCCACCTCCTGCATACTCACTAGTTGCCGTGGTGACATAAACATCCAGCGGGAGGATGACAGGTGGATGGATGCTCTCCTCGATGAGACGGATGAACACCAGTGCCGTCGAAGACAGAACTGGCCGACCGGAGTCGGAAACCTGGCAAGAGTTTCATGATTCAGAGTCATTTCAAATATAAAATATAAATAGTTTAATAAATTACTTTCAAATTTCAAGATTTAGAATTACATTTTTATTATTAAATAACTACTAAAATTCACTCCTAATAATCTAATGGTCAGAATTTAATGAACAAACTAATTAGATAAAATATGTTATGTGAATGACTCAGAATCAGAACCAACTCATTTACAGTCCACAATGATTTAGTTGATGTAATAAATTTTGACAACTGCCTGACAGAGTTTATGGTTCAGAAATAGCACAGAGTCGTTTACAAGGTGTCCAAATTAATTCAGTTACGCAAATTAAAGATGAAGAGCAGTAATGAGAATCAGTATAAACTCAATTACAGGAAAGCTTTATTGTTTTGGTTCGTAAAGTGAGATGTGTTCGCTGGACATCATAATTCAATCATTTATAAACGAAGGAAATAAAACCCAGTGAGAAACTGGTGGGGCAGCATGGAGACAGAGTGGTTAGAACGTCAGCCACTCAGTGCTGCGGATCCAGGTTCGAACCCTGACCTGGGTGGAGTTTCCATGTTCTCCTCGTGTGTGTGTGTGTGTGGGATTCCTCCGGGTTCTCTGGTTTCCTCCCACAGTCCAAAAACATGGATTCAAGGTAAATCGAATGCTCTAAATTGTCACCATAGAGTGTGTTTGTCTGTGTCAGTGAGTGCCAAGCAATGGATTGGCGTCCTGTCCAGGGGGTATCTACCCAGTGCCTGAAACGTTTTCCCTTGGATGGGCATGGGGAACCCCCCGGAACTTTAGTCTCTAGTATAAGATTAAGCAGAAGATAATGAGATGAGTTGAGATGAAACTGAAGGACGTTCAAGAGTGGGGTTAATTCTGGCATCACGTTTAAATCATAAAGACAATCGAAATACACTAAGTGGTTTTTAAACATGACTCATTACATCTAAATGAGTGTTTATGACGTTCTATTCTAATTAGTCCCCTATATGTAGCTATTATAGCTTTAAGTGTTTCACTGAAAAGGCTTTCTGCAAAATTTTGCAGTGTGTATATTGTTTATTTATTCAAAAAAGCATTTGTGAGTTTGGACAAAAAGGTCTGGCTCAGTCAGCAAAGGGCTCGGTATGAACCAATCACGTCCTTCCCCACCAAATTCACCCAATCAGGCCTTTATGAATTTTAGCATTTAGTAGAAGTAAGTTTTACCTGGATCTCCAGGATGTAATTTTCTTTAGCACGGCGGCTTAGAGTGCCCACTGTGACCAGCGCCCCCTGTGCGGTGATGTCGAATGCGTTCTCCTCGTTGCCATTGATGATGATGAAGGAGAATGGAGGTCCATTGTGTGAAGCGTCCCGATCGGTTACGGTCAGCTGAAGAACGCTGGTCCCAACTGGTCGGTTCTCCTACAATACAAACAAGATGGTCAACATACAGCTGGTCAAACTGAAGGACTATTTAAAAAATAGTAAATCGACCCTCTTGGTTTTCAGAGTAAAAATTGTATGAACAAAAGTATAAGGACACATTTTTCGCTCTTCGCAGATTTCGCTCTTCAGATAGGCTTTTCACAAAATTTTGGAGCATGCCATTCATCCCGCAGAGCATTTGGAAAGTCTTATACTGGTGAGTCAGACTTAAATATCATTGGCTGAGACGTTCCTTACTACATAGGAGTTGAGAGTTACGCTGTTCGAACAGTAGCTTATTTAATACTTTAGTGTTTGTGATTCAGTAATACAGTCTGTATTTGTTGTGTATTACCTGTATGATGAGGGTGTGGTTGCTCTGTGAGAACACAGGTGGGTTGTCGTTGATGTCCGAGACGTCGATGTTGATCTTGGTGCTGCTGGAGTGAACTGGAGTTCCACTGTCAGATGCCATGATGGTCAGCGTATAACCAGACACCTACAAAAACATGTTAATAGAAGGATTGACAATCCAGTGTTAACAGTCCACTTCTACACATGGATGGGCGCTTGGTACCTTCTCTCGGTCTAGTCGACGTGCCACCTTCACCTCTCCTTTTACTGGGTCAATGGTGAATGGACTCCCCTGGTTGCCATCGACGATAGAGTACCGCACCTGATTATTGGTGGGTCCGTCAGCATCTTCAGCCAAAACCTAAAAACATCAATGGTTTAAGTCATCTGTACATAAAGGAAGTGATGTGACCGGTCAGAGCTTCAGCGCAAAGATTGTGGTTGGACGCACCATGATTACAGCTTTGCCCAGCTCAGCATCTTCGCTCACCACTGTAGCATAGACCAGCTGCCCAAAGACGGGACTGTTATCATTGACATCTGTGACGTTGATACTAACAACAGTCCTGTCGCTCAGAGTTGGAGTTTCCTCATCGGTGGCCTCGACCGTCAGAGAGAACTCACGGGATGATTCGTAATCCAGTGGTGCGATGACAAAAATAACACCTGGAGATAAGAAGTAGAAGTTTTAGTTTGATAATAAGATAAGTGTCCAAATACAAACAGCCACATTAGTTATTCATAGCTACTAACCAGACTCGGTGTCCACACTGAATGTCCCCATCTCGTTTCCATCGACGATGGCATAGGAAATCTGAGCCTCGGTGTCACGCCTGGCAGCGTGCACTTGCAGCAACTGTGTTCCCACAGCGATGTCCTCGGCTATGATGGTCGCATAGTCGCGCCGCTGGAAGATGGGCGGGTCATCGTTTAGATCCAGCACCACCACTGTGACTGTGCAGAAGGCTGACAGGGGACGGGGCCAGCCATGGTCTACTGCGCGAGCTCGAAGGCTGTATGTGGAGCGGAGTTCACGGTCAAGTGGAGTGGCCAATCGCACGATGCCAGATTCCTCATCGATCGAGAAGGTTCCTTCAGCTGAATCCAGCAGGGAGTATGAGAGCTCGCTGTTTGAACCTGAACACAAATAACATAGGACCTGGATGAAGTTACTGATAATTACATCTTATACTGATTGTGGAACCTTCTAGAACAATTTAAATGTAACCTGTTTTATTACAACTGTGACAAAAAGTCACATTGTATTACTTTATATTTACAAAACACAATTTGCTTTGTGGGCGGCATGGTGGCTTAGTGGTGAACATGTTCACCTCTCAGCACTGAGGATTCAGGTTCACATTCATGGTCTCCCCGTGTTCACGTGGAGTAACCCGTGTCCACGTGGTACTTTCTTTGTACCTTTAACTGTATACTTAAAATTAAAACAAATAAAAATCTTATAAAGGGTGGCACGGTGGCTTAGTGGTTAGCACGTTTGCCTCTCAGTGCTAGGGATTCCCGGTTCGAATCCCAATCTGGGTGGAGTTTCCATGTTCTCCCCGTGTACGCTTGGTTTTCCTCCGGGTTCTTCGGTTTCCTCCCACAGTCCAAAAACATGGATCAAGTCAATTGAATTCTCCAAATTGCCCCATAAAGAATGTGTTTGTGTCAGTGAGTGTGTGCCCAGTGATAGAGTGGCGTCCTGTCCTGAGTGTATCTGCCCCCCCCTCCCCCGTGACCTTAATAGAAGATAAAGCGAAAGATAATGAATGGATGGATGGAAAATCTCATAGATTCAGATTTGATTGCATTTTAAATTGTCCCAAAATTTTTTGTATATTAATCATTTGTAGAAGTTTACTGATGGGCATTTAACCTTTTACATTAGGGTACATCTTTACTTTAGGGTATATCTTTACTCTATACAAAGGATCCCTGAGTATTGAAAGTGAACAGTGACTGAGTTGTGTGCACACATTCCCTAGAACTGTTTGGTCTGAACGCATGTAATGTAGTTGTTCTGGACGCTTAGACAATTGGCAGCATTTATAAATACAAATAGGGAACCAGCTCCATTTTAATACCTAGCTATTAGGGTGATGGTCAGGTGTCCACATACTTCTGAAGATTAAGGGTGTATTTCAGAGCTGCACAGAGCTGCACATGCGTTCAGGAGTGATAAGTTTTTTATTTATCTGAATGTGTTATTGATTTTATTCTTTGCAGTGTGAACCCATCACCGTGGATAAAAAGTGCTTCAGTATTCATAAGCATCGATTGCGCAGAAGCTGCCAGGACTGATAATCCAGCTGCTGCTGACTTTAATGCAGACCTGCAAGCGAGGGGGATTCGAAGGGATCTAAGTAAACAGATTTGGAAAAGCAGGCGAGATCATTCTCTCACACGCAGTGCGGAAAGAGACTGAGACCTGGCGGCCGATTTACATTTTCTTGACTGTTATTTGTTTGCTATTTATCCAAGAATCATCTCTCATTACAGCACATAATACCCACCCCCCTCCATCAACAGCCTCCACCTTGCTCCGCCATGAGGAGCAGAGCAAAATGATTTATACTTTAAGTAAAGGGTTTGTAAGAGGCAAGTGTCAGTAGTTCAATACAATCCGTTGATTTTAAAGAAAAGCTTTTGCACTGAGCCTTATAAGCTTATATAGGTTTTCTTTTTGTAGTTTTAGTAAATAATTATTAAGGAAGGCATGGTGCTCAGTGCTCTCAGTCTCTCAGTGCTAGGGATTCCCGGTTCGAATCCCAATCTGGGTGGAGTTTCCATGTTCTCCCCGTGTTCGTGTGGGTCTCCGGGTTCTCCAGTTTCCTCCCACAATCCAAAAACATGGATCAAGGTCAATTTAATTCTCCAAATTGCCCCATATAGAGTGTGTTTTTGTGTGTGTGTCTGTGTGAGTGAGTGTGTGTAAGTGTTCAAACATAGCACCTTCCTTCAGCACTGGCTATCTTCATTTGTTATCTGGAAACATTCCGTAAACCTCAGTGGATCTGCACTTTGAAGTTAGCTCTTTGAAGTCCCGCTCAGCCACTGATAGCCAATCGGCTTTTCCACGCAGGTCAAATATAGCCAGTCAATTTTTAACCATGTTTCGTGAAGCAAAGTATTCTTCCTCCATATAACAGTGAATAATGTATTAGAACATCGCTGGGCAATTAATTTTCTCAAGAGGCCATGTGAGAAACTGGGACAGTTGTGGAGAGCCGATGCAACAGACTGAACATTATTCAAAATAATGGAAATGAAGTTGCTGTAACGTGACATCTGTGGCTAGCCGGTTTCGGGCTCTTACATTCATGATAAGGCTCAGACGCATTCGTGACTCACTACACCGGAGGAGGCATCTGAGGCCAATTATCAGTCCTGACCGAGTGTATAAAAAGCTCACAGTCCCCGAGCGTCCGCATTGAGAGATCACATACATATGTTGGCTTTTTTCGGAAAGGCACTTCAACTTTTAATGCAATCCGCCCACTAGATTTCTCACAGTGCATGTTTGTATGTTTTGTACTGGGTTTGTTTTTGGGTGCTTTACGTTTTCTGACCATGACCCCTCCCCTGCACATAGAGACGGAACGGGAAGCAGTGCATGTGATACCGTCGGTAAGCAGAGTGCAATAACCTCACCAAATCTGCTAAAAGAAAAAGTGGGCTTCAGTCTATAAAGCTCTAATCCACTGCTGCCCATTAACGGAGGCCGAGGACCATGTGACAAACACACTATGGCGGTGTGAGTGATGCAACATTTGCCCCTTAGGTAGCAATCATTTTCACATGGCTGGGGAGGATCAGGGCACCTACACGGGATACGTCTTTGCTTATCTGCAGGAGTAAGAATAGCACCCCCTGTGGTATAGTTTGGTTTGTGAGATGCATCGAAAGTATACATTCATTTGTTCATTCATCATCATCTGCTTAATCGAAAGAACCGGGAGGAAACCTACACAGACACGGGAAGAACATGGAAACTCCACCCAGATTGCGATTCAAGCCTGAAATCCCCAGCGCTGAGATGCCTGCTGATCTGAAGTATCATTTAACACCCTTTTTTAATAATTTGTATTGATTTAAATATGTTTATTTTATTTTTAATCAAACTGTTTTATGTCTTTTGTGGTTCTGTCTCATATGGTTCTATACATTCTTCTATTACTGTTTTAATAAACAATACAGGTCAAAAGCTTTGCTCCACTTATTGTCCATGTAAAGAAGGACTTTGTAGTTCTACATTTCCAGACTGTAGTCCATCTGTTTGTGTTCTACAGTACATTCTGTGTACGTCCCCTTTACTCTGTTCTCTGTCAGGAGCCCAATAGTACCCCCACAGAGCAGGCATTATTTGGTCGGTGAATTATTCCTATCCCAGAAGTGTCACTGAGGTGCCATAAATGGCAATCACACTAATGAGGATGTTTTTGGAAAGGCAAAATTTAAATTTAATTTGCCAAGTGGTATAAATACGAGCGATGACTGGGTGTTAGAACTCACCAGTGTCCAGGTCTGAAGCCTGCAGCCGGGCGATGGGTGTGTGCAGCTCGGTGTTCTCAAATACGGTAATGGCAAAGGGGTCGGAGACAAATCGCGGAGCATTGTCGTTCACGTCCTCCACCACAACCTCAACTTCAGACTCGCAGTATCGACCTCCTCCATCCACAGCTCGCACCTTCATCCAGTGCAGCGGTTCCTCCTCGTAGTCCAGTGCACTCAAGGTCTTTACATCACCTGGGAAAAGATTAAAGGTCATTTTCAGCTCACAGCAGTATATAAATAATAAATCTACCTTTAACAGGGGCATGGAGGTTGTATTTGAACCAAAAGTTTAAAACACATTAGTATTTACAGTATGCCCAGCGATAGACTGGCGCTGGGTGTATTTGCCCAGCTCCCAAAACGTTCCTCTTTTGATGGGCGTGAGACCCCCCCCCCCCGGTAGAGGAAAAAGCGGAGGATAATAGATGGCTAGTATTTACAGTATTTATTTTTGACATTTCTAAGTGAATAACTGAAAATAGGAACAAAGGCACAAAGGTCTTATAAACTGGTGAATTAAAATGAGACAGTAGCAGGATCGCCATGGTGTGGAGGAGAAGGCAGAGGCGACGATAATGGAGTTTGATTATGGTTAATTAATACAAAAGTCGCAGCTCTGCCTAATAAAATGTTCGCCCTCTAAAACCAGGAACAGCGGTCCCAGTGTCCTCCAGTGGGGGGTTTATGTCCCAGCCCAAGCTTTAGGCTTTATTGGAGAGTGAAGTGGAGTGGGCGGGGCAAGCGCTACATCCATCCCGCTTCACTCTCCGAGAAGGGGCGTGCACCCCTGCTAGAGAACATGCCAGCGGATGTGCAGATGACGTTCTCAGACTTCGTGTGTCCACATTCCTCAGGATTTCTTACATTTCTTTACATTAAGCATACCAGTTTTACAGCATACACTCTCTACAAACATGCCATGTCCACCGTCATTCCAGCTCGTGGTCGGTCTCCCACAGCAAGTGCTGTTATGGGTTTTAAAGGGCGCACATGTCATTAGGCGGAGCTATGACAGGTGTATTAACTGATCAAAATCCATTATCGAGGGCCGATCCAGCCTTCCTACATCATACCGATCTTTGGAGTGACCCCGTCCGGGTTTTATCTGGGGAAAGCTTGATCAAGGGTAGTGGCTTTTGCTACTTTAGAGGCACGATGAATTTACGACATTAATTAAATGGGAAAAAAAACACCCCTACTTTTAAATTCTAAATAAACAACGTATTATACAGCAATTTATAGTACTAGAAAAAATTCAACTCTCTTTGGCTGGCTGCAGTACTAACTTTAATACTACCTGGCAGCCTGTTTTCACTTATATAGATAATATGGACTCTGGTGGTTGACCAACTGACTAATACACAGTTTAGAAACTATATCATTGTTTTAAAATCTGCTGTTATATACTCTTGTTTTCGTTCTTACTTATATATTTGTTAGTACTTCCAGAGCTTTGACAATCTCTTCATGTGTCTTTGACACTCTTAATGGAAGAGATATGTTTGAAGGGTTTTAATAGGGGTGAGTCTGATTTTCTTTTAGTTTTTTTTTTTTGTTGCTTTACCTGTTGTTTCTATGTTCTGCAATTATTAAATACCACTAAAAATACCTTTGTTAAAAAAAAAGTCCATTATCGACGGCTGCGCCTTCTCCCCCATGCCACGGCGATCTGGCCACAGTGACATTTTCAGTACATCACACGGTTTTTGTGCACCGTACAATAGGTGTAAGGATGATTCCTCATTGTAAGACCAACTGAACAACATGGAGAGAGGTGTGATGATCTGGAGCGGTGCACAGAGTGACTGACGGGCTGGACAAAGAAGAGCTACAGCATTCTGAAGCTCCATGCAATACCAACTTGTTTGTATATGGTTGGTCAGAGGTTCATATTACAGAAAGGACATGACCCAAAACATCCTTCTAGGTTCTGTCAGAACTACTTTGAAAGACAGAACAAGACAGCAGGCTTTAAAGAAGGAAACGTCCTGTACAGTCTTCAGAACTCAACCCCTTTGAGCTTGTTTGAGATGTGCTGGACAGCAGGGTGAAAATAAATCAACGAATAAGTGAAGCACATTTGAAGAAACTGCACGAATGGTGAAAGAATTCTCTGTATAATATCCGAACGCATTGTTGACGGCATGTCATCTGTGTTCAGCTGTTAAAACTGCTTAAAACTTTTTAATTTGTTATATGATTTAATTTTTAATTTTGAATCCTGATCTGGTTGAAGTTTCCATGTTCTCCCCATGTCTGCGTTGGTTTCCTCCGGGTTCTCCGGTTTCCTCCCACAGTCCAAAAACATGGTTTGAAAGTAAATTGGCTGCTCCAAATTGCCCCTATATAATCTGTGAGAGTGAGTGTGTTTGCCCAGTGATAGAATGGCACCCTGTTATGGGTGTATCTGCCCAGCACCTGAAACGTTCTCCCCTGGATGAGTGTGGGGATGTTTCCCTCGACCCTAGTAGAGAATTAAGTGGAAGATAATGAATTCATGGGTTTTACAACTGTTTAACTTTTGGCTGGTAGGGTATGTTCTCCTCTGTGCTGTAATTACAGCATGTGTTTGAATGACACAGACAGCAAAAGGGTTCTGTAAAGTCTGATGATCCACATCATCCAGCAGAATGTTTCGCATTCCAAAACCCATCCTGTGACTAAAGAAATGAATAAAGGAATCTCTCTGTCTTTCGGTTAAAAATAAATTTGGAATGATCATGCTGATGCATGACATTCTGAGGGCGCGCGGTCCATAATCGAAGCCGTGGATGCCATGCTGTTGTATGTAATACATTTATAATAAAATTATTTAACTACATTAAAAAAAAGGTAAAACAAAAAAACATAACATTCATTAAAACATTTGGACATGTTGGTTACAGGCTTATAGAAGATATTCTGTACCTTCCACATAAAAGTTGTGAACAATATACATTTAGATTTGAAAAAAATCATCTATTTTTAAATATATTGGGAGGTAAATGAAAAAAGAAAAAAAAACTCTTAAGAGTTTGAAACAGTGTAGGCAGCAAAATCCCAGCACAGTTACAGTCGGCCAGCAGGGGGCACTGTGTCGGCGCGGCAGGACGATAAGCGGTTCAAATGGGAATGAACGTCATAAAAAAGATTTTAATAACACGTACCTCCTCCTCACTGCTAATAGCTGTCAGATGAGGATAAAAGTAAATAATTAAAAGATACAGAGGGGAAGAGAAGAAGAAAAAGAAACATAATGGAAGAGACAGCAATAAGCAGGAGGGAGAGCGGTGCTAGAGGACTTTTCTAAAAGGAGGAGTTGAACAAAACAGTGAGATGGAAAGAGAAGAACGGAGACAAATCAGAGAGAAAATAACAATACACCAAACCATACGATGAAAAATGTCTATAATTAAACTACAGATAAATATTAACATAAAGGAAAACGGAATATAGGGAGGAAACAAGAAAAGAAAAAGGAAACACTCCACACCCGCACCCCTGCAATTACACACCCGCACCCCAGCAACCGTAGCTCCACACCCGCAACTCCACACCCGCACCGCAGCTTCACACCCGCAACTCCACAACCACACCCCCGCACCGCAGCTTCACACCCGCAACTCCACAACCACACCCCCGCACCCGCAACTCCACATGCACAATATTACGCATGCGATATCTCACACAATCACCATTACACTCGTAACACTACATCATAAACACTACAACAGTAAACATAACCCAAGTCAAGCTTACACAAACACTATACCAGCAACACTGCACTTATAACCCTGCACCTGTAACACTATAACAATATGACCACACCAGTACCACTACACCACTCGGAATATTGCATCAGTAACACTACACCCAAAACACTATACCAGTAACACGATAACAGTATGACCACACCAGTACCACTACACCGCTCGTAATACTGCATCAGCAACACTGCACTTATAACCCTGCACCTGTAACACTATAACAATATGACCACACCAGTACCACTACACCGCTCGTAACACTGCATCAGCAACACTGTACTACATCATAAACACTACAACAGTAAACATAACCCAAGTCAAGCTTACACAAACACTATACCAGCAACACTGCACTTATAACCCTGCACCTGTAACACTATAACAATATGACCACACCAGTACCACTACACCACTCGGAATATTGCATCAGTAACACTACACCCAAAACACTATACCAGTAACACGATAACAGTATGACCACACCAGTACCACTACACCGCTCGTAATACTGCATCAGCAACACTGCACTTATAACCCTGCACCTGTAACACTATAACAATATGACCACACCAGTACCACTACACCGCTCGTAACACTGCATCAGCAACACTGTACTACATCATAAACACTACAACAGTAAACATAACCCAAGTCAAGCTTACACAAACACTATACCAGCAACACTGCACTTATAACCCTGCACCTGTAACACTATAACAATATGACCACACCAGTACCACTACACCACTCGGAATATTGCATCAGTAACACTACACCCAAAACACTATACCAGTAACACGATAACAGTATGACCACACCAGTACCACTACACCGCTCGTAATACTGCATCAGCAACACTGCACTTATAACCCTGCACCTGTAACACTATAACAATATGACCACACCAGTACCACTACACCGCTCGTAACACTGCATCAGCAACACTGTACTACATCATAAACACTACAACAGTAAACATAACCCAAGTCAAGCTTACACAAACACTATACCAGCAACACTGCACTTATAACCCTGCACCTGTAACACTATAACAATATGACCACACCAGTACCACTACACCACTCGGAATATTGCATCAGTAACACTACACCCAAAACACTATACCAGTAACACGATAACAGTATGACCACACCAGTACCACTACACCGCTCGTAATACTGCATCAGCAACACTGCACTTATAACCCTGCACCTGTAACACTATAACAATATGACCACACCAGTACCACTACACCGCTCGTAACACTGCATCAGCAACACTGTACTTATAACCCTGCACCTGTAACACTATAACAATATGACCACACCAGTACCACTACACCGCTCGTAACACTGCATCAGCAACACTGTACTTATAACCCTGCACCTGTAACACTATAACAATATGAACCACACCAGTACCACTACACCGCTCGTAATACTGCATCAGCAACACTGTACTTATAACCCTGCACCTGTAACACTATAACAATATGACCACACCAGTACCACTACACCACTCGTAATACTGCATCAGTAACACTACACCCATAACACTACACCAGTAACACTACTCCCATAATTTTACAACAGAAACACTACACCCACAACACTACACCCACAACACCACACTCATAACACTACATCAGTAACACTACACTCGTAATACTGCATCAGTAACACTACACCCATAACCCTGCACATGTAACACTACACCAGTAACTCTACAGCAGTAACACTACACCAGTACTCCCACAATTTTACAACAGTAACACTACACCCACAACAGTACACCAGTAACACTATGCTAGTAACACTACACTCATAACACTACACCAGTAACACTACAATAGTGTTATATACAATACAATATTCAATACACTTCACCAGCTACAACAGCTCAGTAACTCTATACCAGTAAGATTACACCATCACTACAACTTTAACACTCTGTACAACCACCATCAACATTTACACTAGCAAAACCACCACTATCTATAACTACTTTAACTACAACTCAACCACCATCCACATTACCTACAAAAAAACATCCTTTACACTACATAACTACACATAACACAGCCAACACTACAACACAAATAGCATAAACACAACCAAAACGAACAATGCATATAGCAATACTGTAATATGTACATGCTGACACACACATTCTTACAGCCCCACTAACACATTAATGCACTTGACCGGAGCCAAACAGAAAAGAGTGAGCGCAGAGAGAGAAAGAGTACTGATGGAGGTTAATCAGCATCGTCAGACAACAAAATAGCTGCAGTGTCTTAGTAATGCATCCAAAATTACTTGCAGGATAGCGTGTGAGTGTGTGTGTGAGAGTGTGTGTGTGTGTGTGTGAGTGAGTGTGTGTGTGTGTGTGTCTGTGTGTTCATGAACCACATTCCAATCTGTAGTCATCCCCTAAGGTAGGTAGCATTTTCAAGCAACATGGCCACTTCAGAGACAGAACCCTGTGCTCTGAAGTTTGTTATTTAAAAGACCTGAGGGTGGAGACATGTGGATTATGCCATTTATTTGAACTGAGCCGGTAACAGATGCACAAACGTGAAAATTATTCAGCTAAAAAAAAAGTCTTCGCCTCAGAGGAATACTGAATGAATGAGCCAATCAGAAAGCTGCGATAAAATGTAATAAAAATAAAATAAAACTTTAAAATGATTTAATTCTAAAGCCCAAAATGGCAAACTACAGATTTTGGTTAAAACTGATGCTTATTTAACGGAGTAACAACTCAGGGGCATAAATCTTTAAGATCAGATGTTTACTCTGTACTTTAATCTTTGTCATTTTAGATGTCATGTGCCTATTTTCTGCTTCCTAAAATGTTATACATCAAATATTAAGAGTCTCGCACAACAGTGAAAAGATGACACACACACACACAGATTTGGCCAAGTACCAGATCGATGGTCACAATGAAGGGACCAGGGACTGTGTGAGCCTCTCCTGAATGTACTTTGCATGCAGACCTGAAGCCTTGACACTTGACATGAGTGTTTTGTATGTGTGCATAGTGTGTGTGTGTCGTTTATGTGTGTGTGTGTGTTTGCTCAGTGAGACTGTCAAAACAAGGCACAACGTCACCTTCCATAAGACCAAAGACACTGACAGAGAACCGGCCTGTCACAACACACACATGCCCAATTTCAAGGATTGACACTGACCCCCCCCGCCCCCCATCCCTTTCTGTGCATGCACAGCACATAATGTAACACAAACACACACGTCCACCCCCCAGACCGACCTTTTCACCAAGACACACACTCATTTTGTACCTGTGTCAGGGTCGATGCTGAAATGTTTTGATCCTGATCCCATGAGCTGGTAGCTGATATGAGCATTGGACCGGATGTCGGCATCTGTGGCAGAAACTTGGAGAATAAAATGTCCAGAGACGGCGTCCTCCGGGACACGTGCGGTGTATAATGACTGGAGATGGAGCAGAAAAAGGAAAGACAATGACGTGGTTGGTAACAGCGCCAAGGGCTTACATGCTGAGGATGTGGGTGGCAAACAAAAATACACTATGCTCCAAAGTCTGTGGACAGTTCATCATCAAAAGGAATGCACCAGCTACCACCCTGCTGGAGCTGCAGCATTTATGTTTTATGAGAGGGTATGAAATTGTAGAATTGATTGAATTGTAGAATTGAATTGTAGAAAAAGTATCCAAAATATGCATTAGGGTTCTATGTAAGCAGTATAGATATAGAAACTGACAAATTAAAAGCTTTGCTTATATTGTTTTTATATATATATACTTATTTACCCAAAATAAAAGTATATAATTGTTTGTAGTAGTTGTCTGTAGTAGCTCTATATCTTAATTTATCTCTATATCTTAAGTATCTTAATTTAGTGCCTGGGGTCAGAACAAGTTTAAGGCCTTGCTCAAGGGCCCAAAACCGCAACTTTTTGGTTGCTTTTTAGGGTTAAAAAAGCCAAATATCCTAACAGCTGAGGTACCGAACCCCGAAAACCTATTTATCAAACATACCTTCTCGCAAATGGGACTGTTGTCATTGGCATCCAGCACCTTGACCTCTACGACAGCCCGGGTGGTGAAGGTACCGTCAGTGGCAGTTATGTTGAGGTGGTAATTGTCCGTCTCCTCTCTGTCCAGTGGCTTTTGTACCAACACCTTCCACTCTCCTTGAGTGTGTTCAATGCCAAACTGGCCGAGAGGGTCACCACCTACACAGAGGCACATGATGAAAACCCAAAATCCGATGACAAAGTCAATTAAACAGAGGTTTCACTGTATTTATTTTTGTGTTGTGTTCAAGTAGACCCAGTGTATAAAAAAATGCAACTAATATACCACCACCAGTTTCTCTGTCGGTGTGAAGTGTCCCTGCTATGCAACAAATAATTAACCACCCAAATAATAACTGTTTACTAGTGATCCTGAACAATGTATTACAGAGTAAAGAGGACTAACAATGTATGTAGAGATATAGATGAACTACAATCTGTAATTACAAAATTACAAAATCCATCTAGGGCGTCCATCTATCCATCTGGGGTGGATTAGTGGTTAGCACATTCGCCTCTCAGCACTAGGGATTCCCGATTCGAATCCCAATCTGGTTCAAATCCCAATCTGGGTGGAGTTTCCATGTTCTCCCCGTGCCCGTGTGGGTTTCCTCCGAGTTCTCCGGTTCCCTCCCACAGCCCAAAAACATGGATCAAGGTCAAATGAATTCCCCAAATTTCCCCAAATATTGTGCCTGTGTGAGTGAGTGGGTGTCCAGCGATAGATTGGTGCACTATTCTGGGTGTGTTTGCCCAGTGCCCAAAACATTCTCCTCTTGATGGGCATGGGGAACCCCCCTACGACCCTAGAAGAGTATAAAGCGCAAGATAATGGATGGATGGATGGTAGGTCCATCTGTATGGTAAGTGGATCTGATTAAGTAGACAATTAAAGTAAAAACATGGATGCGGTGGATGTAATACTGAGGCTGGTGAATGTCCATTATCCTGCTTGTCTTTTCTCAGAAGCTGATGTAAATAGTCAAAATTCCCAATTTTTTTAAATTGTATTCAGAACACAGGTCCTTGTTTTAACGACATCGTGTCATTTCCTGTCAAATGACACAAGTCACGTAGAGGGATGAACGCCATGTAAAATCATGCAACACTCAATGGCTTTGAAGTGCACATTCTGACGTGACTGTATAAATGAATGCTTATGATGGAGGATAAATCCTCATGAGCAGCATCTCCCTGCTGTGGTTCTTTAAAATGCACCACCTCTCTGCTAAAATCTGTATTTCACCCTTGAATCACATAGTTCAAAGGTAAAATTAAATGTAAACGGAGGAAACCTTTATACCCTCAGTGTCAACTAATCAGCTCGAGCTCAGTAAGGTAGCAAATGAAACAAATAACACAATTTACGATAAGCCGATTTTATCATAAAGGTCCTGCAAAGTGGTGATAACGAAGGATTTTGGTTTGGAAGGAAAGATGCAATCGGTTTCTTCCGTTATCTTGGGAAATTGAGCTTGGCAGAGTTATTTACACAAGCTAATTAACACCAGAGCCCGTCTATTTCCCCTGCCAATTTCAAAGAGTTACAGCGATAATTACACAAGCTAGACTTTGGAGTGACCTAAATATTTAGACTTGTTCTTAAAAAGTAGTTTTACGGATTAAACTGGGCAAAAGTCTACACAAGCAGATGGCGACTTTACACTGCCGGGTTTAAGTGGCTTGGCAGTGATGGGTCATTATGAGTTCTGACTCCAAAGTCTTAAAGGTAAGTGATCTGAGGTGTTACGAAATAAGTTTAACGAAGTAAGGAAACTGCTGTACATAGGATAGTGGGTTTACCTGTGATGAAGTACTCGACTTGCTTATTGAGGTCCTCAGAATCCGCATCACTTGTGCTGAGAATGGCAATGACTCCGCCGGGGGGATCGTCTTCGCTGACTGTGCCTTTGTAGATCTCTGCGGTGAAGCGGGGAGGGTTGTCGTTCACGTCCGCCACCGTTACTTCCACTTTGGTGCTTGATGTAAGTTGTACCTTGTCGCCCCGGTCAGTAGCCAAGACTGCCACGGTGAACTTCTCCCTCTGTTCACGGTCCAGCTCCTTAAGAGTCGTCAACCAACCTGACTCGCCATTGACAGCAAACAATTCTGCTATGTCCTCCGAATCTTGAATGGGATTCAGACTATAGATCACCTGTCCATTTGTGCTTGAGTCCAGGTCTATGGCTTTCACTTGTATCACCGAGGTGCCTCCTGGGAGGTTTTCTACTACAACAGCCTCATAAGGATCCGATTCAAAGAGCGGATGGTTGTCATTCACATCTTTGACTTGAATGCTAATGTCAACAGATGCCACGACATCGATTCCCTCATAGTTACTTTGCGCCTGCAGAGTAAGTTGGTACCATTTGGTGGCTTCATGGTCCAGTTTCTTCACCAGCTTCAGAGCTCCAGAGTCCTGGTCTATCTCAAAGACCTCATCCCTGTTGCTCTCCAGAGTGTTTCCCTTCACTAAGCTGTACAACACAGGTTGCTCACTTTCTGCCTTAATTACATCAATCTCCGAGCCTATAGGACGATCTTCTTCTATAGCAAACCTGTAGAAAGGGTCAGAAAACTTTGGCGTTTTGACCTCCGGGGAAAGGACCCTGACATAAACGGGTACAACTGAGGATCTTGAGGGGCTTCCACCATCCCTCGCACGAACCAGGAATGCATAGAGCTCATTTTCCAACCCAATCAAACTTTCTTTTGTCACAATGACACCACTGAGTGGGTTGATCTCGAAGTTCTCTGCTACGTTTTCCATGTCTGCCTCGATGGTGTAAGTGATGTCAGCATTGCTACCTTCATCCATGTCAGAGGCTGCGATCTTAAGCACCACCGTTCCCCTGACAGCATCTGACGCTATGTTAGCTGTGTATTCTGCAGCTCGGAACTGAGGGGAATTGTCATTGATGTCAGTCAGAATAACATTGATGGTGGAAAATCCGACTTTGCCCCCACCATCTATCGCCATCAAAGAGATTGGGATTATTTTCTCCAGAGCATTCTCACGGTCAAGAACATCCAACGTAAAAATGTCTCCATTGTCGTTGACGGAGAACTTGTGTTTTGCAATGTCATTCACAATGCGATAGGTGACTTGTCCATATATACCGCTGTCCTCATCTGATGCAGGAGCCTCAGCAACCAGGGTTCTGATAGGAGCATTTTCTGAAAGCTCAACTATGTAGTCAACTTGAGGGAAGGAAGGATTTTGGAAATTAGCACTATTCACAGTGATTTTCACAAGAGCTGAATTTCTGAACACACCATCAGATACTGAAATGTTAATGTTATGAAGAGGTGCTATTTGAGACTTCCTGTGGTTGGAAACCACAAGAGCTCCAGAGTTTTTGTCAATGGCAAAGTTTTGTTCTTCATTTCCTGACAGAATTGAAAACTCCAGATTGTTGTTACCAGATCTGTCGGCATCTGAGGCTCGAACCTGAGTGACAAAATGTCCACGGGGAGCAAGTTCGCTGATCACTGCCTCGTATACAGACTGAGAAAACGTGGGACTGTTGTCATTGAGATCCATGACGTCGATCACCACGGTGACTTCGCTCGAAAGTGCAGGAACTCCTCCGTCTATAGCTTGGACTCTGAGCCTGTGTTGGGTTTGGTCCTCGTGGTCGAGCATTTGAGCTGTCCAGATAATACCAGTGTCACGGTCAATGGTAAAGTAATCAGAACTTGTCTGATCTTCAACTATTTTATAGAAGAGTAGCTTATTATTTCCTGTGTCAGCATCGGAGGCAGATACCTGCACTACAGAGGTTCCAATGACTGACGCTTCGGAAAGGCTTGCGTTATAAAACTTGGCTGAGAAAATAGGTGGGTTGTCGTTTACATCCTCTAAAATAATATCAACAAAAACATCAGCTTTAGCACCTGTGAGGGAGTCGGTTGCTCTAATACTGAGCTTGTAAGCAGGGTGTGTCTCAAAATCCAGAGGCTGCACCACGTGAATGACGCCAGTGTCGAAATTGATGAAGAACTGATTGTAGGGATCACCTTCAGAAATGGTGTAGACAACCTTAGGTCCTTCAGAGTTAGTGGCTTGCACATGAACAATTGGCGTATGTAGCTTTACATTCTCAGGGATCTCCAGATTGTAGAATGGTTTATCAAACACTGGTATGGCTTTATTTACTACCGTTATAGGCACCTCCACGGATGCTGATAATGGAGGTTCCCCACTGTCAGTTGCAACAACTGTGACCAGGATTTCAGGGTCCTCCAGATCTTTCTCAAACAGATTTTTCAGTGACAGCTCGCCTCTCGAACTTATCTGAATGTGTTCATTGAACTCCTGTAGGTGGTACTTTATTTGAGCATTTTGTTCAGCATCAGCATCTACTGCAGTCACCTGTCTAATCACATGGCCAACCTCGGCGTCCTTTTGAACCAAAGCGTTATAAGGCAAGTTGACAAACATGGGTGGATTGTCGTTAACATCTTCAATGGCTACATTTACAAGAATGTGTGCCACCTCAGCTGATTTGTCTTCTTTGCTCACTTCCACCACAATGTCATAGGTGTCTTGCTCCTCGCGGTCGAAAGGTATACCAGTCAATGACAGAACCCCTGAAGTTCGGCTGATCTGGAATCTTTTGTCAGGGTTCAGAATGGTGTAAAACACTGGCTCATTGACTTGGACGCCCACAGCGGCAATGACAGCAAGGGTTTTCTTATCTCTTGAATTCTCCTGCACTGAAACCCTGTGGGAGTTCTGGGTAAACTTCAAACTGCTCGCTTTATTCTCGCGGATGTTAATCTTCACCGACGCCATATTGGAAAACCTGCCATCGGACACTCTGGCTTTGAGCTCATACCTGCTTCTCAGCTGGGTGACATTTTGGATGGTGATTACTCCAGTGAGTTGATCTATTTTGAATTTGTCTCCAATGTTCCCCTCTGCAATGGAATACAGAAGCCTTGCGTTCGGTCCTGAGTCTGCATCACTTGCGTTAACTTTGATGACCTTAACACCTTTGTAAGTCGGCACCAAAACAGTAGCCTCAAAAAAGTCTTGACTAAATTTTGGTGGGCAGTCATTCACATCGATGACTTCGATGGTCACATTTGCGGCTTTCTCTGAAAAGTGACGCGGGATCCCCATGTCATGGACCTGGACTGTAAAACGGAAAGTCGATCTCTGTTCATAATCCAATTCAGCTGTGGTCCTGATGGCTCCAGTGCTGGAATCGATAGCAAAATAGTTGTGGGCATAGGGTTCCACGATCTGATAAACAAGTCTTGCGTTGCTGTCATGATCCAGGTCATGAGCCCGGATGACTAAGGGAGTGCTGTCTCTGGTGAGCACCACACTTTTCACAGGAGAGGATTCACTCACCATCCCATTAAACTCATCTTGGATGAAGACTGGGGAGTTGTCATTTTCATCCTTTAGGTGAATAATAAGCGTAGCATTACTTGCTTGACCCACCATGTTCGTACCCTGAATGGTTAGTTGGTAGAATGGTACTGTCTCATAATCCAAAACTCTTTGCGTCACGACCACTCCAGAGTTGGGGTTAATGTCGAACGCTCCATTTACATTCCCATCCTTGATCTGATAGAACACAGACGACTGACTGGTGGCTGTTACCAGAGTAACAAAGGTTCCGAGTGATGCACTTTCACTGACTTCAGCAGCAAACTCCTTTTTAGTGAATTTTGGCTTTGCGTTATCAGAGACAGTCACAGTAACGTCCACAGTTACAGTAGCACTCAGGGGTGGAACCCCTCGATCCGTAGCTTTAATCATCAACTCAAAATGGTTGTTGTTGCTTCGGTCCAGCTCTTTCGCCACGCTGATGGTCCCCAGAATGGGATCGATGGCAAATGAATTAGCAACATTTCCTGGTGAGGAGAGAAACACACACATTGTATAATATAATGCTTGGATACAGTATTGATTTTAATCTCGGAACAACTTTACTTATTATTGATCTTACACTAAATAAACTTTTAATCATATTCCCTTAACCTCTAGCTGATCTAACGAATCTTTTCTATTTTTTCCTTTTCTTTTGTTCTTCACTACTTCATTTAATCCTCTGACACTCAGGCACGTAAAATAAAATGTCCACCATAAATGTGGGTAACTTCAGTAGATTTTTAACTCATTAACATTTTCACTGTGCAGTACTCAATATAGTAAGTGCAATGGACTATAACCACAATGAAGAGTGCTGACTGTCTGGCATTTACAGTTCAGTTAGCTCCAGTCATGCAAGACTTTTCAAAAATGTGCATTCTCAACAGGGCACATAGTGTCAGCGAAGCTTCCCCCCCCCGCTGTCGAAACACTGGCTATTTATTAAGATAATAATGATGGGAAATGAATGGGAGGGATCTGCATGCTTGGCAATGCTATTTAATGTCATTCCTTTTTCTAATATCTTCTTTTTTAAGCTCTCCCCACTCCAAGATTTTCTCTATTATTTCTTTATTCGACCAGTGACGTCTACGCTTTGTACCGTCCATGATGGACTGGTGGGTTGAATCTCTCGCTGTGTCCCTGCTTTACAACAGAGGCTTTATGGAAGCAAGACTCAAAGGGAAACACAGACAACATGACAGAAATGCTCTGCCTTTCACTTCGGGTCTGTAGAGACCCTTTACCTCTGAGAGCCTGGATGTTTAATGTGTCATTGTGGAGCTGAGAGCTTTGGGGAGCAGGCCAAGCATTAAAATTCTTTAAACGATAAAATGTTCTACTCAAGCTGGTGACGGTTAAGCAATTACTATAATTCCTAAAAGAATGCCATGATGGGAGGCCGGATAATTCCACAGTCGGTAACTGTTTACTGCATCGTTATAACCACGATGCCTGAAACACACTGCCCAATCCACGGACATGGTAATGAAATAACGCACTAGAACAAAGGGACTGTTTAGAGCTGCACTACATGCACATTTAAGGTATTTTAATTATAAAAAGATTATAAACTTTTGCACAACAGACATAATTGGATAAGAAAAATCCCAAAAGTTGAAGGACTTATGTGGTCATAATATAAGATCAGCTAATGTAACGTCCTTAGAGATGTTAATGGGCCTATAAGAGTACTGTACACTGTGGTGTATAGTATAGTGTACATCCTAAAAACTAAGCACTTAGAAAGTAAAGTTTATAAAACTACCCTATAGGAACAGAAACACTGGAACATCCACATATATTTGCTGTCTCAATACGTTTGGCTATGTTGTGTGTGGAGTGGTAGATCGTTGGTTAGGGTGATGGGTCAGCAATCTGAAGGTTGGCGGTTTAAATACTCCAGGGATGCTGTAAGGAGAACCTTGTGTTCTGACCCCAACCGTCAAGTTGTATAGTCACATAGTTGTAAGTCACTTTAGATAAAAGTGTCTGCTAAATGACCCAATGTAATGTATTTTTGGTAGGTACTCATTCTGGATCTGGTCAACCATCTTGTCAGGAGACTGTGGTGGATCAGAAGGGTACCAGAGGGTATCCGAAGGGTATAATTTAGTAGATTGAACTGGTTGACGTGAGCACATTCTGCCAACTTCTGTCTGTTATATATTTATCACCAAAACCAACAAGGGGCAGTTGTAGGCTTGTGGTTAAGGAAACAGCGTTGTGACCTGAAGGTCCAAAGTTGGATTCCCGATCCCACCAAGTACTATGGCTGAAGTGCCCTTGAGCAAGGCACCTAACCTTTGTTCCCCTGGCTGCCCACCACTCCGGGCAGGAGTGCTCACTTCACTTAGTGTGTGAATATGTGTGTGTATTCACTGCACGGATTGATTTAATGTGGAGGAGTGATTCCTCTGTGTTTAAGCACCGTCAGCAAAAATCACTATCATTTTATCACTAACAAAACATTAAAAATACTGCCAATCACAAATACAAAGCCGTGTTTACTGATGTGAATGTACTTTAAAATTCATTCGAACGTTCTGAAAGTCTCAGTTTAATTCAATCATAAGACTTGTGTGGGTCTGTGTTGCTATTATTAGTAAGATCTAAATTAGGTGTCTGTCTGATGAGCTCTTAATAACTACTCAATGACAATAATGATGTCCACAATGGAAATGGAACTTAATCAGGGTGTATGATCCTTCATTAGTTTGAGGGTGGTGATTGGATGTTTAGGGTCCTAAACTGGTAGAAAGATGGTCCCAGGTTTAAGTCCCTGCTTAAATGAGCTAAAATTGCTATTACTTGGATCTTGAGCAACCCTGAGTAGCTCAGAAAGTACTCTGGATAAGTGATGTAATCACCAAGCTGTAACTCAGACTTATATAATAAAACCAGATGTTTGTACCTGACTCAATACTGTAAACAATCTCGCCATTCTGCCCCTTGTCTTTATCCAGAGCCGTGACCTCGAGCACCACCGACCCGACGGCCGCTGACTCAAACACGCGCGCTACATACGGCACCCCAAAAAACCATGGTGCGTTGTCGTTAGCATCCTCCACGTTGACGATCACACGCACAAGGTTGCGCTTCACTGGTATGTCCTGGTCTCGCACCTATAGAGGGACAATAAAAATCAGAAGAACATGTATAGGGAATGAACGGAGCGATTTACCTCAGATAAAATGTTAAATGTTCGACCTTTTCCCCAGGAAATAAACTGTGGCACGTTCCTTCATTTGTCTGAGGCACGCATCAATAATTCGCAAACAGAGAGGCAAACAAGGCGGAGAGAACATCAGGTGGGGGGTCGCCTGACTAACTCATCATCTCGAAAAAGCTGAGACAAATCAATTTGGCTAAATAAACATCACACATCACACACCCACAATCTGGAGCCTCACAAATAAATGAGACAAATTGAACTAATTAAAGAACAAACCAAATCAATGGCAACTTCCAGACCACTAACGACCTGCGAGTTCGTTTCGTCCTAATGACCTCATAAGTCTCTAATTAGATCTCTTCTTTAGAAGAGCGCCAGACAAATACTGACCAGTAAACCATGAAAAATCGAATATATTATTTTTCGGCTGACAGTTTATGGCATTATATTCACCTGCGAGCACTTTATTAGATTTATCTCCTTGTTTTTAATTTAATTTTGCACGTCTACAATTACAGACTGCAGTCCATTTGTTTCTCTACATACATCATGTTTGTCACTTCACATTATCTGCAATGTCCAGTGACAGACATGATGCTCAGTTCTAAACCAGATCTGTAATACTTTCTAAAGCCAGTCGGACAGAATGACAGTCAGGAATACAGAACCGTACCATGACTGTGAGTGTGTGCTGGCGCATGGCTTCATGGTCGAGAGTCTCTGCGGTGTACAACGCGCCGGTCCCCGGGTCCAGGCGGAATTTGCGGAGGCTGAACGGGTCGGTACTGCTCAGCAGCGTGAATGTCAGCTTGTTCTTCTCGTCCTGATCGGTGGCGCTGAGGCGCAGCACCTCGGTGTCAGGTGCCGCGTCCTCGGATACGGTGGCCTCATAGCGCGCCTGGGAGAACTGCGGCCGGTGGTTGTTGGTGTCAATCACTCTGATAAGAACCTGTCAAGAACAAGGGTGAGATTCTGTTAATGGACAAACAGACAAACAGCTTTTTACATTTGCTTTTATTCAAGAGTAAGAAACTACAGTTTTTTTAAAGCATGTTATTATAGTAAGTGTAATTGCTAAAGGATTTCTATAACAGAGCAAGTTCATGGGCAGGTCACCATGCCTGTCCCGAAAAGATTTTATATTTAACTTTTAGACAGGCGTTTTTATATTTCAGGCTTCTTCTGTGGATTTTATTCACAATGCTGAATGTAACTTCAATGGACTCTTTTTAATTAGGTGTTTTCATTCAAGCACTTTTGATGTCTCTTGTAACGGTTTGGAAAATCTTGCCAGCAAGTTCAAAAGCATCATTTTCCCCCTATCCACCTTTTAATTGTCCAGATTTCACAATTGGAAAGAACCATAAAAATACTGTAGTCACGGCTGTGATCTTTTTTTGACGTCCAAATTGCTACATTTAATGCTTTTCCTGAACTTCTCTATTTTTCTTTTAATCAGTAACACTTTTTATTTTTAAACTGCTTGGTCTTCTCAACCAGGTGATTAAAAAGTGACCGTCACTTTTTCATCCACTTAAATAAATGGCAAAGTTTTTAACGATCATTGTCATTCTTATTATTGTTATTGAGCTGAAGTCCCACTGTTCTGTTTTTTTACTTAAACATCTTTAAAAATGGCTTTTGAATTTTAAGTGGACTTAACAGACCCCTGACCTTACCACCATTGGGAACACTTTTGGGATGAACTTGAACTTCAATACCTTACAAATGCTATTCTAAATAAATAGGCATAAAATTTACTTTGGTCAAACACCAACGTATTAAAGAAAGCGTGAGAGTGTGGTAGCTCAGTGGTTGGGGTGTTGGGCTATCAATCAGAATATTGTGGGTTCAAATCCCAGGTCCACTCAAGTTACCAATGTGGTTCCTTAAGCAAGACCTTTAATCCTTATTGCTCCAGGGACCAGGTCGGGATATTTGTAAGTCGCTTTGGATAAAAGCCTTTCCATCAACTTACATTACAATGTTTAGGGAAGGCCCTTTTCTGTTTCAGGATCATTTGCCCCAATGCACAAAGCAAGGTCCATATAGACACGGTTGAGTAATCTAAGTTTTCTTACAGTATATAGTGTATTAATAGTAAACATAAAGGGAGACATAAATCTAGCACTCTAGAAAAACAAGTCCCCTTAGATTCCATGCTTTGTGCAGCCACAGTAAAATGATAGCAATGCATGTTGTTTATTACCTGCAGCCCCGAAAGAGGGTAAATGATTAGACCGCAACAGGGTGAGTTTATTAAGGCTGGTGTGCTGAGCGCATGATTGCGCTGGTTTTTAAACGCCTGTCTAACTTGATGAAGAATCAATGCTATCAAAGGCCCAAATGAGCTCTGGGTGGGTACGACACACATCGGGAAAATGTTACGGATCGACTTGTTCTTTCCGTAAATACCAAAGTCGTTGCCTTGATAGTATTTGAAGGTGTAGTTCATTAACGGTTAAAACAACCGAGTGGAGTTAAATGTCAGAACTAAGACTATCGCATAATTAACTCGCCTCTGACTGAGCGACAAAATGAAGCGGAACCGAAGCAGCAGTAGGAACACAGACAAATTAGTCGAGAGACATGATAGAAACCCCGAGAATAAGTGGCCTTTAATTTGCATATGCAATAGGGTCGTAGGGTTGTGGAGGCTGTATATATAAAGTGTAGATAATGACATAAGGTTCTACTCAGTGGGTTACATTAAAGACATTTTTTTTAAATTATATAAAGTATAAGGTATAATGACAACTGTGAGTCTGTTCACAAGGATACTCCATTAAAGCAGGGTTTGATCAGTCTGCTGTGGTGGACATTCAGCTTCACTTGTGAGCAATCTGTCTTTAAAATAAATGGGGAAAAAAATTGTAGCAGAAATAATCGACAGAACTTGTGAAAAGTGCCCTAATGCTCCGTTTTAAGCACAGCCAATGCAACATACCTGAAGGTGATTAAGCAGAGAAAAATACAAAACAGGCTGCATGAGCGCGATTTAACAATACATTACTCTCAAGCAAAAAGCAATCATCAGTAGAGGAGTGATTCTAGCAAAGTTAATAGTAATGTGCAGCCACAGACATTGACATGCTCCCAAGAAATGACTGAAACTGCTTATATGTGGTGCGCAAATGTGCAAACTAATGACCGAGCTGTCACGGTTTTCATCAGGCAGGTGATCAAACCAATGAAATTTTAATTTGATTTGGTCAAAAAGCACAAACATAAACTGTATCATGGATATCAGTGAGGGTCTATGTAATGTCCATATGATGAAATGTAACAGCTTGTGTGCAAATCTATATATATAATAAAATATTTTTTATATTTTATTAGGTACACAGGCTCACTTTTTTAAAACTGTTTTTTCGGTTCCCCTGATTATATAGATGGACTTTGTCATTCTATAATCACAGACTGTAGGCCATCAGTTTCTATGCATACTATGTAAGTCCACAGTTCTCTGATAATCAGGACCTCCATAGAGGAGGTATTAGGGTGATGGATGATTAAGATAATATAAGACTCCTTTATTAAGAGTCCTTTATTGTCGCACCATTTAGTTTGTCGTAGCAGCAAAGGGAAATTAAAAACATAAAAATAGGCTACACACACACACACACACACACACACACACACAAAGGGCATCACGTAATTTAAAAGTGTAGTGCTGCTGGACAGAGAACAGGGTATGTAGAGAAACAGATGGACTACAGAACATCATTGTAGAACTACAAAGTCCATCTATATGGTATGTGTAAAAAAACAAAATAGATGTACTTAATAAAATGGCCTGTGTGTGTTTGTGTGTTGTTCTACAGAGACATTATAACCACCCAATGACCTGCAGCACTGAGGCAAACATAAAGCTTGGCTAGGGAGATCACAAAAATCTAAATCTCCATTATTCAAAAAAAAACCCCTTTGTTTTCAACATTTCTTTGTGACATTTAATTCGTCCAAGTTCTCATCTGCAGACTATGAGATTAAGCTTCAGAAAGCTCAGACACAGCTGGATGTCTGCTCAACGTGCGATAGCAGGTGAGACTTTCCCACTTCTGGACACTGAGACCAAATATTGTTTGATGAAGAATCATGAGCGAGTCCAGCCCTCCAGACCACAGTCTGTTTTCTCTGCTGCCATCTGGCAGACATTTTCTCAGTTCCAAATCCAGTCCAGTGTGGGAAGAGCGTCAACCAAACCTGCTACTGTAGAACAGGAACATCGGAACCTCCCTGTCCAACCTAACCGCCTACAATACAGTCACACTGCACTTTACTTTTAATTCTATTATAAGAACATAAAGTAGACTCTTATGTTACACACAGTGTATTGTGTATGTGATTAATATATATGCATTTCACTGTTTACACAGGGAGGTAATTGTACAGTGTGTAATACACACCGGCTCTTTCACTGTGCTCTGATTACGACCGTCACCTGGTGCTTTAACCTCAACGCTGTGACATTTCTCACTCCATATACTTTATCACTGCTCAATGATGAAAAGAGCCCCATAACTCTGTCTGTAATGCTGACTAGGAATGAGACAATTAATCATTTTGAGATTAAAATGGTGCAATTAATTAATTGTCCTGATGACATTCAAAAGAAAAATATGTATTATGTTTGTGGTCAGAAGTTTAGACCAAGTAGCACAACTTGCATGGTACAAATATAAAGTTTTTTTTACTCTTTTTACTTTGTCCTTTGTGTAGTATAATCGACTTTGGCATGACTAGTGGGTTTTAAGTATAAAGGTATGGGGTACCGGAAAATTTCTATTGGGGTAAATAACTCATTTAAAATTATAAATCAATGACATCCATTGATCTTGATGATGCACCTAATCCTCGACTAGGGTCACGATGGGTTCCCCATGCCCATCCAAGGAGAATGTTTTAGGCGCTGGGCAGATAGCGTCAATCTATCACTGGGCACACACACTCACAAACAAACAAAAACTATATGGGGCAATTTAGAGCACCTTGAATCCATGTTTTTGGACTGTGAAAGTAAACCGAAGAACTCGAATGTGCTAATTACTAAGCCACCTTGCCACCCGAAAATGTTACAATATAATATAATTAATACAGGGCGGCATGGTGGCTTGGTGGTTAGCATGTTCACCTCTCAGTGCTCAGGATTCGAATCCCAATCTGGGTGGCGTTACCATGTTGTCCCCGTGTCAGTGTGGGTTTCCTTCGGGTTCTCTATTTTCCTCCCACAGTCCAAAAACGTGGATCAAGGTAAACTGAATGCTTTATATTGCCCCTTATAGAGTGTGTTTGTGTGTGTGTGTGTGTGTGTGTGTGTGTGTGTGTGTGTGTGTGTGTGTGTGTGAGAGAGAGTGAGTGAGTGTGCCCAGCGATGTATTGGTGTCCTGTGCTGGGTGTATCTGCCGTGTGCCCAAAATGTTCTTTCCTGGATGGGCATGAGGAACCCCCAATGACCCTAGTAGAGGATAAAGCAGACGATAATGAATATTAATATATAGTGTGAAGCCTGGGTTGTATATAAACATTAATCTGTATAAAATGCTTCACAGGAACAGGAACACTATCATGGCTCAAATTTGTGTGTGTGTGTGAGAAAGGGAAAAGTAGCATGTTGCGGGCCCCAGGGAGCTGGCCTGAATTTATGAAGTGCCACAGAACAAAACATTCCTCCTTTATCCCTCGCTTTCCTCAAACCCCTTCTATCAGCGTTCCGCTTTTCACAGTCACTCAGCTCAGAGGGACCGAACAACAGGCTGTGGGGCGACCAACCTCCCGCAGACGGCCATATTGGATCCAGCAGTAACAATACGTGAAGCCTGTATTTGCAGCCTGGATGTAATGACAGCTGATAAAAGGCCCTTGGCAGCAGAGTGAGAAAGCCAGATGGCAGGACTGTAGAGGAAATGAAGTGGGGCCAGAAGCGAAGACAAGAGAGGGAAAGATGATGCTGGTTCCACTCCTGGTTCTCGAGCGGTCCCTTGTTTGTCCACAGAGGAGCCAACCAGAGGCAACTCAACCAAAAAAACAGCATGGCTGAAGATAATGATGATGCCGTCAATATGTCGCCGTGGCGACAAACCGAGAGGCTCTGGCTAATATGAAGCAGAATGCAATCATTTTGAAGGGAACTTGTTCAAATGAACCTGAGCGCTACACGGCTGCATGTGCTTTATAATCGTATAAAGTTCCGCCTTCGCTCTATGGTTTGTATTTTGCTCTTTGTGCTTTAATAAAGCATACTGTGAAAAAATCTCTCTTTAGAGAATCAGGGTCGTGCTGACGGAGTCACGATTGGATGTTTAATGTGTTTTCATTGCCAGAATTACTTATCTTATTAGGGTAGGGGTTTGTGATGGAGGCAGTGAAAGAGGGTTATGAGAGCGGCAGCAGGGCGAGCGTGACTGAATATAATGGAGATGAAAAGACGGGAGACTGGGCGGAGCTTTGTGTACCAGTCTGTCTGGCGGCTATCCGGTGTGTGAGGTGCCCACAATGGAATGCAGCTCTCCATCTGCGTGGCTGTGCATGTGTGCGGTAAATAGTCCCTCAGGCAGATTGGAGACAAAATGGTGACTACATCTCTGAAATACCACATATTTATTCAATATTTACATCTATTCCATCTGGGCGGTTTATAATGACACACTGCATGCCCCCTAGAACCGGCTCCACAGTTCTGGGACTCGCACTGCGTTTCGGATGGTGTCTGTGGCACTGTGTGCGCCGACTGATTGGCTGCTGGGGGTGACAAGCTGGAGGGTTTTAGGATTTGCTTTATTGTAAAGCTCCATTCCAGTTCATGCACTTTTTCTAACCATGAGTGATCTGTACCAGAGGACCTATTTATGGTTCTTAGAACCATAAGTAAACCCCTTTGCTCAGGGTTCTTTCTGCAGGAACAAGGCTAAATATGGTTCTCAGAGCCAAACTTAATTGCTACTGCAGTGTATGTAGGTTCTGTGTACATACACCATATAGGCAAAAGTACGAGGACACACCCCTTATTCACTGAATTCAGGTGTTTCATTCACGCCTATTCCCAAAGGTGTTTACAATCAAACATTTATACAACACTTTGATTTCAGTGTTGCATTATTGTGCTCCAGTGCAAACAACATGATTGAGTGAGTTAAATGCTGTGCTTTATTAGCTCTAACTGCTTTTCTTGTCCATGGTTCTGCTGGAGCACTGCGGCTACGATGATTACAGGATGGAACCTGAATTTTTATTGGACTGGCAATCCTGCAGGACGCCCTCAATGGACCTTTATAGTTTTCCAATTATTAAATACGGGTCACGGGATCACCACACAATCTGTACATGGCTGTCCTACACTGTTGATGCTGCCCGCCACTCAAGGAGGATGAGTCCCCCACTGAGTCTTGGTCCTCACAAGGTTTCTTCCTTAAAATATCAACATAACGAGTTTTTTCTTGCCACTGTCACTTTGGCTTGCTCTTTGGGGGTTTAAAGCCTTAGAACTCTGTAAAGCTGCTTTGTGATTATGTACTATTGTAAAAAGCACTCAAGAAGTAAATTACTTGAATTTGGACTTCAGTTTGGGGTGGAAAAATGAATGCACTCACTTTTTTTGCCAACACAGTGATGCAGCATGAAGGACCCAGGTTTGATTCCTGGTTAAGGTAAACAAATGGTAAATTTCATGGTAAATTGGCTGCTATGAATGACCTCTACATAGTGTGTCTGTGTGATTGAGTGTGTGCCCAGCAAAAAATTGGCGCCCTGTCATGGGTGTATCTGCCCACCGCCTGAACCGTCCTCCCCTGAATGGGCATGGTTCAACTCACGACGTCAAGTGTGCACCACTCAGTGAAGCAACACAGAGGGACGATTGAGCAGCTGAAACAGAACTGAAGGGGAAAAAGCCAAAATAGGAAATAAAAGGAAACACCAACTGCATTGCATTCGATCCGTCATGTCAGTGATCCTGCCATCGCTGCAAATAGAAGTGCGATTGGTGAAAAGCTCGAAGGCAAAAAGTTTCATAAGAACCTTTCCAATTCCTCCTAAATAAGTTCCAAATACAATTCGGCTTAAAAAGCACCGTGACAGATCGCGATGAGTGAAGACTGGAGACAGGCGATATTGAAACTCAAAAAGGGCTTTATTAGCCGTCATTCGGCACCACGGGTTCTACGTCTTACTGATGCTCTCCTGCACAGCCGCTGTACATTTCTAAACACTCGGAATGAAGGTACGGCTCTGCTCTGAGCAGCTCGCTCACACTTTATCTTCTTGCTCACTATCAAACAAAAGGAACAGGCAATTAGCTACTCAAACTTTCTGCTTTATACAAAAGTGCATTGTCTTAAAACAGCTTTAAAGTGTTCTAAGCATGAACCCCCAAATAACAAGCTCCAGCGACCGTGGCGAGCCTCCGTGGTGTTGTTGGAAGAAATCTTGTGAGGACCAAAGCTCAATAAGAGACTCATCCTCAATGCGTTACCTGACCTGATTCCCTGACTCTGCCTCTAATCCGCATTGTGACTTTATCCATCCATCCATTATCTTCTGCTTTATCCTCTACTAGGGTTGCTGGGGGGGGGGGGGTTTCCCATGCCCAACCAGGGGAGAAAGTCTCGGGCACTGGGCAGATACACCCAGTACAGGGTGCCAATCTATTGCTGGGCACACATTCACTCACACAGACACACACACAAACACACTCTATATAGGGCAATTTGGAGAATTCAATTGACCTTGATCCATGTTTTTGGACTGTGGAAGGCAAATCACTAAGCCACCATGACGCCCGCATTGTGACTTTATGATCTTCAAATTAAAAGAATTGTGTGTGCATTCAGTACATTTGCTCATTTAGCTGACACTTTTATAACAGACGTTTCCATGTTCTCCCCATGTCCGCATTTCCTGCGGGTTCTCCGGTTTTCTCCCACAGTCCAAAAACACGGTGTGACTGCGGCGCTTTGGGGGAGTAAAGGCGGAGCCGGCGTGCTGATCAGGGAGATTAAGGTATTTGATCAGAGAATTGAATGCTCTGAAACACCCCAAATAGTGTGTGTTTGTGTGTGTGAGTGTGTGCCCAGCGATAGATTGGCACCCTGTCCTGGATGTATCTGCCCAGTGTCTGAAACGTTCTCCCCTAGATGGGCATGGGGAACCTCCCCCGTGACCCTAGTAGAGGATAAAGCAGAAGATAATGTATGAAAGAATTAGACCATTCAACTTTTAAAGTAACAAAGGGTTAAGACTTTTTGTTAGGGGCCAGCAGGGCAGACGGGCAGCGCTGGCTCTGTTATCATCATGGGTTCTAAATACCAGAATCACTAAGTCACTTTGATTAAAAAACCATGCAGCACATTCCGAAAGGGAAAGGGCAGATAACTGAAACTGGGCAGTGCATCATCTAACTGACCCATATATGGAGTAGGATTCCTTTAATGTCAGGCTTTAAATAAAACTAGACTAGAATGGAACGTTCTTTTAATGGCTCTCAACAGTGTCTTTTGCTTTCATCTCCCCGAGCCATAAAAATCGTATTAAAAATGAACACATACCCGTAGCTGTCCCAGATGCTGCTGAAGGGGGGGGGGGGGGGAAACGGGCTAAACAAAAACAACACAACAACAATAACGGCGGCAGCGGCACAATGAAATCAGGGCAGAGCCTGCGCCGGAAAAAAAAAAAGCGATAAAGCAGAGGCGCATGGCGTGCAGGAGGATTTGGGAATGTGGATTTGCGCCCGAAGATGTGTTTACTGCGTGACAAACAAAGACATGTCAGACCAAGCAAAGGCGCTCACCAAATTCCACCTTTAATCTGCTTACTGCGCTGCGATTTCAGGAAAAGAACACGATTCCAAACGCATGACATGAGATTCTGATCACAAGGACGCGCTTGATAATCCTCCAGGTCACAGTGAGCAACGAGGTGCGGCGGCGCGTTCGGCAAGCAGACGGTGTCTTTGAACTTAGAAAAGTTAAAAAGAATAAAAACGAAGCATATGAAATAAAGAGAACTCAGTGTTCCAATTCGAGTCTTTTTGTTTTTTGCAGACAGCAACAGAACTAATTGTTTAGCTTTTTTTTTTTATATATAGCCAATCCATGTTAAGAAACCAACCTGTGCATTCTGCCATCACCGAAACACTAACATAGTATTTAGCTGTTATTGGTTCCACTCTGCACCTGCGCCACCGTTTTCTCCAAACAATCTTTTGCACAGGTTGGTCTCTCCTTTGCAGTGACAACAGCGATTTACCAGCTTCTGCAAAGGCTTTCTGAAAGATTTTGAAGTGTGTCCATGAAAATTATAGCTCAATCATCCAGAAGAGCAATTTGTGAGGTCAGTCACTGCTGGTTGATGAGAGAA